>VMBQ01001176.1:93459-143459 GCA_007657795.1 Dreissena rostriformis
ACTAGGTCAAGGTCACAGGTCAAGGTCACAGTTACTGGAAATAGGAAAATGGTTTCCGGATGATAACTCAAGAATGCATATGCCTGGGATCATGAAATTTCATAGGGACATTGGTCATGACCGGCAGATGACCTCTATTGATATTCAGGTCACTAGGCCAAAGGTCAAGGTTGCAGTGACCTTAAGCATTAAAATGGTTGACTGGAAATAGGAAAATGATTTCCGGATGATAAGTCAAGAACGCTTACGGCTTGGATAACGAAACTTCATAGGGACATTGGTCATGACCGGCAGATGACCCCTATTGATTTTCAGGTCACTAGGTCAAAGGTCAAGGTCACAGTGACCTGAAGCAGTAAAATGGTGTCCGGATGATAACTCAAGAACGCTTAGGCCTGGGATCACGAAACTTCATAGGGACATTGGTCATCACCGGCAGATGACCCCTGTTGATTAAAAGACCACCACCACCACCACTACCACCACCACCACCACCACCACCACCACTCACAGTGACAAAAAACGTATTCACACAATGGCTGCCACTACAACTGACAGCCCATATGGGGGCATGCATGTTTTACAAACAGCCCTTGTTTAATTTTATTTAACGTAAATTGTATAACATGTTGTGTTTATAGACATTTAAATTGCCCAATCACAATGTTTTGAGAGGTCACCAACAAATTTATAATTGTATATGCATGGCTATAATTCTTATTATGTAGAATTTTTTCATTCAAATAATCATTATTTTGAAGTATTTTTCTCGGTTGCCACAACATGGAAATAACAATGTTCAACTTTAGAAATCCTCAGGTTTGCGACGTTATTAATAATGAATAGGTTAAAAGTAAGCTTGAACAATAAAAAAACCTGGTAAGAAGTACAAACCAGTATTCAATACATTTTCAACTGGTATCCACTATGCATATATAACATACGACCACAGTTCCTCCAGTATGATGGTGAAAAAGTTGGCAGAAAAAATCAGAAACCCATAAATCTGTTGAAGACCAGTTTTCAGTATATTTTGAACAGGCATTTTCTAAGCATTTGAGTCGCGCTCTGCGAAAAGGCGGTTTAATGCATGTGCGTAAAGTGTCGTCCCAGATTAGCCTGTGTAGTCCGCACAGGCTAATCAGGGACTACACTTTCCGCTTTTATTGTATTTTTCGTTTAAAGGAAGACTTTTCTTTAGAAAAATCGAGTTTAGGCGGAAAGTGTCGTCCCTGATTAGCCTGTGCGGACTGCACAGGCTAATCTGGGACGACACTTTACGCACATGAATTAAACCCCCTTTTCACAGAGGGAAGCTTATTTATAACCTCTGATCACAGTTCCAACGGTACGACCCTGTAGATGGCAAGATCACAGAGAAGGATTTCGCCTCCCTCCTCCTCACATATGCAGGGTTTCCAGACAAGAAGAAGGCCCTGATGATCAGACGAGTGAAGAAGGCATACAAGGATGAGGAAAATGCCAAGGTACGCCCCGTCTGGGTGGGCTTCTAGTCAATACCTATTTATTTTAGCTCGTTTGCATTCAAGCTTAAGCGCAAACCCTGGAGTGGTTAGTAGCAAACACTATATACATTATAGCATATGTAGTAAATGACTCCCAAACTTGTTGTAATGCAAGCCCTGGTATACTTACAAAGCAAACACCATATTCCACTGTAAGCGAACAAATTGCGTTGTTGTAATGGAGATGGTGTTCACCTAGCAATTTGGGCATCCTGGGTTTAATCTAAACTCATAGAAAGTGTTCAAGATTCCTCAAAAGATATCCAGTACTGGTTCTACCTAGGAAATGGTCTAAAGGGTGTCTAAGTTAGCCTTAGGCTTTCTATACAAATTAGCTAGATAAAATAGGTTTAAACTAAAAAACATACAAATTAACCAGGAATTAAAATACATCTGGCTTTATTAACAACATTTGTAATACTTATTCTTTAGCACTAGTTATGAAGCTAATTCAAATATTCAAATAATAATTAAGGTTCAAAAATGTTTTTTGAAGATCAAGCAGAAATGCACAGGTAATATGGTAATCAGAGTGCTAAAATATTTTTTTATTGATATAACCCATTATTGACAGATGTAAATAAATTTAAAAGCATTTTTTATGCCCCCCTTCGAAGAATAGGGGGTATATTGTTTTGCACATGTCAGTCTGTCGGTCTGTCGGTCCGTCCACCAGATGGTTTCCGGATGATAACTCAAGAACGCTTAGGCCTAGGATCATGAAACTTCATAGGTTCATTGATCATGACTGGCAGATGACCCCTATTGATTTGAAGGTCACTAGGTCAAAGGTCAAGGTCACAGTGACTAGAAATAGTAAAATGGTTTCTGGATGATAACTCAAGAACGCTTACGCCTAGGATCATGAAACTTCATAGGTACATTGATCATGACTCGCAGATGACCCCTTTTGATTTTCAGGTCACTAGGTCAAAGGTCAAGGTCACAGTGACCTGAAGCAGTAAAATGGTTGACTGGAAATAGGAAAATGGTTTCCGGATGATAACTCAAGAACGCTTACGCCTGGGATCATGAAACTTCATAGGGACATTGGTCATGACTGGCAGATGACCCCTATTGATTTTGAGGTCACTAGGTCAAAGGTCAAGGTCACAGGTCAAGGTCACAGTGACTGGAAATAGGAAAATGGTTTCCGGATGATAACTCAAGAACGCTTACGCCTGGGATCATGAAACTTCATAGGGACATTGGTCATGACCGGCAGATGACCCCTATTGATTTTCAGGTCACTAGGTCAAAGGTCAAGGTCATAGTGACCTGAAGCAGTAAAATGGTTGACTGGAAATAGGAAAATGGTTTCCGGATGATAACTCAAGAACGCTTACGCCTGGGACCATGAAACTTCATAGGGACATTGGTCATGACTGGCAGATGACCCCTATTGATTTTGAGGTCACTAGGTCACAGGTCAAGGTCACAGTGACTGGAAATAGGAAAATGGTTTCCGGATGATAACTCAAGAACGCTTACGCCTGGGATCATGAAACTTCATAGGGACATTGGTCATGACCGGCAGATGACCCCTATTGATTTTCAGGTCACTAGGTCAAAGGTCAAGGTCACAGTGACCTGAAGCAGTAAAATGGTTGACTGGAAATAGGAAAATGGTTTCCGGATGATAACTCAAGAACGCTTACGCCTGGGATCATGAAACTTCATAGGGACATTGGTCATGACCGGCAGATGACCCCTATTGATTTTCAGGTCACTAGGTCAAAGGTCAAGGTCACAGTGACCTGAAGCAGTAAAATGGTTGACTGGAAATAGGAAAATGGTTTCCGGATGATAACTCAAGAACGCTTACGCCTGGGATCATGAAACTTCATAGGGACATTGGTCATGACTGGCAGATGACCCCTATTGATTTTGAGGTCACTAGGTCAAAGTCCAAGGTCACAGGTCAAGGTCACAGTGACTGGAAATAGGAAAATGGTTTCCGGATGATAACTCAAGAACACTTAGGCCTGGGATCACGAAACTTCATAGGGACATTGGTCATGACCGGCAAATGACCCCTATTGATTTTCAGGTCACTTGGTCAAAGGTCAAGGTCACAGTGACTGGAAATAGGAAAATGGTTTCCGGATGATAACTCGAAACGCTTACGCCTGGGATCATGAAACTTCATAGGGACATTGGTCATGACTGGCAGATGACCCCTATTGATTTTCAGGTCACTAGGTCAAAGGTCAAGGTCACAGTGACCTGAAGCAGTAAAATGGTTTCCGGATAACTCAAGAACGCTTAGGCCTGGGATCACGAAACTTCATAGGAACATTGGTCATGACCGGCAAATGACCCCTATTAATTTTCAGGTCACTAGGTCAAAGGCCAAGGTCACAGTGACCTGAAGCAGTTAAAGGGTTTCCGGATGATAACTCAAGAACGCTTAGGCCTGGGATCAAGAAACTTCATAGGGACATTGGTCATGACCAGCAGATGACCCCTATTGATTTATAGGTCACTAGGTCAAAGGTCAAGGTCACAGTGACCTGAAGCAGTAAAATGGTTTCCGGATGATAACTCCAGAACACTTAGGCCTGGGATCACGAAACTTCATAGGGACATTGGTCATGACCGGTAGATGACCCCTATTGATTTTCAGGACACTCGGTCACCACTACCACCGCCACCACCACCAAGTTCACAGTGACAAAAAACGTATTCACACAATGGCTGCCACTACAACTGACAGCCCATATGGGGGGCATGCATGTTTTACAAACAGCCCTTGTTTATTGAAAGACTTACTTTTTAAATAAATCAAACATGTTCTTTGGTACATTGGCATGGCAGAACAGTTAAGTTCTTGTACATGATTTGATATGTGTATGTTTTTATGGTTTATACTTATTTATGTTTTACTATAAGCGCATTTGAAGTGTAATTGGTTCAAAATTCAGATAAAATGAATTATCATTATTTCTGATTGCTCAAGAATATTGTTTCATATCATTGGTTTGTGACCTCTCCTTAGGGTATAACGTTTGAAGAGTATGAGAACTTCTGGAAGTTTCTGCAGAACATCACTGATGTGGACACGGCCCTGAGCTTCTACCACCTGGCTGGGGTCTCCATAGACCAGGGTGAGAACTGGGGGCAGTTGCAGTAGGCGACCACATTCAAGCCTTGCCCTGGGAAAACTGGGCTTAATGCATGTGCATAAAGTGTTGTCCAAGATAAGCCTGTGCAGTCTGCATAGGCTTATCAGGGACGAAACTTAACGCCTATACTTGATTTTGGTTTAGAAGACACTTCCTTTTAACGAAAAATTTAATAAAAGCGGAGAGTGTCCTCCCTGATTAGCCTGTGCAGACTGCTAATCTGGGATGAAATTTAACGCATATGCATTAAGCCTAGTTTTCCAAGAAAAGTTATGATTCTTTTCGTTTGCGATGGAAAAATTAACTAAAAGACAAAAACAAACTGACTTAATAATTAATACTTTTAGATAGTTCATTAAGCTGAAGCAAGAAATAAAATGCACAAATTCCATATCTCAGACTTTGGAGAAAACATTTTAAATTATAACTTTGATTGCAATTCTTCTGACATTTAAAATTTAATTATACTAAAAATAAATGAATAACCTTTAAAGTTTATTCATGAACACTGTGGGCAGAAATTTCCTGACAGGCTATGCTTGTATGAGTAAAACAAATTGTAAAAAAGCAACCTACAGTGAATGTATAAACCTATGATGTAGATATTTCAGAGACACTGAAGCATGTATCCAACACAGTGATCCATGTGGCTCTGTCTGACCATGTCGTGGAAGTAGTGTTCACTCTCTTTGATGAAAATGGTAGGTCTGCGTTGGCAAATGTATATTTTTTTCTCAAAATTATATATTTAGATTTCCTTATGCAGATTTTCTGAGGATAATTTATATTAATGTTGAAGAGCACTTTGTGAATTAATCTTAATTTGGAATCTTATTATTTGTAGAATATATGTTCACTTGGTGAATATAATTGCCTCTTTTTATGCACCCTTCTTCGAAGAAGACTCAGAAGAGGGGGTTTATATGTTTTCTTCAAAAATGCAACCACGTTTAACCTCTTTTGTCAATTACATTCACCTCAAGCACTTGTCATTTCTTATATCATTTTGGTCATTGAATATATGCAAAGAATATATTATATTAATCAGGGATGTTGAGATACAACAATTATTTACCTATCCATGTACAATATCATAAAAAAAGATCAACTTGTCTTATAGCAACTGTAACTAATTCAAAAAAAAATAAACCCTAAATTGTATTTGTCATTATACTGGAAAACTGGTGAAAAAACTTGTCCAATATTATAGTCACCTGCGTCAGACATGTATGGTCATAGGTTTTCCCCACCTGGGCCTTATTGTTCATCTTTATCTTCTTCATAAGAGCCTCGTTCTGGGCAAACTGGGCTTAATTCATATGCACAAAGTGTCGTCCTATGTTAAGCCTGTGCAGTCTGCACAGGCTAATCAGGGGCAACATTTTCCGCCTTGACTGGATTTTTGTTTAAAGAGATTTTATTTAAACGAAGAATTTCATTAAAGCAGAAAGTGTCGTCCCTGATTAGCCTGTGCTGACTGCACAGACTTATCTGGGACACTTTATGCACATGCATTAAGCCCTGTTTTCCAAGAGCGAAGGTTATATCCACCGGCTGTAATCACTTCATCGTTCACAGAGGACGGTCAGCTGTCGAATCGTGAGTTCGTGTCTGTGATGAAACGTCGGCTGATGCGAGGTCTCGAGAAACCAAAGGATATCGGCTTCACTAAGCTCATTAACTCTGTCTGGACGTGCACGAAATCTCAAACAAAGAGCTTCTTTGACTAAAAGGGTGTAGATAGTTCAGGGTTCTTTGTTAGGAGCATATTTCTTTGTTAGATACAGACCGCATTTACCAAATCTAAAACCAGGCCCTTTATTCACCAACCCCTTCTTAGACTTAAGAATAAAGAATAGTCTTAAACTCAATAAAATACTTTTTAATTAGCATATTTTCAAGATAAAAATGGTACTTATGTTATTAACCTATTATTCTTAACAAAGAATTATATAATCATTGGTGTTAACTGCCATGTTAGAATTGACTTTCAAGTAGTTAAAGCACATTACAGTTTTAACCCTTTGAGTGCTGGATTCGGATTTTGAAGGTTTTTGCAAACAGTTTGGATCCAGATGAGACGCCACAGAACGTGGCGTCTCATCAGGATCCAAACTGTTTGCTATTCTGATAGTATTCTTTGAAAAAAAATCGAAGAAAATGCTAATTTTAGAAATTCAGCAGACAACATTTTAGCAGACGACAAATTACCCAGCAAGCAAAGGGTTAAGAATATTCTTTATTTTTAGACTTAAGTCCTAGAATTGGTTGGTGAAAACAGGCTCATGAGATTTGTTTTAACTTGAAACTTGTTAAATCTTTACCATTCTTTTTCATTAGACTCGGTTTGTTTATTGAATACTGTCAGACTTTCTTTACTGAATGTCAAACCAGAAGCCTCTTTTTACTTCTTTATACTTTATGATTCTCTGTCAAACTATCAAACTATTCAATACTATTTGTTGAGTACAAACAGGTCATTTTTATTTTCTTAAAGCAACTTGAATCTCTCTGGCCTTTGTTACAGCCTCATTTGATATCATCGTTTAAATGGTGTGTATATTAAAAAACATGTTATGTTGGAAAGGCTTTGGTTGTCAAAAAAGCTTACTGATGCTTGATATGTGCTGTCCCTGAATAGACTTGTATACATATATCTCAATTTTAATGGTTCCAATCCTTGTACAGAAGTCATGGGGCTTGTTATAATCTTGTACTTCAGGATTAAACCCATTTATGCCGAGTGGACTCTCCCATCCTTCTAAATTGGATCAATTTATTTCCATAATTAGAGATGTCTGGTATATTTATTTCTATTTTTAGATTATTTCTCACAGAAATTCCTTTAAGCAAACAGCGTAGACCCAGATGCGACGCCGCATTATGCGGCGTCTCATCTGGGTCTTCGCTGTTTGCCTAGGCCTTTTTTGTAAATGCTAGGCATAAATGGGCTAATACCCCACTGAAAGATCTGTTTGTTGTCAACAGTCACCTCTATAGTCCTACTGAATCCTTCTTCATGTGTGATACTTTTGTTGTTGTTTTATCATTAAGTTTTGAACTACAAGCTTCATTATTGTTACACCAGAAAACATGTTGATTGATGTAATATTTGAGCCTCCTGGGAAAACGGGGTTTCAGGGACGACACTTTACGCCTTAACTGAATTTTCTCTAAGAAGAGACTTCCTTCAAACAAAAACCTCCCCATAAAAGCAGAAAGTGTTGTCTCTGATTAGTCCGACTGCACAGGCTTATATCTGTGACGACATTTTACGCACTTGAATTACACCTGGCTTTCCCAGAGTGAGGCTCATTTTTAGTGCTAACGAGAGCAATTTTGTTAAATTACTTTGTTGATGTTGTGATTGGTATAAACTGCCTGAATATCTCTACCTTCAGTAGGAGGTTTTTCTTGTATTTCAGAAGTGTTTTGGATTGTTTTAATTTAGCATGACTTACTGCAATACCTGAAGACTCTTAATGTCACAATAGCACATACAATTGTTTATTCATATATTTGTATACTTGGTGGTCCACAAACATTCTATATAAACACTTAAATGCTGAATAGAAACTGCATAATGCAATCGTTCAAATGGTATAGATTTTGTTGGTATTTTTTTTATTTTCCTTGCACATTCCTTTTTTTTTCCCCCTGCTCTCCTTTGAAATTCTAAGTGACTTATTTCTGCAGTTGAATTTTTTTTAATGAGAGTTTTTCTGATAGGGTTTCATCAGTTATTTTCTGTTAACGTGTTGTTATGTTTTGTTTGAATACATTTTCTAGTTTATTAGTGTATTATATTAAATTATAAATTATAAAGTTAAATTATAGATTGCTTAGCATATGACCCACATCATGCAAAAATGTTTCTTATGCCACATGCGGCCAGCGTAGCTCCAGACCAACCTGCGCATCTGTGTAGTCTGGCCATGAGCTTCGCTGTTTGCTTTAAAGTCATGCAAAGTTGTGTAGGCTCATTAGCATACTGGGTAGCTCCTGATAAAACTGAGCGGAACCCCAGACTGGTCTGGAGCTACGCTAGCCACATCTTGCTTAAGACCCATTTTTGCATGATGTGGGTCATATGTTACATATAATTATAAAAAAATTGTATTCTGTAATTAGTTTAAAAAGCTTTATTTGAAAGTAAATGGGCATTATTGTTTTTTTTTGTTTTTTTTTAATATACTGTCAAATTCATTTTATTGCAGGAGACCTTTCAAAACATACTTTGGTGGTTAATAATATGCCTCTAATAAAGATATTGAAGTATACAAACAATAACTGTTTGTCAAAAAAATAAGGATTACATAGAAACAATAAACGTTTGTCAGTCCAGATTTATACAGAACAAACAATTGTGTTTAGACATGTAAAATGTTAGTATTTATTTATATTATTTGAACATTTTATTTAACATTGTTCTAATAAACCTTTCCATATCTTTATTGTTTTCAGTTTTTATTGAAAAGCAAGTTGATAGCAATTACTAACGTTTCATTAACATAAAAAATCAGTGATTTAAATGCGAACTGTCGGGACTTCATTTACTGTAGTCACTTATGAATCTCTTAAGAGCAGACGAGAACATTGTGACCAAAACTGATAACAAATATAAATATTATTTAGGTTTTCTCTTTTACAAGCACGTTATATTTGTTACCAATTCCTGTTTCTTCCGAACAAAACTTCCAAAATATGACTTATAACTATGAATGATGTGAAACTTCCAAAATATGACTTATTACTATGAATGATGTGAAACTTGCAAAATATGACTTATGACTATGAATGATGTGAAACTTTTACATGAGTGTTGAACTACCTTTCAATCATTTATTTGTGGCAATTAAGGGGCCACACATTATTTGTGGCAATTAAGGGGCCACACATTATTTGTGGCAATTAAGGGGCCACACATTATAATCCCAGTGCAATCAAAACAAAAGAGAAGATTTACATATGCAGTTATTTTTAGCTCACCTGAGCACAACATGCTAATGCTGAGCTTTTGTGATCACCTTTTGTTTGTCATATGTCTTAAGTCAGCAATATTTACCTTGTTTACACTCTAAAGAGGCCACATTAATTGCCAAATCTTCATAAGAGTGGTCAGACATTTATCCAAATGATATCTGGGATAAGTTTGTAACTGGGTCACGTGGTTAGCCCAATCATCATGGAACTTGCTCAGAACGTTTCTTCTAATGATATCTGGGCCGAGTAAGAACAAGAAACCGTTGGAGACGGTCGATGCTTTCCAAAGGTTTTTTTTGTCACAATATTGCACTATATATTCAGATTAAAGGAAACGTCTTGAGGGGCATAACTTTGGACAAAATAATACGATGGATGGTTTAGCAACTTAAAAATTTCAAAGGGCCAAAACTCTCTAAATAAATCATCTAACCTCAAGGTAGTTAAGCTTCCCATAAAGCTTCATTGAATTCCAGTCAGTAGTTAGGGAGAAATAGCCTGGACAAGAATTGCACTATATATACAGTTTTTTTGAAAATTAAAGGGCCATAACTCTGTGAAAAATCGTCCAACCATAACCTGCTGATAATATGCACATCTCCTGGTGGTAGTGAAGCTTCCCATAAAGTTTCATTGCATTCCCGTTATAAGTTGCTGAGAAATAGCTCGGACAAGAATTGCACTATATGTACAATGGAAAATTTCAAAGGGCCATAACTCTGTGAAAAATCATCCGACCAGAACCGGCTGATAATATGCACATCTCCCATTGGTAGTGAAGCTTCCCATAAAGTTTCATTGAATTCCTGTCATTAGTTGCTGAAAAATAGCCCGGACAAATTCCACACACGGAGACACGAAGCGGCGACTATATGCTCCCCCATATATATATATGGGGAGCATAAAAAAGTTCCTGTCCACTGAACAACATGGCCGCCATGATATCTGGCTGCAGGAAAACCTTATGATCCCACTAGATGTCCCATTTTTTGCCTAATCGTCATGTAACTTGCTCAGATCTTGTTCTTATGATATATCAGCGGAGTTCGAAAATGGTTATGGTCTATTAAAAACATGGCTGCCAGAAGGCTAGCCAGTTTTCCTAATAAGGCTTACATTAAATCTTGTGAACACTCTAAAGGTCACATTTATTGCCAATCTGTATGAAACTTATTCAGAACATTTGTCTAAATGAAAATTCGGCTCAGTTTGAAACTGGGCCACATGGGATCAAATTTAGGTCACTAGGTAAAATTAAAGAAAAAGCTTGTGAACACTTCAGAGGCCACATTTCTTCATGAAACTTTATCAGAACATTTGTCATTATAATATATAGGCCAAGTTTGGAACTCAAAAAACTATGTCACTATGTCAAATTAAAGAAAAAGATTGGGAACACTCTAGACGCCACATTTATTGCCTAATCTTTACCAAAGATGTATCAGAACAATTGCCCTAATCATAAATGTGGCGTGTTCTGAGAAAACTGGGCATAATGCGTGTGCGTAAATTGTCATCCAAGATTAGCCTGTGCAGTCTGCACAGGCTAATCAGAGACGACAATTTCCGCTTTTATGGAATTTTTCGTTTAAATGATGTCTCTTCTTAGTGAAAATCCAGTTTAGGCGGAAAGTGTCGTCCCTGATAAGCCTGTGCAGACTGCACAGGCTAATCTGGGTCGTCACTTTACGCACAAGCATTTTGCCCAGTTTTCTCAGAACATGACACATATTTGAAACTAGGTTACGAGGGATAAAAAGCTATGTCACAAGGTTAAATTATTGAACAATTTTGTGAAAACTATTAGAGGCGATATTAATTGCATTTTTTACAGTAAACTTGGCGAGAACTTTTGTCACGTTGGATCAAAATAAAAGAAAAATGATATGTGAGCTGAGTTTGGACCGGAGTCACATGGTATCAAAAACTAGGTCATATATTTCATTATGATACTTGCTCAGAATATTTTGTTTGGATGATATCTTGGCAGGTTTCTTAAATGTTTATCGAAACGTGCAAGTTACTTTGATCTCAGGTGAGCGGCTTAGGGCCCGCACAATCTGCACAGGCTAATCAGGGATGACACTTTCCGCTTTTATGGAATTTTTCTTTTAAAGGACGTCTCTTCTCAACGAAAATCCAATGTAGGCGTTTGCAAAGGCTAATCTGGGATGACACTTTTCACACAAGCATTAAGCCAAGTTTTCCCAGAAGATGGCTAATATTTATACATTTTTTTCTTGAGAATGAATAGACACTTCATATATTTATCTTATAAATTTATTGTCAAAAATATGTCTAACACTTTCAATATGGAATGTCATATAGTAAATCAAAATTCATATTTGTATATACAAGCACATGTTTACACTACAAGTATATATATGTACATGTGTAAACTATACCATAATGAAACTACTTTGAAAAAGATAGGTAGTGAACCGATTTAAGTTAGAAAAAGCTGGTAAGTCAATGGCGGCCAATCCAAATGCAATTTGCTTTCAATATATATTAAACTTGTTAAAAACAAGCGATTATGCAATATACATGTATAATTATAACTAATTCTTTAATCAACAGTTGTCCATAAAGCATGTTTATAAATGCACCATATAGTATTTCATTGGAAAAAAACAACATTTTCAATTAAATTTAATTATTTGAAAATAGTATGCATTCCGTGATTCATTCTGCTATGATTTTAATCACTATAAATAATTGCATATGAATGTAACAAAACGTTAATACCAAAACTATAAAGGGTCTGAAAAGGTAAAATTAACAACAAAACACCCCTGAGCATGGACCAGGAGATTCTAGCTTCATGATAAATATGAATATATAGTAACTAGTTATATAACTAATGAAAATAGCAAGCAGTCATTGGAATATAAAAGCAAGTGAGAAACATATCAGGTATAATGCAAAATGCCACCATTTTCAAAGTTACAGAAAATAATTCCATAAGAGCCTCGCTCTGGGAAAACAGGGCTTAATGCATGTGCGCAAAGTTTTGTCCCAGATAAGCCTATGCAGTACACACAGGCTAATCAGGGACGACACTTTCCACTTGTATGGAATTTTTCGTTTAAACGAAGTTTCTTCTTTATAAAAATCCGGTCTGATAAGCCTGTGCAGATTGCACAGGTTAATCTGGGACGATACTTTATGCCCATGTATTAAACATAGTTTTCCCAGAGACTGGCTCATTGTTACAAAACTCACTGTCCACAGAATTTAGATGTTTTCCCATATGTGTTGTGTTCTGAGAAAACTGGGCATAATGCTTGTGCGTAAATTGTCATCCCAGATTAGCCTGTGCAGTCCGCACAGGCTAGTCAGGGACGACAATTTACGCTTTTATGGAATTTTTCATTTGAAAGATGTCTCTTCTAAGCGAAAATCCAGTTTAGGCGGAAAGTGTCGTCCCTGATTAGACTGCACAGGCTAATCTGGGACGACACTTTACGCACAAGCATTATGCCCATTTTTCTCAAAATACGACACATTCACAATTATAGGTGCATGGCAACCTGAGGCAGCTTTTATATACTTTATATCAAATATACATAAATAACCAACAGATGTCTGACACCAATTGAAAAGCACTTAAATGAGAAAACATTGAAAGTACCGGTAATTTAGCCACATTTTTATTGAATTGGTTATTAATGCTGAGGTGACAGACTGGATGCTTCATTGTATGTAACACTTTCTGCTATTTTCATTCTCAACATAAAAAAAGAACACACACAAATTTAACATAAGACCACTGTAATCTCTGTATTGGTACTGATTGACAAACAATAACATGTTACAATCAAATTTGATTGAAATCTTTAATTTGTCTTAAACTGCATTTAATCTAGGACATATACAATCCTAGATGTATATGTTTTCTCTAGCCTATATTCCGTTGCATCAGTGCATAAGAACAGTTTCAAGGAATGTTTGGGACCTATGGTGCACTTTTGTTCACCACAACACATATATTCATTCATCTTCACATGACGAATCAAATAATCAGAAACACGGCCTAATTTGCAACCTCCGTCACGATGCGATACTCGCGACCTTGTCCTCTTGGTTCATTATCATCATTGAGCTGGACAACAATGGCCTCCTGGTCATCATCAGGGACGTATTCCATGCGGCGAGTGGTAACGACCTCCCGTTGAGACTTGTCCGGTCGGCGTGGAACAACGGCGTACTGAACATGGACTGGGTCAGTAAAGAAGGTCTTTTGGGGCTGAGGCTCCTCCCGGATGTACGCTCGATTGTCATAAATAATCGGCTCCGGCTCTACCGGTTCTGCGACGATTATTGGCGCTGGGGTAGCATGGGTTTTGTGCACTGGAATGTATTGATGTTATTGACAAAATACAATAAGAAGAATAAGAAGTTTTCAAGGAATTTCAGTAAAAGACACATTTTCTTAAACCTTAAACTGAACATGAATTTCATGTTGTAAAATAAAGCTGGAAGTACATATTGTAGTCGTATAACAAAAAAACTTCATTTATCTTTAACAGATGCATTTCAAATTTATGTTCAATTAATTAATTTTAATTTATGTCCCAGGTGAATAAAAATCATACTTACACAAGCGAGCTTTCTTTTCACGTTTCCTGAAATGTAATGAGTTTTGAATGATAAATAAATAACAAAATATTAATGTTGTATAACAACCTTGAAGGTCATCATTGACCTTGACCTTTTCACCACTCAAAATGTGCAGGTCGATAAGATACATATGAAAAACCAAAAAAAAAAAAAAAGTTTGTTTGTCCTTTGACCTTGAAGGATGACCTTGACCTTTCACCACTCAAATGTGCAGCTCCATGAGATACACATGCATGCAAAATATCAAGTTGCTACCTTCAATATTGCAAAAAATATGGCCAATGTTAAAGTTTTGGGACGCCGCTTACCGACAATACCTCGGGTTTTCTTCGAAAACAGCTGAGCTATAAATCAGTTTATAAAACACATCTTTCAAAACTCACATTGCTCGTATGCACATGAAGGCAATGAGGCAGAAGACAATGACGAGGAAGATAAGGACGGCAATGATGATCATGATGACGAGCACAGCGTTGTCACTCAGCTTCACCTCATTGGAGCTGCTGCGTAACTGAAGGAGGAAAATACGCCAAATAACATAGAGCCTTGCTCTGGGAAAACAGGGCTTAATGCATGTGCTAGAAGACTCGTCATGGATAAGCCTGTGGAGTCCCCACATGCTAATCAGAAACAACATTTTCCGCTTTTATGGTCTTTTTTATTTAGAGGAAGTCTCTTCTTAGCATAAATCCAGTTAAGGCATAAAGTGTTGTCCTTGACTAGCCTGAGCGTACTGCAAAGCTCATCGTGGATGACTCGTTATTCACATGCATTAGGCTGAGCGCGGCTTAATTATGGAAACTCATTTTCTGCTCTTAATGATTTCTATAGAAAGAAAAAGTAGATTTCTTTGAGTATTTGATATTTGGTTATTTAAATTGGTCATTTACGATCCAATCCATATTTTATTATTGATATTTGAATTAGCTTTAAAGCCGGCCGAGTTCATATTTCTCACAATAATTTGGTTTTCTCAACTGACCAGAATTGATCAGTATTCGTCAGATACATTCTAAAGCTTAACTCTTCCATACTGATTTTCACTAAAATTGTGCCAAAAAATTCCAAAAGCATCAAAAATACGAAACCTTATCATGTACATAACGGAATCCTCAAGATTATTATTAACTTGCGACGTATGCACGCTTTGGGTCACGTGAGCGCCAATTTCACGTGATTTCCACTTCCATGCTTTTCAAAACAAAGAAGAACTACTAAATAACACCGTTTCTCCATGGCAAATGGCGTTGTTAACAATGATGCAATGGTCACGTGGTTTTACATGTGACCCGCACGTGTTTAAATTAAGATCATTTCTGTCCATGGACAGAAATTGAAAAGCCCTATCTTTGTACTGAATTTGGGCATTTCTTGACCGATTTTGACCAAATTTTTTGCACATCTGACATAAATACCATCACATTTTGACTCATGATCACTTTTTTGCGACACATAACAAAAATGGGAAAATAAACCAACATCAACTCGGCTGGCTTTAAAGCACAACAGTAACCTTCAATTAAATGCAAAATAAGACACAAGGTCTGAGGACTGATTCATATAAACAGAAAGGTCGATATTATTCATAATACAAATATAAATGGTACCTTTGATTCACGTATGTAAAGTAGGTCAAAGTCGGATTTCCTATTGGTCCTCTCACGATCAATAATGTTCAGGAACTCTACGCCAGCCAGGGGCTTGTAGGTATTCGCAAGTTGGTTGTGGCGTATGGCAGACAGAAATACATCCGTCCTACAAAACACCAGAAATGCTCTGATCACCAGTGTTCATTCGGCGTCATATGCCTTTTGCCATATACAGCCAGTGTTGCTCCAGACCAGCCTGTGCATCAGTGCAGTCTGGTGAGGAGCTAACCAGTCCTCTATATCTATCAAGCCACGCTAAGTCTTGTGGTATCATTAGCAGACAAACTAGCACCTGACAAGACTGCACAGATGTGCAGGCTGGGCTTGAGCTACGCTGGCCGCATATGGCATAAGACCCATTTTTCCAACAAACCGGCTCAAATAGTGTCATCAGTGATATTGAAGCTATTGCAAACATTGAACATTAATGGTTTAAGGCTAAACCCATTGAAGCCTAAAGTGCTCTTACAATAAAGCAATTTTTATTTGGTCAATACTGATAAATATAAAGACTGTTTATAAAATCCCTGCTGATTAAAGATTCATTCTGGGATACAAACATTATTATTGTCTGCTGGATTTTTGTGGAATTGATACTTTATTGTTAAGTAAACAAACAATCATAATTTAAACACTGCCATCTATTGCCCCTAACCACAAAGCTTGTATAGTTTTACTGGGAAGCATTCTATTGAGCATTTGATAAATAACAGGGAGGTAATCCTCAAGGGAGACAATATCTCACCAGAGAGCAGTTACGTCCCCTTGATCATTGACCACATGGTCCTGTATTTTGTTGATGCACACATAGTCCACATCATCGGCCTCGGCTAAAATGCTGCAAGCAAACCAAGAAGAATGAAGCATTGTTCAAATATAACCAGTTTTAGAGTAGCCTTCAAATGCATCAGATGGAAAAAAATAATTTCAGACAGAGATTGTATGGTGCATTTTAATAAATATTCTGTTGACATACTATGATACTTAATTTGTTTTATAGAAATTAATAAACTATATAATTTTATAGAAAAATACAAAATAATCATCATTCAGATGTTAAACCAATAACATTAATTTATTTAGTCAATCTTGCTAGTCCTCTGTCTTCCCAACAACTTTATGACGATATATTTGAGCCTTGCTCAGTGAAAAGGGGGTTTAATGCATGTTGTGCGTAAAATGTCATCCCAGATTATCTGGTGCAGTCTGCACAGGCTAATCAGGGATAAAATTTTCTGCCTTTTTATTGTTTAAAGGAAGACTCTTCTTGACAAATATCCAGTTAAGGCGGAAAGTGTCTTCCCTGATTAGTCTGTGCAGACTGCACAGGCTTACCTGGGACGACACTTAACACACATGTATTAAACCCCCTTTTCACAGAGCAAGGCTCACATCAATGAATTACTTCTGACAAAATCTGTCACAATACAGTGTAACTGGCAATACGTTCATTAATATGATAACAACTTTTGAACCCTACTTTTGAATCTGCTCTTTGTAGAGTCTAACTTCCGATGTGGGCTGTGTCAACACCAGCTGCACCTCATTGCTAGGTTCAGTCACAAAGATCTAGAATACAGATAAGGGTATTTTTCATAAAAAAAAAGATTCTGCATTCCATAAACACTCATGCATCCAGTGGAAGCCTTGTCAGTATGTATTCATTAACCCATTTGAATAAGTCTTATTCAAAAATTAAGTCAATGTCAAGGTCATCATGAGGTCAGGTGATGTCAATATGCATAATATTTCATGGAGTCATAAAAGCTTATAAGTACAGTAAAATCCGGTAATCTTGCGCGTCCAGTAATCTTGCGCACTCCGCAGTTGCACTGACCTACTTACGATAAATTCGAAATGAATCACAAATTCCCTGCAGTCTTTAGCGTTTTCATTCTTTAAATTAAGAATTAATAAATCCAACGTGTTATTTAGCATTCCATTGCACAATATCCGATAAGTTATGGTATTTTTTGGCAATTGAAAATATATCGCATCAGACGACATTGTCATTATTTCCCGCCATTCTGTCAAACCACATTTGGTATGATCTCCGCATGCGCAATGGCCTAGTTTTGATATTTTCTGTAAACTATGGAAGCATGATTTTATTACACCAAAAGTGCGCAAGATTACCAGACATTGTGATAGTTTGAAAATGAGGTGAGTCATGTTTGTTTTGAAATCAAATCGGACAGTTCTTCACTGAATTTATCAGATATTTTTGTGTTAATAAGCACATGAACTTCTTATTTTCATTATAAATTTAGATATTATGTTGTCAATTTATAAAAGAATATGTTTTTAAATCAATTGACCCTTAACTGCTCAAGATTACCGGACAGCATCGTAAGTAGTATTGATGTTAATAGAACAGACAGCATCGTAAGTAGTATTGATGTTAATAGAACAGACAGCATCGTAAGTAGTATTGATGTTAATAGAACAGACAGCATCGTAAGTAGTATTGATGTTAATAGAACAGACAGCATCGTAAGTAGTATTGATGTTAATAGAACAGACAGCATCGTAAGTAGTATTGATGTTAATAGAACAGACAGCATCGTAAGTAGTATTGATGTTAATAGAACAGACAGCATCGTAAGTAGTATTGATGTTAATAGAACAGACAGCATCGTAAGTAGTATTGATGTTAATAGAACAGACAGCATCGTAAGTAGTATTGATGTTAATAGAACAGACAGCATCGTAAGTAGTATTGATGTTAATAGAACAGACAGCATCGTAAGTAGTATTGATGTTAATAGAACAGACAGCATCGTAAGTAGTATTGATGTTAATAGAACAGACAGCATCGTAAGTAGTATTGATGTTAATAGAACAGACAGCATCGTAAGTAGTATTGATGTTAATAGAACAGACAGCATCGTAAGTAGTATTGATGTTAATAGAACAGACAGCATCGTAAGTAGTATTGATGTTAATAGAACAGACAGCATCGTAAGTAGTATTGATGTTAATAGAACAGACAGCATCGTAAGTAGTATTGATGTTAATAGAACAGACAGCATCGTAAGTAGTATTGATGTTAATAGAACAGACAGCATCGTAAGTAGTATTGATGTTAATAGAACAGACAGCATCGTAAGTAGTATTGATGTTAATAGAACAGACAGCATCGTAAGTAGTATTGATGTTAATAGAACAGACAGCATCGTAAGTAGTATTGATGTTAATAGAACAGACAGCATCGTAAGTAGTATTGATGTTAATAGAACAGACAGCATCGTAAGTAGTATTGATGTTAATAGAACAGACAGCATCGTAAGTAGTATTGATGTTAATAGAACAGACAGCATCGTAAGTAGTATTGATGTTAATAGAACAGACAGCATCGTAAGTAGTATTGATGTTAATAGAACAGACAGCATCGTAAGTAGTATTGATGTTAATAGAACAGACAGCATCGTAAGTAGTATTGATGTTAATAGAACAGACAGCATCGTAAGTAGTATTGATGTTAATAGAACAGACAGCATCGTAAGTAGTATTGATGTTAATAGAACAGACAGCATCGTAAGTAGTATTGATGTTAATAGAACAGACAGCATCGTAAGTAGTATTGATGTTAATAGAACAGACAGCATCGTAAGTAGTATTGATGTTAATAGAACAGACAGCATCGTAAGTAGTATTGATGTTAATAGAACAGACAGCATCGTAAGTAGTATTGATGTTAATAGAACAGACAGCATCGTAAGTAGTATTGATGTTAATAGAACAGACAGCATCGTAAGTAGTATTGATGTTAATAGAACAGACAGCATCGTAAGTAGTATTGATGTTAATAGAACAGACAGCATCGTAAGTAGTATTGATGTTAATAGAACAGACAGCATCGTAAGTAGTATTGATGTTAATAGAACAGACAGCATCGTAAGTAGTATTGATGTTAATAGAACAGACAGCATCGTAAGTAGTATTGATGTTAATAGAACAGACAGCATCGTAAGTAGTATTGATGTTAATAGAACAGACAGCATCGTAAGTAGTATTGATGTTAATAGAACAGACAGCATCGTAAGTAGTATTGATGTTAATAGAACAGACAGCATCGTAAGTAGTATTGATGTTAATAGAACAGACAGCATCGTAAGTAGTATTGATGTTAATAGAACAGACAGCATCGTAAGTAGTATTGATGTTAATAGAACAGACAGCATCGTAAGTAGTATTGATGTTAATAGAACAGACAGCATCGTAAGTAGTATTGATGTTAATAGAACAGACAGCATCGTAAGTAGTATTGATGTTAATAGAACAGACAGCATCGTAAGTAGTATTGATGTTAATAGAACAGACAGCATCGTAAGTAGTATTGATGTTAATAGAACAGACAGCATCGTAAGTAGTATTGATGTTAATAGAACAGACAGCATCGTAAGTAGTATTGATGTTAATAGAACAGACAGCATCGTAAGTAGTATTGATGTTAATAGAACAGACAGCATCGTAAGTAGTATTGATGTTAATAGAACAGACAGCATCGTAAGTAGTATTGATGTTAATAGAACAGACAGCATCGTAAGTAGTATTGATGTTAATAGAACAGACAGCATCGTAAGTAGTATTGATGTTAATAGAACAGACAGCATCGTAAGTAGTATTGATGTTAATAGAACAGACAGCATCGTAAGTAGTATTGATGTTAATAGAACAGACAGCATCGTAAGTAGTATTGATGTTAATAGAACAGACAGCATCGTAAGTAGTATTGATGTTAATAGAACAGACAGCNTCGAATGAAAACTATATGAATTAGAGAGCGGACACGAAGAGTGTGACGGACACACCATGCTAAATCCTTAAAATGCACTAAGTGAACCCGTGACATAGTTTTTGACCTGACATGACCCATATTCGAACTTGACCTAGACACAACTTCTGACCAAATTTGGTGGAGACCGGATGAAAACTACTTCAATTAGAGAGCGGACACCATGCTAAATCCTTAAAATGCACTAAGTGACCCCATGACCTAGTTTTTGACCCGGCATGACCCATATTCGAACTTGACCTAGATATTGTCTGGATACAACTTCTGACCAAGTTTGGTAAAGATTGAATGAAAACTATTTGAATTAGAGAGCGGACACGAAAAGTGTGACAGACTGACAGACTGACGGCCTGACAGCCTGACTGCCTGACGGACAGTGCAAAAGCTATATACCCCCTTTTCTTCGAAAGGGGGCATAAAAAAATCAATTAAAGCCGAAAATGTCAGGCTTATCTGGGATGTCACTTTACGCACATGCATTAGGCCCAGTGTTCACAGAACGAGGCTCCTACAATGAAATAACAAAATCCATACCAGGCCAGTTTTGTTGGCAGATTCAGAGTCCTTAATATCCTCGTTATCTCTTGCGTTGATTGTCACACTGAATGTTTGCTGAGCAAAACTTCCCATCACCACTTTGTTCGTGACGATTCCAAACTTCTCGTTGATGTCAAAAACGTTGGTCACCTTATCACCAATCTGTCGCACATGTCCTGGGCCAAGCAGGCTATAGCGCACTATTCCTGTACCTACTGCGTCAAGATCTCTAGCCTGTGCTGTGAAGATGTGCTCATCCAGCGGTGACCTCGTTGATACACCTGTCAACAAAATGATTTTTAAAATTATGTTCAAAGACCCATCATGTGATATAAAAACATAAATGAGTCACGTTCTGAAAAAACTGGGCATAATGCATGTGCGTAAAGTGTTGTCCCAGATTAGCCTGTGCAGTCCGCACAGGCTGATCAGGGACAACATTTTCTGTCTAAACTGAATTTTCGCTAAGAAGAGACATCATATAAACGAAAAATTCCATAAAAGCATAAATTGTCGTCCCTGATTAGCTTGTGCGGACTGCACAGGCTAATCTGGGATGACAATTTACGCACAAGCATTATGCACAGTTTTCTCAGAACGCGACACAATTATCAATAATACATTACAAACACATCCGAAAAATAAATGTCTCAATATTGATATCAACTTCAACGGCAACATGTACATCCACGACAATGGGTTTGCAATTTCGTTAGAAACAAGAAAAAACCACTCCTTCATAAAAAACCTTTTATATAGACTGAAGAGAAATTTCAAGCATATGAACATGCGCCATCACACTCTACATTCAGAATTACCATTCACAATAAACTTACATCCAAACATTTCACCGTCCAGGAAAACTGGTGCCAGTTCGTTGATATCGCCAACAAGAATCTTCACCGTCATGATGCTACTGTCAGTGGCCCGCTTATTGCGAATCACCGTGTAGTCGGTTTCTGGTTTATCATTGTATGCCTGAACGTCGAGGTAGTACACACTTTGCCTCTCGCGATCAAGCCTGTTTACCAGCCTGAAGGAACCTGTACTTGCATCGATTTGAAATTGTGTATCTTCATTTCCAGCTAAAACACAAAAATGCATAATGTTGTTCAGTTTACAAGGCTTTGTTTGTCAACAATGATTACAACTTATGCTGTATTTTATTTTCCTGAAATTAATGAATCTTGTAAGTAGCTTCAAATATGTGTCGTGTTCTGAGAAAACTGGGCATAATGCTTGTGCGTAAATTGTCACTCCAGATTAGCCTTTGCAGTCTGCACAGGCTAATCAGGGATGACAATTTCCGCTTTAATGACATTTTTCATTTGAATGAAGTCTCTTCTTAGCGAAAATCCAGTTTAGGCGAAAAGTGTCGTCCCGGATTAGCCTGTGTGGACTGCAGGACAAAAGAATGAATGCATTATATTGAAACAAGTACAATAATAATCCTGACTGAGAATGACATTAAAAATACATGTTTGTTTATTGATAATCATCAAACAAAATAGTAAAATTTATATAGCGTTTGGTCCGTTTTCATAAAATATATAGCAACAAGGCTTGTCACCATAGGATGACATATGCCCCCTTTTTCCACATTTTTCTAAACCTAAACGCAAAGTGTTTTTCCACATTTTTTTAAACCTAAACGCAAAGTGTGACGGAATTTCAGACGGACAGACAGACGGACAGTGCAATCACTATATGCCCACCTTCAGGGGCATAAAAAATGTATTACTAACAGATGAGTTTAACTACATTATACATTCAAATGCCTGCATTGTGTAGTGGTAGGAAGTTAGCTTTTGCTTCTACAAGTCTCAAGTTGGATCCCCTGCTAGGACTGGCGGATTCTTTAATTATATTGGTTTCCTTGTTATGAAAATTCTTTAAAACTATTCCAAATATTACAATTTTGTAAGTAAATTAATTTTTGGGATATTAAAAAAAATACAAAAATCTTTGAGCAAGTCCCTTTAAAATATACATAACACATCTTTTTTTAATAACTAAAGGTAGTCTGGAAACTGGTTAAATGGACAGTGTACAAAAATTGATATAATGGTAACAAAAAGTATTATAGAACATAACAAAACCAAATGAGCCTTGTTCTGGGGAAAATGAGCGTAAAGTGTCATCACATGCTAATCAGGAACGACACTTTCCGCCTTAAATGGATTTTGGGGTAGAATGGACTTCCTTTAAACAAAAATTTCCATACAAGGTGGAAAGTTTCATCCCTGAATAGCGTATGCAAACTGCACAGGCTTATCTTAGACAAAACTTTACACACATGTATTAAACCCTGTTTTTTCAGAAGCTCAAATACTTCAATGTAACTGCCCATTAAGCCTTAGAGCACCAGCGATGTACCAATAATCTTGTAAAGGATGACAGGTGCTTGGTCAGGGTCTGTGGCCGTAACTGGACCAAATGAGTAGCCTACAGGTGCGTTCTCCGGTACAGTGAATGTCTCCTGAAAAAATGACAACATTTTACAATGAGCCACATTATTGAAAAAATGTGCTTAAAGTGTGTGCGTTAAGTATCATTCCAGATATGCCTGTGCTACCCACACATGATTATAAGGGACTTAACCTTCCACTTTTATGGACTTTTTTGTTCAAAGCAACTCTCTTATAAACAAAAGTCCAGTCTAGGTGAAAAGTGTTTCCCTGTTTAGCCTTTGTGGAATGCACATGCATTAAGACCAGTTTTCTCACAACGCAGCTCAAATGTACATATCACTGCTGCATTTCCATACAGGTTCACCTCTGATTTTTTTTTAACATTTTTAAGTCTGTTTAAACATTATTGGTTAAGCTCGCTTTTTTATTTCAAATTGCTGAAAAATTTACAGGCATTTAAGTGTAAAACTATTAAAAGCTTTAAATGACAAGAAGAGATGTTTGTAAAACAAAATTGTTATGCTTCTCACAAAATGCATGACTTTTTCATGATGTAAATCCAATATAGTTTCAAATTAGCCCACAATGAAAATCATTGTGAAATTCATGATACCCGGTAATTGAAAGTCGTCTTAAGGGTTTGTTATTATGGGTATTAATGTTACTCAAACTCGGCCATCAAACCCCGTTGGTATAGCACTGGACAAACAATCAAAGGATCCTGGGTTGGATTACCAGCATGGCCACATACCAGTGTCGTGTTCTGAGAAAACTGGGCATAATGCTTGTGCGTAAATTGTCATCCCAGATTAGCTTGTGCAGTCCCCACAGGCTAATCAGGCACGACAATTTCCACTTTTATGGCATTTTTTGTTTAAATGATGTCTCTTCTTAGCGAAAATCCAGTTACGGCGGAAAGTGTCATCCCTGATTAGCCTGTGCAGACTGCACAGGCTAATCTGGGACGACACTTTACGCACATGCATTATGCCCAGTTTTCTCAGAACGCCACATACCAGTGCCGGGGATAAGTCATGAAATTGAGCCTCGCTCTTTGAGTTGGGGGTTAAATGCATATGCGTAAAGTGGCGTCCCATATTAGCCTGTGCAGTCCCCACAGGCTAATCAGGGATAACAATTTGCAATTGTTATTTATTTTTTGTTTGAAGGAAGATTCTTCTTGATAAAAAATCCAGATAAGGCACAGGCTAATCTGGGACGACACTTTATGCAAATGCATTAAGCCCAGTTTCCACAAAACGAGTCTCATATAGTCATGAGTTTTTTTTCTACGGCCATTTTCCCCATACCTCTGATTAATAAGGGCAGTTGTCAGTTACTGGCATTACTATGAGCACTAAGTACTGGTAAACCAGCTAGCCCAGGAAAAGTGTGAGTTGGTTTATTTAGTGCCTTGATTTTACTGAAATACTGTTGAAAACAGAAAAAAATCCCAAACAAACAAACGGGGGATTACTTCGGATTTTGCAAAGCTGGGTCTGTTGTCATTGACGTCCTTGATGACCACAGTCAGGAATCTTGTCGACTCCAACGGCGTCTCACCCCTGTCTCTGGCCTTCAACAACAGCTGAAAAGCATACAGCACGTTGTAACTGATAGTGAATATGAAAATCATTGCATACCTATGTTTAATAAAACAAGTGATTTTAAAATCCTTCAATGCATGTTAAAATAAAAGTCCCGACATGTTATGAGACAGACTAAAAGACTGATAAGACATAGAACAACCAATAAAGCCCCTGGCTGGTAGTGTGGATATACATGTTATAACATCTGCTTTTTTATTTGTGTGTGATCAAGTAATACATACTCATTTATTTCAACACTAAGGGAAAAAGCACCCCTCAATGTAATGATATCAATACCATGAGTAGTCACACATTCCTACCACATATCTGGGTTGTGTTTCACGGTCATACGTCCTGTTGGCTGATATCATTCCAGTGACTCGATTGATCTTGAAATCAGGTGTTTCCTGAGTTTGAACACCATTGTACACGAAACTGTAGTCTACGATGCCGTTATTGCCAGTGTCTTCGTCTCTCGCAGACACATCATAAATCAGCATACCATCATATTGTTCCTACAAAATTACACTTTTTTTTACTGTAAAAGTATAAATTACAAATATATAATGCAAATAATTAGATTACTGTAAAAATTATTTAAGCAAACAATATAAACCATATTTCATTTAATAAATATATTTGTATTTGAATGAAAAGTATTTATACAGTATCGTAAATTATATAACAAGAGCACTGGTGTGGGGATGTGTTCATTTATTACATTATCTTTAAACAAAAAAAATGGAGGGGGGATTCTTGGGTGGGATGGTTGGACAGTGTTTCAAAAATAAAATAATAAAAATAAATAATTTTTTGGGGGGGGATTCTGGGGTGGGGCGTGGTGGATGGTTTGGGTGGAGTCTCTTGTGGTATGTCAGGTAAGTGTTGTTTTGTCAAAGTATGAATCAAATCTGATCATAAATACAGAAGTTATGGCAATTTTAGCAAAATTTAATACTTTGACCTTGACAGTCAAGGTCATTCAAAGGTCAAGGTCAAATTTTACTTGCCAGGTACAGTACCCTCATAATAGTAAGACAGTATTTTAAGTTTGAAAGCAATAGCCTTGATACTTTAGAAGTAAAGTGGATCTAAACACAAAATTTAACCAAATATTCAAGGTTACTACAGTAAGTCAAAAAAGGGCCATAATTCTGTCAAAATGCCAGTCAGAGTTATATATCTTTGCCTGTACAGTCCTCTTATGGTAGTTAGTAAGTGTTGCAAGTATGAAACGATAGCTTTGATACTTTAGGAATAACGCCTACGCTCAGGTGATGACAATAGCTCATTTTTTATTTTTTTTTAAATAGACGAGCTAAAAACCATTTCAAGGCTTTGGACTTTGAAATCAAATAGTGATTAACATATTTACCAATTACAATAATGTTAAACAAGAGAAGGAACTACCCAGTATGTGATTAAATAGTATAACTTACTGTACTGAGTAACCAATAAAAATACTCAGTAACCCATATATTTTATAAAAAAAAACATTCATTAATTACCGGTAACAGATAAATGAAAAAACAAGGGACAAAATTGTCACAAAACCAGGTTTTCAATTTGAAACAGCTTCTCTGCTAACTAATTTTTACGGGTGTTGAAGTTTTGTTTAAATTACTTCATTAAACTATATTATGTTGTATGTTATTGAAAAAGTGCAAATGTTTTACTCATCAAGTGTAAATATAAACATAGCAACAAGTAATGGTTAGGAACCAAGTACAATGTACTGTTGGATGTGTAAGTGAAAAGTGAACAACAGGTCCAGGTAAAAAAATACGCAACTTCCCCCTGTGATATCATCCTGTTCACTGCATATAATTACAGTTCTTTTTTTTAAATAAAAAAAAAGGTTTTTAATAAAAAGGGAGGTAACAACCAAAGTATTTATATAAGTATGCTTATGATTTCCCTTTGCTAAGGACACATTTAACAGGATTAGCAAAAGTAACCCTGACCTTGACCAACATGACCTTTGACCCCATCAAAGTGTACATGTTAATGTGACGCATAAACATACTAAATATTGAAGGAATTGATTAAAAAAATAAGGGCTCTATGAAGAAAAGTATAAAAATGTATTTTTAGCCAGCGACCTTGACCTTGACCGGAAACAAAATCCCGTTCAATATGCGCCAGGGTATTTGATGATAAACACTTTGTGAAAGTTTCATTCAAATCAGTTGAGAAATAAAGGAGGATTTGCGCTCGGAAGAAAATGTCAAATTTAATCTAATTTTAGTCCTGGCGACCTTGATTTCAACTGAATCATAAAATCTTGACAAAATGCGCCAGGGCACTTGGTGACAATCATTTTGTGAAAGTTTCATTGAAATCCATTGAGAAATGATGGAGGAGTTGCGCTTGGAAGAATTGTTCCGCCCGCCCATCCGCCGACATTTACCAATCTAAGAACCAGTTTTTTCCTTTGGAAAACCTGGTTAAAAAAGATCATCTTGGAAAAGGCTTGATAAATTTCTTGCTAACGAAAGTGTTTATGTTGATGAAATTCTCATTTTCATATTGAACTTAAATAATAGTAAAAAGAGTGCTGGTTGACCAGTTTTCTGCTGTTATGTTACCTCAAGAACATAAATAGTCATGTTATCAACAGGTGGTATGACCCAGATGGGCGGCGAGTTAGCGGAGGGCTGAACGTCCACAGTGACAGACGCGTTTGCCTTGAATCCGGTACCCAGATTATCCTGGGCCTGAACGTAAAACTTGTACACACCAACATGACGGACTAGGCCTCGTTTCACATAAATTTTTCCACTCTCTTTGCGGACATCAAAGAAATCTGGAAAGATAGCAACATAAATAATAATTTGTTCAATCTGTTTTTAATCTTTAAAATATTGTGTTTTCATTTTTTAACTTTAACACACATGTTTTCTTTCAACACCAATTGCATAAATGTATTAAAGAATTCAATAAAAGCCTTGTCAGTATTGAATAATTGGCTCGTTTAACCCTTTGCATGCTGGGAAATTTGTTGTCTGCTAAAATGTTGTCTGCTGAATTTCTCAAATTAGCATTTTTGTCGATTTTTTTTCAAAGAATACTATCAGAAAAGCAAACAGTTTGGATCCTGATGAGACGCCATGTTTTGTGGCGTCTCATCTGGATCCAAACTGTTTGCAAAGGCCTTCAAAATTCGGTTCCAGCACTGAAAGAGTTTAATTAAGTCTTAGTCAAGACGGTGGTCAATGTCAAAGTCAAAATGAGGTTAGCTGATGTGAGTATGCAGAGTGTTGGATGAAAGTATCAAACAACAAAAGATGTGTTTGTCAGAAACACAATGCCCCCTACTGCGCCGCTTTGAAATCAAATTTCTATTTATCATTTGGCAGGTATAGAAATTATGTTCCTTTAAAGCTTGTTACATCCCTTGGATTTTGTTTTTTGACCTTTGACCTTGAAGGATGACCTTGACCTTTCACCACTCAAAATGTGCAGCTCCATGAGATGCACATGCATGCCAAATATCAAGTTGCTATCTTCAATATTGCAAAAGTTATGGCCAATGTTAAAGTTTTCGGACGGACGCACAGACTGACGGACTGACAATTCAACTGCTAAATGCCACCTACCGGGAGAATAAAATTAAGATTAAGTAACCTATGATCTATACATATTTTATTAACTAAAATAAATTGAAAACAACAAACATTCCAGGAAAACTAAAATGATTTGATGGGATCATTCTTAAGGTATTCATGTATCTTTATCTGGTAATCGATTACTATCAAGATATCCATATCATTTAGATAGCTAATGTAAAAGCTGTAACTTACTTTTAAGATCAAGAGATATGGACCACGCTCTGTGCTTAATGCATGTGCGTAAAGTGTCATACCAGATTAGTCAGTGCAGTCTGCAAAGGCTTATCAGGGACAACACTTTACACTTTAATGAAATTTTTCATAAGGATGTCTCTTCTAAAAGAACATCCAGTCTAGGCGGAGAGTGTCGTTCCTTATTAGCCTGTACAGACTGCACAGGCTAATCTGGGACGACACTTTACTCACATGCATTAAACCCTGTTTTCCCAGAGCAAGGCTAATATAACTTATGAATGGGCTACATACCACTGTAGTCATCTCCTTTGTTCGGTATCTTGGTGTAGAAGGACGTGGCAAAGTTACCGAGATCTGCGTCAGTAGAGAACAACTGCAGAATGTCCGTCTGAACGCCAATTGTCTCAAAGATTTTAACATAGTAGTCGCTCTTGGAGAATTCCGGAGGATTATCGTTCACATCACGGAGCATAACTTGCACCTAACAATGTTAAACATGCAAATGACAAAATACATTTGAATTTAACGAACTCTGAGTAATGATTGATGGCTTATTTGTACATTGTTTACTCCTATAATGATGCAAAAACGAGTAAATAAACATAAAACAGTCCAAATCTTAATGGCTGTGTTTAATGAAACTTCAGAATATACAAGAATATCACTGAAACTGATGGATGCTCCCTGATGATGCCCTTTGTAATTGTATGATGGAAATACATTATTATTTAAGAAAAATAACTCCCTGAAAACTCACTGAAGCAGAATGATATGACAATTGGCAAATGTCCACCCTATAGGGGTACTGAATATAATATTTCATCAAAATCAGATCATTAGTTACTGTGATCTGACAAACAAGCGTAAAAATCATTAGAACATAAACAAGAGATGTGTTTGTCAGAAACACAATGCCCCCTAAGGCGCCGCTTTGTTTTTTTTTTTTTTTTTTTTTTTTTGANCTTTGACCTTTAAGGATGACCTTAACCTTGAGCTTTCACCACTAAAAATGTGAAGCTCCATGAGATACACATGCATGCCAAATATGAAGTTGCTATTTCAATATTCCAAAAGTTGTGACAAAACTTTAATATTATTAAAGTTTTGGACAGACAGACAGACAGACAAAATGACAGACAGACAGACAAACAGGCCAAAACAATATACCCCCTTTTTTTAAAAAGGAGGCATAAAAATCTTTAGAATGTCATATTTTGAATCAAAGGGTAATAAGTGCCTGAACAATTATAAGAGCTGAAAAACCAAGCACCACGCTGGTACACATATGTGTCGTGTTCTGAGAAAACTGGGCATAATGCATGTGCGTAAAGTGTCAATGCAGTCTGCACAGGCTAATCAGGGACGACAATTTCCGCCTAAACTGGATTTTCACCAAGAAGAGACATCATTTAAACAAAAAATTCCATAAAAGCGGAAACTGTCGTCCCTGATTAGCCTGTGCGGACTGCACAGGCTAATCTGGGATGACAATTTGCGCACAGGCATTTTGCCCAGTTTTCTCAGAACACAACACATACCGTTGCGGCCCGCTGACGCTGGATCCCTGTGATGTTGTCAGGGTTGTCACGCGCGATCACTTGAGTGAGAATGCGCGGATTCAGTTCCCGATCCAAGACAGCATTGTTGCGAAGTCGAACAGATATACGACCCTGAAAGCAGGACATTTTCTTCTGTTTTAATAACAAAATATCACTTACAAACTTCATTTTTTTTTATCAAAATTATTATTAAAATCATTTCATTAATTATATACAAATTCATTAGTGAATCAGTTTAATTGTAGAGGTTAAATGAATCAGGTGTCCATCAGGAAGTCCCGAATTAGATTCCCACACTGGGAGCATTCTGAATATCTTCTTGAAAAACACCAAGTACTGGTTTACCAAGGAAACAGACTCAAGAGTGTTTTTATAAGCCTATTGATGCAATCAAGCTAAAATTAATCGGTTTAAACTAATAAGTTGCTGTAGAAACTCTTCTCTATGAACTTACCGTCAAACTGTCCACATCAAACCTATCATCGTTCATGAAGTATCGCACAACATTGAAACCATTTGCGTCTGAGCGATCACTGTCTCTAGCGAAGGTTTCAACAACAAACTGTCCATTGGCCGAGTTCTCTTCTATCTCCGCAGTGTATACATTCTGAAGAAAAAAGAAAGTGAATAAAATACAGACAGCAGTGTTTAACTTAAGTAACTTTTATCTAATGATAGTGAATACAAACAGGGGAGGCGGTAAACTACAACGGGCGAGGCATGGTATGGTATTGCGCAAGGGGGGGTTAGAGGGTTATGGTTAGGGTTAGGGTTAGTGTTAGGGGTCGGGTTAGGGTTTGGGTTAGCCTAAACCCAACCCTAACCCTAACCCGACCCCTAACCCTAACCCTTACCCTAACCCTTTTTTTGGGTTATCACCCCTATACCATGCCTCGCCCGTTGTAGTTTTCCGCCTCCCATTGCACTAATAAATTTCATCATTTTAATAAATATTAAATACGAAAAAAGCAACAAAAACTTGGAACTATGTAAAACATGAAAGGAGCTTAGGTACTTACAACTGGATTTCCATTGAACTGAAACAAACAAAAAATCTTCATGAATATTTTCAATAAAATTGTGTAAAAACAACACCATTCATGCACAGAGGTATGCAGTAAAAACAAGAGTGCCAATTGTCACAAGATACGCCCGTTTGAAGGTTTTGGACACAATGCTAAATGCTTGAAATGCACTTAGTGACCTCGTGACCTTGTTTTTTATCAGACATGACCCATATTTACACTTGACCTAGATATTGTCTAGATACAACTTCTGACCAAGTTTGGTGAAGATCGGATGAAAACTATTTGAATTAGAGAGCGGACACTGCTGTGGACGCCGCTGCCTGCCTGCCCGCCGCCACCGCCCACCAAGGGTGTAACTATCATACTTCCAGTTTTGAAAAAAACGGGAGTATAAAAACAAATAGCACAAATTACAATAATTTAATAAAAAATAATGTTAACAATCAAATTATAAAAATCTTATTTGGAAGTGTTCGTTTGTAGACTTATAACAAAAAATGAACTGCATGTCTTTCATACAGATATCAGCAACACCAAACCAGTCCAGTAGATTCTAATGTTCAGTTCATGTACATAACTTCAAGTATACCTTATTAACTCTTTCAGTGCTGAAAACCGAATTTTGAAGGCCTTTGCAAACAGTTTGGATCCAGATGAGACGCAACAGAACGAGGCGTCTCATCAGGATCCAAACTGTTTGCTTTTCTGATAGTATTCTTGGAAAACAAATCGCAGAAAATGCTTATTTTAGAAATTCAGCAGACGTCATTTTAGCAGACGACAAATTTCCCAGCATGCAAAGGGTTAATTTAAAAACAAGAGCTGTCTAAGCTTGACTTTTCATCTGCTTTGATAGTGTAATGTACATTTTCTGTCAATCACCTGACATAATGACTGTGAAGAAATATTTGATAATGAATATCTGAAATAGTCAGATAGTTTATTAGATTTACAATTAAAACTGAAAATTCTAAGTACTGGTACAGAAAACAAACATGGCCATGCCATAAAACTAGATTTTAATTGTTTTTTCAAAATAATATATTTGAATTTAAATTAGTGTGGAATCCCTAGAAGGGTCTGCATATAAGTGGCCTTCAAACACATTTCAATGCAAAAACTGTTTTCCTTTTAGTTGCAGTGACCATCAGTTTCAACACACTGGCCCAAAATGCAATCCTAAGCTAAGTCTGCATTTATGCTAGCTACACACCAACTTTCAGCAAAAAAAAATTGAACCAAGATCAAGTTATTCAATAAAAACATTTTTTTCTATTTACGATCACAGTGACCTTTACCTGAAAGGCCCCAATTGCAATCTTAAGCTAAGTGTGCATGTATTCTAGCCACACACCAGATTTCAGAACAAAACCGTAAACCAAAGTCGTTATTTATTTAAAACATTTTTCTATTTTTGGTAACAGTATTCTTGACAGGAATAGCTCGTACTATTTGACGGATAGTAAAGCACAATTTTGTTATACCTGGTTAATGAATTCAGGGAAGTTATCGTTGATATTCCTGAATATCACAGACACAGACGTCGTGGCAGACAGCTGAGGCTCACCAGTATCAAGCACTTTGACAATGAAGAATGAGCTATTGATGTTACGTGCGTCGTCAAAGTCCACACGGCTCACCACACTGACTGCGCCTGTGCATGAAATGATTGTAAAAAAAATAAATAAGCCTCACTATGTGAAAAAGGGGTTTAATGCATCTGCGCAAAGCATCGTCCCAGATAATAAGGAATGACACTTTCTGCAAATGCATTAAATCCCCTTTTCACAGTGTGAGGCTAATATTAAGAATTTGCCACTAGGTATACAAGTGAATGTTAATATTCAACATAATCAATGTAGTAATTTAAAAGATAAATTCTAACGTACACTTTTTCATTGCATACAATATTCCCTAAAACCCACCAGTGGCTGGATTGACGGCAAAGAAGACATCGGGCTGTTGAATGATCTCGTACGCCTCAATACCGTTGTTGTCGCGGGCAATGAGACTGATTATGACGCTGCCGATTGGTTGCTCCTCGTCTATGATGATTGGCGACGTGAACGGCTCAAACACGGGAGGTTGGGTGTTGAACGGCTTGATACGAATGTAGGCCTGGCCTGGACCATTTTGATTTGGGATTGGTTTAACATCAGTGACCACCACACCGTAGGAGACGATGTTCGTTTTTCTACTGTCCAATGCACCGTTGACATAAATGTCCCCATTGTTCTCGTCGATGCGGAATAAGTTCTAAAACAAATTTGCACAATTATGGATTTGTGGAAAAAGTTTTCACAGGGGCCTTCCATTCCTCTAAGGCACTGATTATTAAATTTGATAGGTCATAGCCTTTTTCAGACATCATGTGGAATAGATAGACAAACCATCCAAAGAGAGGAAAAAATATGTTAACAGATTCCAATCGGGTCAAGTCAAATTGTAAAAGCTTTACACTAAGAGTAACAAAAAAAGTAAACCTCGTAATCGAGGAGTACAGCTTTGTTACAAACATAAGCTATCCAGAATTGATAGAAATAAGGCAAGGTTTGAAATGGTTAACACATACGTAAACTGAAATAAATATAGAGAAAAAGCTCACTTTTACATAAAATAACCTACCCTGAAGTCATACACATCAGGCGTGACCTGGAAGCCTTCTTCTGAGCTCGCTTGTTTGGGATCACTGAAGCGGAAACGCAGGATGGCGTCCCTGTCAGGGTCATAGGCCTTGATTGTTCCAACCTTGAAACCAACGAACGCGTCTGAAAGGAAGAGAAGTATTATTACATCAAATAAGCTTCTTTCTGGGAAAACTGGGCTTAATGCATCCCAGATAAGCCTGTGAAGTCCACACAGGCTAGTAAGGGACAACATTTTCCGCTTATGTGAAATTTTATAAATACAGAAAATTACCTCAATCCAAACTTAAGTTATTGAGAATTATTTATTTTCTATTTTTTATAAAATTGATCTTGACCTCAATGACCCCAAATGCAATCCCTCGACAGGTGCTAGTAGCTCAGACTACTTGGTGAACATTTGAGCTAATAATTATGAACACTGTTTGCCAGCATCAAATAGTATATGCATTGCATTAGGTGACCAAGCCTTGTATGCAATAAAATTTAATTTAACTATCAAATATTGAATTAATCTTATATAAAATTTAACAACTTGGAGTATAGGCAGAACACTATTTTGATTTCTTTATCACATCATAAACGGTACTGTATGCTACTCACTATCATAGACTTCAAAATTCTGTAAGAAGGGGTCCACGTAAGGGTCACGGTTGTTGACATCGATGATTTCGATGATAACGGTGGCAGTGTCCGATTTCTGAGGTGTGCCTTTGTCGGCCACTCTCACCTGATTCAGATGGTACAATTATCTTTTAAATACATATTAAAGGTCAATTTCAGAGAAAATCCAAACTCAATATATTAAACGCTATTTACATTGAAATATGATTAAATTATCGGGTAAATGATGTTTTAGTGTTGTGTTTAACATAAAAAAGATGATTTTGTCGATTTTTATGATCGTAACTCGCAGAGCGTTGATTCGCTTATCTCCCCTGTTCTCCCCTGCTGTGTGACGTCACACATGAACAAGCATTTTCGCGTGCGCTAAGAAGATAAGCGATAGTTCAAAATTCGTCTTTTTATTTGTCTGTTTTTATGGATATTTTCGTGAATTTTTTTCACTGGTTAAGCACAGTGATAGGGAAAATGGTAATTTGTGCGGCCTTTGGCTGTAAATCACGTTCTGGCAAAGAAAATGTGATTTTTTTCCAGTTTCCATGTTTCGAAACACAAACTGTTTCCTCCAAATAAAAACCGCCGCGTCTGTTTCTGCCTCGGCATCGATCCGCAGAATCACGCCGCGTCTTTACACGCGGCGATTACCCGAGTATAAATATTTACAAATATTGATTGTATACTATAAAAAATGTTAAATAATTTTCAAATGAACGAAAATTAGAAACAGATACAGATAATACGCTGATATATTTACTTCTGCGCGATTGTGTTAACATTTCGTCAGCTTCTCTGCATATATCATACAATTACCATCGGATGTCATCTGTCAAAACAATGATAATCCCGTTTATGGCCGATTTCCATTTTTAACATCAAATTCTGGTAAATATTGACGAAAACAGTGCTCAAATTCATAAACACAAACTCAATTTTGTCTAAAGTTTCAAACGAATTTCGGCATAATATTATGTTTCTATTAAAAGATTTGATGAAAATTCTGTTAAAAGTTTCGTAGTGAATTTTAACTTAAGTACCGGGGTATCTCGCGAATTATTTGACATTGACAATTCCTTTGAATAAAATAAAAATCAAACACGCTGTATCGTTATCGTTACACTCTTTTTGTTCGTTCATTATTGAAACAATTATTGTACTGAATACTGATTTCACAAAATAAAGCATCGTGTACAATTCATATTCGTTTGCAANATAGTGCAGGGTCGCACATATGCTCATAGCTACCATGTGTGTAAGTTTCTACGTTCTAGTGCTAATAGTGTAGGGGGAGATAGTGGCCAGGACGGACAGACGGACGGACAGCAGAGAAAACCTCAATATCCCCACCTTTTTTTTCAAAAAGCGTGGGGATAAAAACCATGAAAGATGCTTTGTAGTTGTTAAAAAATAAATTGGAAAAAAAGACTCATAATTATTTAAAATTAAAATGTGCCATTTAAAACATCTGAATTATTAATGTTTGACAATTGCCCTATAAATGAACTCAATCTACATCATGTTCACTTACCACCATTGTGTAGGATCTTAGAATATCGTAATCAAATTTAGCATCATTTGAGGTATAAACCACGCCATTTTCATTCACCCGGAAACGCCCACCGATATTTCCGCTGATGATGCTGTACTCCAGTTTCCCATTGTCGCTGGTTGGATCATCAGCATCAGTAGCAGACAGATCCAAAATGCTGGTACCTGGTAATGCATAGTGAATATTAGAGCCAAATGTTTTGGGAAAACTAGGCTTAATGCATGCGGGTAAAGTATCATCCAAGATAAGCCTGTGCAATCCTCAATCATTAAATATTTGTGTTCTTATACTGGGTATACCTTTTGATGATGAAAAACAATATTTCAAGTTTCATACAATTATGTATACATTCCCAACATTATATTGAACAGTTACATGTCAACATGATGTCATTAAGATGTGTACGATAATTAAATCATTAAAAAGTACGAAGATTGTTTTCTTTAGAAACTGGGAAGTCTAGAAAATTAAATCAGGGAGTGTAATACTGGAATCTATCTGGTGTTTTTTGGTAGTTTAAAGAAAAATTACACCAGTTATCAAGTTGGACTTCCTATAGGTACTGGCATATCATAAATAGGTGTATAATAAATATGAGACACACTCTGGGGAAAACACAAGCAAATTGTAATCAAAACATTACTTGAGTCTATTTAATATGTGTTACAGAAATAAATAGACCCTTGTACTCTAAGAAGGCTAGAAAAAAACAAAAACTACTTTGTAACCTCTGCTATTTTTGTACCAACCTCCAGGTGTCGTTTCAAGGATGGGTTTCCTATACGAGTCTGGTAAAAACAACGGAGCGTTGTCATTAATATCCTGAGGCACAGAAAAACACAATTAGATAGAGTTTCTTGGTGAACAGTTAGATTTTCGAACATATATTGATTCAACGTAATAAGAATTAATAGATCATTTGACATGGAAATTTCTTATACATTAACCCATTAATGCCTAGCGTCTAGAAAAAAGGCCTTTGCAGAAACAGCGTATACCTAGATGAGACGCAGCATGATGCGGCGTCTCATCAGGGTCTGGGCTGTTTGCTTAAAGGAATTTCTGTAAGAAATATTCTAAATATAGAAAAAAATATACTAGACATAATTCCTAATTTTGGAAAATAATTTGATCCAATTTAGAAGGATGGGAGAGCCCACTTGGCATAAATGGGTTAACAAAAGGTCAACAGAAAAACAAACCAAGGTGGCCTGTTGACTTACAATGACATTGATGTCAACTCTCGACAGGGCAGGCGGGTTGACACCATCAGTGACCGACACAAAAACCGCAAAACTGAAATTGAGCAACAATAACCCTTTGCATGCTGGGAAATTTGTCTTCTGAAAAATGTTTTCTGCTGAATTTCTAAAATGAGCATTTCCTTCAATTTTTTTTCAAAGAATACTATCAGAATAGCAAACAGTTTGGATCCTGATGAGACGCCACGTTCTGTGGCGTCTCATCTGGATCCAAACTGTTTGCAAAGGCCTTTAAAATACAAAAGGCTCAAAGGGATAATGACCCCTTACACAAGTAAAACTTACCTTAATGACAAACATACATGTTTTTCATGTGACAAGTAGTTTTTTTCGAATAATTGTGTATTACCCACAAAAATACATTAACTCTTGTACATGACACATTGTTCAACAAGATGAAAAAAAAAATCAAAATACGGCAATAAAAACTAAGAAATTTGATTGGTGATCGTTCATAAAAAAAACTTACAGTTTATTGTGCTGAGTTGAGTTTAGAAGCAATAAATACATGTTTACACTGAAAGATGCAAATTCATAAGACAATACTTTATTGCATTTACTTAACATAATATTTTTTATTCTACACACATGATATATACTAGGGAAATATTCTAGACGAAAAAGCAAGATGCTGCCATCCCCCCTTCCCTCCAGCCCCCTCCCCTCACAAACTCAACAAGAGATGTGTTCGTCAGAAACACAATGCCCTCTACTGCGCCCCTTTGAAAAAAAAAAAGAAAAAAAAATACCTTTGACCTTGAAGGATGACTTTGACCTTTCACCACTAAAAATGTGCAGCTTCATGAGATACAAATGCATGCCAAATATCAAGTTGCTATCTTCAATATTGAAAAAGTTATGACCAACGTTAAAGTTTTCGGACGGACACACAGACGGACTGACAGTTCAACTGCTATATGCCACCCTACCGGCGGCATAAAAACACACACTGCACACACTACGGTGTTGCAAAGCTTAATATCTTACAGAGCTTGTATTGTACAATAATTCATTTAATAACTTTTTTCCAATAAAAGTGAAGACAAAATGATTAAAAACCTTCCTTGTCATTACTATATACCTAAACTCAATGTTAATTTTTCTTAAACATTTTATTTCCAATAACTTGTTTGATGTTCTCCTCAATGTCCATTTCAGCACTACTTCCATCTTTTCTGAATCCAAGGTTTCCCTTCAGAAAATAACTTCTGTACATTACTTGCTCACATACCCTACGTATACTTAAACATTTTTTTATATGTAATCACAGGATAATAAAGCATGACTTTATAGATAATAAAGATATAATACATTTAGTTATACATGATGTCATCCCTTGAGTCTTGATTATATTTCATATATATAAACAATTAAACATGCATTCTTTGATAAGATTTATAAATATAATCATGCATTCATTGATAAGAGTAATTGATACATGTACAATAAAAGATTCCAAAGCTATAATAACACAATCTTTGATTGTTTCTTTGATGGCATATTGCTTTCCTTGATATGATTTATTTACAAACTCATGCAATCCTTGATATACATGCCTCAATATGTTTAATGGTTAACATTATGCATTCCCAAATGTGTTTCAGTGATATAAGCATGTTGTCACTGAATATGATTAATATAATTATTGATATATATTTATGCATTACTTAATAATGTTTCATAATAGATAGATGTAATATTGTTTTCCTTGATAAGTTTCATAAACAATTATTAATTCCTTGATATTTTGGAATTTATAATATTAAAAAAAATAATATATAATAATTGATAATTGAATAAATATCATATTTTAAGCACTGAATAATGAATATCTGTAATTATAATCACAGAAGGTAGAACTTCTGAAGTTATTTTCATGTTAACAATGAACAACTGAACAGTTGCAGGTTTTCTGATTCACAACCTCTAACTAATGTAAAGTCACAAAATCACATATTGTACTGGTCTAATCTAGAAATATTAAAATCAGAATGAAAGTTGTACAACTATAACTAGAAGTTAGACAATCGCCAGTCAAGCATACAAACATTCTACTGCAGTTAAAGACAATTATTGTAAATCACAAACGAAAATTAATTGATTGAACTACTGTAGAAGAAAAATTGGATTTGGACTAAACATTTTGAACGATTATAGCACTGACATAATTAGTATGGTTGAATAGACAGTATTGTATCATTGTTCTGTAAAGAAAACACTGATTTCTGGTGATTGATGAAGATGCGGTGTTTGAAATGTAACAAACATGCCCATAAGTTGTTTTAAAATACAAACACAATTGGACCTTACATAAAAAATACATTCTTGGCCTTGCATTCTTGGAGCCAGAGGATTTACTAGTACAGCTGGAAATGAACCAGTTGAGTAGTGTTCTTTGGAAAACCGGGCTTAATGCATGTGCGTAAAGTGTCTCCCAATATCAGCCAGTGGCATCCCGCTTATCTCGGACAACACTTTCTGCCTAGACTGGATTTTTTCTTAGAAAAGAGACTTCCTTTCACCAAAAATACCATAAAAGTGGAAAAGTTGTCCCTGATTAGCCTGTGCAAAATGCGTACATGCATTTAGCCCAGTTTTCACAGAACCCAGCTCAATTGAACTCTACCAAGTTATCATGTGTATAATAATATGATTATATTACTTGTTACATCATATATGATTATATTCAAACAAATAATGCAGGGGTCGCAGACAATGTGCAACAGCACATCGTGCAAGGCTCATGCAGACTAAATATTCACATGCAAAAAGATCACACCACACGCTATATACCACACACTGGTAATTTGCAATTGTTCTTCTATATAAACATGTAAGCAAGTCTCAGAAAAAAAACTACAACATGCAAGTAAAATATTTCACAGCAATTGTGCTAAAGAAGCAACTGCAGTTGAATTTAAACCATCGTTATCCAAGAATATGAGAAGTAAATGTGTGTAAGGGGATGCCAATATTACAGGTAATTTTCTTATTATCTGGTATTTTGTCTTTTAAATATTTTTTATTTGAATGACTCAGTATAACTTTCTAGTAAAAAATATTTATAACTGAATGGTCATCAAAACAAAAAAATTATTTTGTAAGCATTTTCTAAAATGATGATTATATCAAACATTAATGTTTTGTAAAAGCACCAAAACAAGAGGGACTTGATTGCATGTTCATAAGCGTGTTCGTGTGACAGTCTTGTTCCTGTAGTTTACCTGCTCCCACTGTTACAGGTGCACAAATGTGAAAATAAACATATTAATACGGATTCTAACTAGATGTGTCATACAAAGCAATAACCATCTTACAACAAAAATGTCTGCAAAAGTTCTCTTAATTGAGCCGCATAATGTTAAAATGGGTCTTATGGCATATGCGGCCAGCATAGCTTCAGACCACTCTGCGCAGGCTTGTCTGAAGCTACGCTGTCCGCTACAAAGTAATGCAAGCATTCATGGTCTCATTAGCAGACAGCATATCTCCTGACCAGGCTGCAGGATTGCGCAGACAGGTCTGGAGCTACGCTGGCTGCAGAGGGCATAAGACCCATTTTCGCATTACATGGGTCAATAGATTCTAGACACAATTACCATAAATGGACAACAGATAACATAGATAATCAAATGGTCATAGTTGTTGCTTGACAATACATAACATACATGTTCAAATATTATTTTTTTTAATGATTTCAGAAACATAAACATTGACCAAACATTTGGTAATTCAGATATTTTCTTCACTGACAGGAAGACAAAAACAAAAGCTCATGGTGCTACATCAAACATAGGTAGCATGAAATCATTTCATTTAAGACTGCTGATAAGGAAAGACTTTTAATAGTCCACCAAATTAATAATGACAATTTAATTATTCAATAAAATACAAGGGCTGTTTGTAAAACATGCATGCCCCCATATGGGCTGTCAGTTGTAGTGGCAGCCATTGTGTGAATACGTTTTTTGTCACTGTGTACTTGACCTTTGACCTAGTGACTGGAAAATCAATAGGGGTCATCTGCCAGTCATGATCAATGTACCTATGAAGTTTCATGATCATAGGCCTAAGTATTCTTGAGTTATCATCAGGAAACCATTTAACTGTTTTGAGTCACTATGACCTTAACCTTTGACCTAGTGACCTGAAAATCAATAGATGTCATCAGCCAATCTTTATCAATGTACCCATGAAGTTTCATGGTCCTAGGCGTAAGCATTGTTGAGTTATCATTCTGAAACAATTTTACTGTTTTGAGTAACTGTGACCTTGACCTTTGACAAAATGACCTGAAAATCAATAGGGGTCATCTGCCATTCATGATCAATGTTCCTATAAAGTTTCATGATTCTAGGTGTTAGCATTGTTGAGTTTTCATCTGGAAACCATTTTACTGTTTCGAGTCACTGTGACCTTGACCTTTGACTAAGTGATCTGAAAATCAATAGGGTTCATCTGCCAGACATGATCAATGTACCTATGAAGTTTCATGATCCTAGGTGTAAGCATTCTTGAGTTATCATTCGGAAACCATTTTACTGTTTTGAGTCACTGTGACCTTGACCTTTGACATAGTGACCTGAAAATCAATAAGGGTCATTTGCGAATCATGATCAATGTACATATTAAGTTTTATGATCCTAGGCGTACATGTTCTTGAGTTATCATCCGGGAACCATTTTACTGGTTCGGGTCACCGTGACCTTGACCTTTGACCTAGTGACCTGAAAATCAATTTTCATGATCCTAGGCCTAATTATTCTTGAGTTACCATAAGGAAACCATTTTACTGTTTCGAGTCACTGTGACCTTGACCTTTGACCTAGTGACCTGAGAATTAAAAGGGGTCACCTGCCAGTCATGATCAATGTACCTATGAAGTTTGATGATCGTAGACGTAAGCTTTTTTGAGTTATCATCCGGAAACCATTTTACTGTGTCGAGTCACCGTGACCTTGACCTTTGACCAAGTGACCTGAACATCAATAGGGGTCATCTGCCAGTCATGATCAATGTATCTATGAAGTTTTATGATCCTAGGCATAAGCGTTCTTGAGTTATCATCCAGAAACCATTCTACTGTTTCAAGTCACTGTGACCTTGACCTTTGATCTAGTGACCTGAAAATCAATAGCGGTCATTTGCAAGTCATGATCAATGTACCTATGAAGTATCATGATCCTAGGCATAAGCGTTCTTGAGTTATCATCTGGAAACCATTTTACTATTTCTAGTCACTGTGACCTTGACCTTAGACCGAGTGACCTCAAAATCAATAGGGGTCATCTGCCAGTCATGATCAATGTACCTATTAAGTTTCATGATCCTAGGCCTAAGCGTTCTTGAGTTATCTTCCGGAAACCATCTGGTGGATGGACCGACATGTGCAAAACAATATACCCCCTCTTCTTCGAAGGGGGGCATAAAAATGTACTTCCCTATAATTATATACATGATTGTACTTTATGTCCATGAGTGAGGCATATAGTTTATAAAATGGTAAAAGATGTTAGGTATATTTTCTAAGGGTAATTGAACTTGGTCTAGATAAAATGTGTTAATATACAATATCTTTGCTACTACAATATTCAGTTAGGTGACATAATGTTCTGTTAAACTAATCAACAGTTATTCAGACTTAATGTATTAATAAAATAATAAATAAGGTGACAGAAATGCATGGTATATAAGTTTAAGGTTGCATATATTATTTCTAAAGGCTACACTGAACCATGTTATTTTGTATCTGAAGTCCAGAATTTCACATAAATCGAATATTTGTGAAATCTGGTGCAACATTGAGAATGAGGTAAAATTAAATTCAAATACTACCTTTAATTACAAAATCCTTTACATTGTAAATATAGATTTTATTTAGTTTATTTAATAAATCACATAAAAACTTGTCCTGAAGTCTCTGCTTAACAGAATAAGTAGTTAACAGAGGATAAAGAGGAAATGATATGAAATTCAAGTAACCCATGAATATATGAGCGGCATTCTAAGAAAACTGGGCTATATGCATGGTGCATAAAGTTTCATCCGAGATAAGTCTGTTAAGTCTGCACACGCTAATCAGGGACAATACTTTCCGCTTTCATGGAATTTTTTGTTTGACGGAGGTCCCTTCCAAAGAAAATACAGCGTAGGCAGAGAGTGTTGTCCCTGAGTGCACAGGCTAATCTTGGATTCCACTAACCCACATGCATTAAGCCCAGTTTTCCCTTAACGTAGCTAATCCAATGACTGGCCATTACAGCAAACCTTCTGAACACTTCACACCATAGAAAACTAACTAGCAAGCACTGCTCTTACCAGTTTTAGCTGTTTCATTTTATTTTACAAACTCATTGTACATTCATTTCAAAAGTACCAAGCACAAGCAGTGAAGGAATACCACATGCATGGTACTATCTTGTTTCCTAACCTATACAGTTACTCTTAATATTTAGAGAAACAATTCAGTGATCCAATTTATTTTTATGATGATTTTTTGACATTTGAATGAAACATAAATTCAACTATCATCAGGGTACAAGACTAGTGCACTTTCTTCCTATGAGAAATAAATCCACAAATTGGCATTTTCAAACAGAGGCGCGATTTAATAAAACAAAAACCCATTAGAAAAAAGTTAACTATCAACAATATGACTGTACTATCTTTCCTGAAATAAAAACAACAACAACAAAGCAATCACGATGAATCACAATCACAATGAACGAACATCAATGTGATTGTGATAACATCGTATCCAGGACTTACCTCCCAGTAGTGTCCCCATCCTGGAACTTGATACCCGCGCCACCCTTATTCACGGTGATTTCACCGCTGACGGCATCTATTTTCCAGAAGGTGCCAGGGGCTTGGGATTGAATGGAGTAGCGCAGGCTAGGGGTGTCAATGTCGGTACCCTGAAATATTTAGCCGCGTTCTGGGAAAACTGGGATTAATGCATGTGCAAAGTGTTGTCCCAGATTAGCCTGGGAAGTCCACACAGGATAATCAGGGACGACACTTTCCACATTAATAGAATTTTTCATTTAAAGGAAATCTCTCTGAAACAAAAAATACAATAAAAGCAGGAAGCGTCATCCCTGATAAGCCTGTGTGGACTGCACAGGCCAAGCTAAGATGACACCTTTTGTACCTGCATTAAAATACTTATAAAACATTAAAACATTAATTAAAGTAACAATAAAGGTGACGATCCGTAATTATATACCGATTTTTAAATATTTTTTTTCATATTTTATTTATAAAGGTTATCAAAAAACAATATATATATGCTATTGGACATTACCATAATAAAAAAGAGCAATACAACTTGTTTTGAGCTCAAAATACAGTGTCCTCCAAGTCAATTGTGTTTACAAACAATCAGATTGTTTACATCGCTGTTAACTTGATCATGCCGAGCGATTCCGAGCCGGTTTTCCGATAACAAATTTTGATTGGTCGGCACAAGACAGTGTGTATCACATGAGCAGGTCAAGGGTGAAAGGCCAGACATTTAAAACAAAAATAGCGTCGAGTTCAAAAAGAAGATGTACACTCGCCTGCAAGCATACACACACGGTCGCTAATACATCTATGTTCGACATACACCTCCAACAAGAATGACAAAGGCTGACAGTAACAGACAAACTCTTCAATGGGAGTGCAAATAACAAATATTAAAAACATCAAGCTGTACTTCGATTTACACACATATATATATATATATATACACACACATATGGTTAAAAACATATATAAATCATGCAGGGTGAGTTGTATATAGTAAAAACACTACATGAGTAAATATTGTGCTTGAACTGTATTTGTTTAGTCATACTTTCTTTAAAATAAAGCGTTCTTAATATTAATTATGCCTAATGTGACACAGTAGCTTTTATATAATCACACTTCGTTCAGCGAAATACTGTGGTCAGTGAAGCGTTAATCTCTATCGTGACACAGTAGATTTTATATAATCACACTTTGTTCAGCGAATCACTGTGGTCAGTGAAGCGTTAATCTATATCGAACATAACATAACATACATGTTGTCTTTCTTTGTTTACGAGAATATTGTGTTGTTTGTACTACGTCATCAATATATGCGTACTCTACGAAAGAAGCCGAGGAACATCGGAGATAGCGAAAATGTACGGAAATTGCAAAATGTAAACATTTCTTCAAATTATGAAACGGGCATATCTTCCATAATTCTTGACAACGTTGCACCTAAGCTGTGTTTTTATCATTTTTTATGCAAGAGTAACTGAAATCCGGTAAAAATTAGACCAGTTTATATGCATAATAATTGGATTTGTCACCTTTATTGTTACTTTAAAAGAGCCAGCGCAAAATCATTATATTTTTTTATATATATATTTATATATTGCACCAATTATAAATTGTACTTCTTATTCCACATTAAACAAAATATTATCCTTGTTCTGATTTTTGGTACTGGTGTCGTTTGCAATTAGCACTGGACAAATATGTTTACAGTAAGGGTATCACGTTTAAACGGTCGGGTTTCGTGTTTTGCTCAAACACGTTTACAAAAACAGTAAACGTTTAACAACAGTCAATATCAATATAATAAATATTGGGGTGCAAATAACGTAGCCGACTAGAGGTACAAAGTATATCAATGACGAACTTCGAAATCCGGATACTTGCGGTAAAATCCGGGCACTTCCGAATTCGGCAGTAATTTATTTCTAATTGGTTAGCGGATGGCATGGACATGAACGGTATCTAACGGAAAATCTTCGCTACTTTCCGAAAATCTTACAATTTGGCAACGAAAAGTGCATATGCCGCCATCTTGAAATATTTTAAGTGATTGATTAGCAAAGTAAAGCACTGCGGTAGCATATTGAAAAGCAATATTTTAACCAAATTATATATTTATTACGTTTTTGCTAGTTAATTGTTTTTTTATTGTCTGCAGTCAAACGATATGCACATGAGCAAAATACATACATTTTTTTCGGAGTGTCGTTTTCGGATACAGTATTTTTCTTACATTTTACATTATTTTTGACGTTCTTTAAATTGTTTTTTATTGAATGACGAATACACATGTGGTGATACAGATGGTCTGGTTTATAATATTTTATGGTTTAAATATGACGTCATTGCGCGAATGGGATATGCACTGAATATAACTTCTGAAAATACTAATTTCAATTTGGAAATGCGATGGCACTGATGCTTTTAAAACGGACATATGGATACCGTTTAAACGGTAACGTTTCGTTTATTTCGTTTCGTTTAAATGTTTAGAATAATCTGTTAACATGATACCCTTAGTTAACAGTAAGGAATACGACAAATAAAGTCTTTCTTATATTGAAACAAATAACAGCAAACAACCGAGTTTGATAAAAACAAGAACAGGTGCAACAAATAAACCCTTACAACAACTATCAGTGGTGGTTCAAACGCCGTCTTGTCTTCAAATATTCCACGTCTATAGTTCCCGACAGTTGGCGGTTTATCGTTCACATCTGTGACCTGGACCTCCAGGAAGACAGTGCTCTGTTTGCCGTTGGGACTTCCCTGCATATCGGACACAATCACATCTAGGGGGTACACACGCGGCAAGATGTCGTAGTCCAGACACGGATCTTTACCCGGAGTGGCACAGTATGCCACAGTGACCTGGCCTGTCAGTTCATCCATTTTGAATCTGACGTGTACACATAAATCTGAATGACTAAAATTCACATTTTTTATTTGTAAGTGCAAACGTTATTATAAAAAAAAAATGACTTAACTAGATGTCTTCAAAAAACATTAAATGACTAATTTTAATATGTGGTATTTAAAAAATCAAGTGTTGGAAAATGTTATCAGATAAAGTGCTGTTTTTACACTCCTCTACGGGACATGGGTTATTTTACCCCCCTCCCAAAATATGCCTGAGATTTCAGCCTCTTACACATTTACTCAATACTTATTAACTATGTTGTTAATAGAACCTGCTTTGCTTACAGGCCACTGTATGATCCCGTCAGCCCATATTTTAGACCTGCTGTCCCCATCATTCCGGAGTCACGGTCCGTAGCCTGGAATTCAAATAAGCCACGTTCTGGGAAAACTGGGCTTAATGCATGTGCGTAAAGAGTCGTCCCAGATTAGCCTTTGCAGTCCAAACGAGCTAATCAGGGACAACTCTTTTTGACTAGAATTGACCTTTGTTTCAAAAATACTTCCTTTAAACGAAAAATTACATTAACTGCACAGGCTAATCTGGGATGACACTTTACGCAAATGCATTAACCCCAGTTTTCTCAGAACAAGGCTCAAATGACAAATTGAACACTGGAAACAATGTTGCTGACTTACATATTATCAAGTTCAGATTTTGGTGATTACAAATTAACACAATTTATAATTTTCAAAATGAAGATTGTTGTACTAAACAAGAGATGTGTTTGTCAGAAACACAATGCCCAGTAGTATTTAAGAGTTTAGTTACAGGTCGTTTCCGCCTCTTCACCCTTTTAATAGTATCGACCTGCCCCTATGACCTTTCAGGGGAAAATATTTAATTTTGAGCCAAATTAGGTCAAATTTACCCCCTACTGCGCCGCTTTGAAATAAAATTTCCATAAATCATTTGGCAGGTTAAGAAATTATCTCTCTTTTAAAGCTAATTACTTCCCTGGATTGTATTTTTTGACCTTTGCCCTTGAAGGATGACCTTGACCTTTCACCATTAAAAATGTGCAGCTCCATGAGATACACATGCATGCCAAATATCAAGTTGCTATCTTCAATATTGCAAAATTTATGTCCAATGTATAAGTTTTCGGACGCACAGACTGACGGACAGTTCAACTGCTATATGCCACCCTACCGGGGGCATAAAAACAAGAATGTAGTTTGAAATCTAGTGATTAATTTACTGTAACAATATAACATGTAAGAAACAACATATGGATTTCTTATTATTATTATCATCGTATTTTGGAGGAAAAAAACACAACTTTTAACACTCAGAAGCGAAGTGAAAAAGGCTATATGCAACCAATATAAAACCAGAACAGCCTGCAAATGACTTGTAGACTTTTCAGGTTTTAAACTGTTGGCTGCTCATCAGTATCTAAGTGTTTGATATGAAGCCTTTAAAACTTGAATCTAATGAGAAAGGTCTCTAATTTAATTCCATATTCTAAGGAAATAAAACACATCAAAGTACATATCTGAGCGGTACAGGGTTACAAGATTAAAATGCTTTTGTATTAAGAACTCACAGTGATTCTGATGACGTTGGTACCCTCTGGGGAATTCTCAGGGATTATTGCTTTGTAGGTGGTCTGGCCAGGGTCGGGAAAGTTGTCATTCACATCCATAATGTGAATGGTGATTGGTGCGTGTTCAAACAGGCTGAGGTTATAAACGTCGTAGGTACGCAACTGTAAACAGTCAAACATTCATTAATGATAGTTTTCTAGTTACTTTTGAGCAATATTCAGGTGTCTTGCTTGTTGTCCTTAATATGATCCTCACTCTGGGAAAACGGAGCTTAATGCATGTGCGTAAAGTGTTGTCCCACATTAGCCTGTGCTAGTGCAATCTGCACAGGCTAATCTGGGAGAACACTTTCTGCTTTTATGGTATTTTTCGTTTAAAGAAGGTGTAGTCTAAACAAAAAATCTAGTTTAGACGGAAAGGATCGTGCCTGATTAGTCTGTGTGGACGGCACAGGCTAATGTGGGAAAACACTTAACACCCATGCATTGAGCACTTTTTTCCCAGAGCAACTCTCATATATAAAACTTGTTTATAAGAACTAGAAATCTTCAAGTTGGATGTACATCCTTACAGGGTAAAAAATAAGATCAAAGTTATTATGCGGAAATTTCAAGCTTTCGTTCTTTTTATACTACCCTTTCATTTCATAAATTTATCATAGAAACTTTTTAATTTTTTTGAGAACAAACTGAAACTTTTTTTAATTATTTTGAGAACAAACTGATAAGGTCCCACCACCAAAAGAAAGTGCTTTAGTTGATATGTCACCTTTTCCGGACGCACCATGAACCATGAATGTTGAATCTTTAACTTCAAAAAAGTGAATTCATTTAAAAGTAACAAATTAAAAGCTTTTTATTTGTAATAGTTATTTACAGAACAATCAGTATTCCTACATAAAGAAAGACAATATGGATTACCGTAAGCTGATACAGGATTACTCCTGATTCATAGTCAATAAGGCTGGTATTCTTGACTGTGATGGCCGGGTTGCTGTCTGCTCCAGAAACCAGAAACTCTGCACTTG
>VMBQ01001176.1:148459-176888 GCA_007657795.1 Dreissena rostriformis
CAGTGACACTTTACGCCCATGCATTCAGCCCAGTGACACTTTACGCCCATGCATTCAGCCCAGTGACACTTTACGCCCATGCATTCAGCCCAGTGACACTTTACGCCCATGCATTCAGCCCAGTGACACTTTACGCCCATGCATTCAGCCCAGTGACACTTTACGCCCATGCATTCAGCCCAGTGACACTTTACGCCCATGCATTCAGCCCAGTGACACTTTACGCCCATGCATTCAGCCCAGTGACACTTTACGCCCATGCATTCAGCCCAGTGACACTTTACGCCCATGCATTCAGCCCAGTGACACTTTACGCCCATGCATTCAGCCCAGTGACACTTTACGCCCATGCATTCAGCCCAGTGACACTTTACGCCCATGCATTCAGCCCAGTGACACTTTACGCCCATGCATTCAGCCCAGTGACACTTTACGCCCATGCATTCAGCCCAGTGACACTTTACGCCCATGCATTCAGCCCAGTGACACTTTACGCCCATGCATTCAGCCCAGTGACACTTTACGCCCATGCATTCAGCCCAGTGACACTTTACGCCCATGCATTCAGCCCAGTGACACTTTACGCCCATGCATTCAGCCCAGTGACACTTTACGCCCATGCATTCAGCCCAGTGACACTTTACGCCCATGCATTCAGCCCAGTGACACTTTACGCCCATGCATTCAGCCCAGTGACACTTTACGCCCATGCATTCAGCCCAGTGACACTTTACGCCCATGCATTCAGCCCAGTGACACTTTACGCCCATGCATTCAGCCCAGTGACACTTTACGCCCATGCATTCAGCCCAGTGACACTTTACGCCCATGCATTCAGCCCAGTGACACTTTACGCCCATGCATTCAGCCCAGTGACACTTTACGCCCATGCATTCAGCCCAGTGACACTTTACGCCCATGCATTCAGCCCAGTGACACTTTACGCCCATGCATTCAGCCCAGTGACACTTTACGCCCATGCATTCAGCCCAGTGACACTTTACGCCCATGCATTCAGCCCAGTGACACTTTACGCCCATGCATTCAGCCCAGTGACACTTTACGCCCATGCATTCAGCCCAGTGACACTTTACGCCCATGCATTCAGCCCAGTGACACTTTACGCCCATGCATTCAGCCCAGTGACACTTTACGCCCATGCATTCAGCCCAGTGACACTTTACGCCCATGCATTCAGCCCAGTGACACTTTACGCCCATGCATTCAGCCCAGTGACACTTTACGCCCATGCATTCAGCCCAGTGACACTTTACGCCCATGCATTCAGCCCAGTGACACTTTACGCCCATGCATTCAGCCCAGTGACACTTTACGCCCATGCATTCAGCCCAGTGACACTTTACGCCCATGCATTCAGCCCAGTGACACTTTACGCCCATGCATTCAGCCCAGTGACACTTTACGCCCATGCATTCAGCCCAGTGACACTTTACGCCCATGCATTCAGCCCAGTGACACTTTACGCCCATGCATTCAGCCCAGTGACACTTTACGCCCATGCATTCAGCCCAGTGACACTTTACGCCCATGCATTCAGCCCAGTGACACTTTACGCCCATGCATTCAGCCCAGTGACACTTTACGCCCATGCATTCAGCCCAGTGACACTTTACGCCCATGCATTCAGCCCAGTGACACTTTACGCCCATGCATTCAGCCCAGTGACACTTTACGCCCATGCATTCAGCCCAGTGACACTTTACGCCCATGCATTCAGCCCAGTGACACTTTACGCCCATGCATTCAGCCCAGTGACACTTTACGCCCATGCATTCAGCCCAGTGACACTTTACGCCCATGCATTCAGCCCAGTGACACTTTACGCCCATGCATTCAGCCCAGTGACACTTTACGCCCATGCATTCAGCCCAGTGACACTTTACGCCCATGCATTCAGCCCAGTGACACTTTACGCCCATGCATTCAGCCCAGTGACACTTTACGCCCATGCATTCAGCCCAGTGACACTTTACGCCCATGCATTCAGCCCAGTGACACTTTACGCCCATGCATTCAGCCCAGTGACACTTTACGCCCATGCATTCAGCCCAGTGACACTTTACGCCCATGCATTCAGCCCAGTGACACTTTACGCCCATGCATTCAGCCCAGTGACACTTTACGCCCATGCATTCAGCCCAGTGACACTTTACGCCCATGCATTCAGCCCAGTGACACTTTACGCCCATGCATTCAGCCCAGTGACACTTTACGCCCATGCATTCAGCCCAGTGACACTTTACGCCCATGCATTCAGCCCAGTGACACTTTACGCCCATGCATTCAGCCCAGTGACACTTTACGCCCATGCATTCAGCCCAGTGACACTTTACGCCCATGCATTCAGCCCAGTGACACTTTACGCCCATGCATTCAGCCCAGTGACACTTTACGCCCATGCATTCAGCCCAGTGACACTTTACGCCCATGCATTCAGCCCAGTGACACTTTACGCCCATGCATTCAGCCCAGTGACACTTTACGCCCATGCATTCAGCCCAGTGACACTTTACGCCCATGCATTCAGCCCAGTGACACTTTACGCCCATGCATTCAGCCCAGTGACACTTTACGCCCATGCATTCAGCCCAGTGACACTTTACGCCCATGCATTCAGCCCAGTGACACTTTACGCCCATGCATTCAGCCCAGTGACACTTTACGCCCATGCATTCAGCCCAGTGACACTTTACGCCCATGCATTCAGCCCAGTGACACTTTACGCCCATGCATTCAGCCCAGTGACACTTTACGCCCATGCATTCAGCCCAGTGACACTTTACGCCCATGCATTCAGCCCAGTGACACTTTACGCCCATGCATTCAGCCCAGTGACACTTTACGCCCATGCATTCAGCCCAGTGACACTTTACGCCCATGCATTCAGCCCAGTGACACTTTACGCCCATGCATTCAGCCCAGTGACACTTTACGCCCATGCATTCAGCCCAGTGACACTTTACGCCCATGCATTCAGCCCAGTGACACTTTACGCCCATGCATTCAGCCCAGTGACACTTTACGCCCATGCATTCAGCCCAGTGACACTTTACGCCCATGCATTCAGCCCAGTGACACTTTACGCCCATGCATTCAGCCCAGTGACACTTTACGCCCATGCATTCAGCCCAGTGACACTTTACGCCCATGCATTCAGCCCAGTGACACTTTACGCCCATGCATTCAGCCCAGTGACACTTTACGCCCATGCATTCAGCCCAGTGACACTTTACGCCCATGCATTCAGCCCAGTGACACTTTACGCCCATGCATTCAGCCCAGTGACACTTTACGCCCATGCATTCAGCCCAGTGACACTTTACGCCCATGCATTCAGCCCAGTGACACTTTACGCCCATGCATTCAGCCCAGTGACACTTTACGCCCATGCATTCAGCCCAGTGACACTTTACGCCCATGCATTCAGCCCAGTGACACTTTACGCCCATGCATTCAGCCCAGTGACACTTTACGCCCATGCATTCAGCCCAGTGACACTTTACGCCCATGCATTCAGCCCAGTGACACTTTACGCCCATGCATTCAGCCCAGTGACACTTTACGCCCATGCATTCAGCCCAGTGACACTTTACGCCCATGCATTCAGCCCAGTGACACTTTACGCCCATGCATTCAGCCCAGTGACACTTTACGCCCATGCATTCAGCCCAGTGACACTTTACGCCCATGCATTCAGCCCAGTGACACTTTACGCCCATGCATTCAGCCCAGTGACACTTTACGCCCATGCATTCAGCCCAGTGACACTTTACGCCCATGCATTCAGCCCAGTGACACTTTACGCCCATGCATTCAGCCCAGTGACACTTTACGCCCATGCATTCAGCCCAGTGACACTTTACGCCCATGCATTCAGCCCAGTGACACTTTACGCCCATGCATTCAGCCCAGTGACACTTTACGCCCATGCATTCAGCCCAGTGACACTTTACGCCCATGCATTCAGCCCAGTGACACTTTACGCCCATGCATTCAGCCCAGTGACACTTTACGCCCATGCATTCAGCCCAGTGACACTTTACGCCCATGCATTCAGCCCAGTGACACTTTACGCCCATGCATTCAGCCCAGTGACACTTTACGCCCATGCATTCAGCCCAGTGACACTTTACGCCCATGCATTCAGCCCAGTGACACTTTACGCCCATGCATTCAGCCCAGTGACACTTTACGCCCATGCATTCAGCCCAGTGACACTTTACGCCCATGCATTCAGCCCAGTGACACTTTACGCCCATGCATTCAGCCCAGTGACACTTTACGCCCATGCATTCAGCCCAGTGACACTTTACGCCCATGCATTCAGCCCAGTGACACTTTACGCCCATGCATTCAGCCCAGTGACACTTTACGCCCATGCATTCAGCCCAGTGACACTTTACGCCCATGCATTCAGCCCAGTGACACTTTACGCCCATGCATTCAGCCCAGTGACACTTTACGCCCATGCATTCAGCCCAGTGACACTTTACGCCCATGCATTCAGCCCAGTGACACTTTACGCCCATGCATTCAGCCCAGTGACACTTTACGCCCATGCATTCAGCCCAGTGACACTTTACGCCCATGCATTCAGCCCAGTGACACTTTACGCCCATGCATTCAGCCCAGTGACACTTTACGCCCATGCATTCAGCCCAGTGACACTTTACGCCCATGCATTCAGCCCAGTGACACTTTACGCCCATGCATTCAGCCCAGTGACACTTTACGCCCATGCATTCAGCCCAGTGACACTTTACGCCCATGCATTCAGCCCAGTGACACTTTACGCCCATGCATTCAGCCCAGTGACACTTTACGCCCATGCATTCAGCCCAGTGACACTTTACGCCCATGCATTCAGCCCAGTGACACTTTACGCCCATGCATTCAGCCCAGTGACACTTTACGCCCATGCATTCAGCCCAGTGACACTTTACGCCCATGCATTCAGCCCAGTGACACTTTACGCCCATGCATTCAGCCCAGTGACACTTTACGCCCATGCATTCAGCCCAGTGACACTTTACGCCCATGCATTCAGCCCAGTGACACTTTACGCCCATGCATTCAGCCCAGTGACACTTTACGCCCATGCATTCAGCCCAGTGACACTTTACGCCCATGCATTCAGCCCAGTGACACTTTACGCCCATGCATTCAGCCCAGTGACACTTTACGCCCATGCATTCAGCCCAGTGACACTTTACGCCCATGCATTCAGCCCAGTGACACTTTACGCCCATGCATTCAGCCCAGTGACACTTTACGCCCATGCATTCAGCCCAGTGACACTTTACGCCCATGCATTCAGCCCAGTGACACTTTACGCCCATGCATTCAGCCCAGTGACACTTTACGCCCATGCATTCAGCCCAGTGACACTTTACGCCCATGCATTCAGCCCAGTGACACTTTACGCCCATGCATTCAGCCCAGTGACACTTTACGCCCATGCATTCAGCCCAGTGACACTTTACGCCCATGCATTCAGCCCAGTGACACTTTACGCCCATGCATTCAGCCCAGTGACACTTTACGCCCATGCATTCAGCCCAGTGACACTTTACGCCCATGCATTCAGCCCAGTGACACTTTACGCCCATGCATTCAGCCCAGTGACACTTTACGCCCATGCATTCAGCCCAGTGACACTTTACGCCCATGCATTCAGCCCAGTGACACTTTACGCCCATGCATTCAGCCCAGTGACACTTTACGCCCATGCATTCAGCCCAGTGACACTTTACGCCCATGCATTCAGCCCAGTGACACTTTACGCCCATGCATTCAGCCCAGTGACACTTTACGCCCATGCATTCAGCCCAGTGACACTTTACGCCCATGCATTCAGCCCAGTGACACTTTACGCCCATGCATTCAGCCCAGTGACACTTTACGCCCATGCATTCAGCCCAGTGACACTTTACGCCCATGCATTCAGCCCAGTGACACTTTACGCCCATGCATTCAGCCCAGTGACACTTTACGCCCATGCATTCAGCCCAGTGACACTTTACGCCCATGCATTCAGCCCAGTGACACTTTACGCCCATGCATTCAGCCCAGTGACACTTTACGCCCATGCATTCAGCCCAGTGACACTTTACGCCCATGCATTCAGCCCAGTGACACTTTACGCCCATGCATTCAGCCCAGTGACACTTTACGCCCATGCATTCAGCCCAGTGACACTTTACGCCCATGCATTCAGCCCAGTGACACTTTACGCCCATGCATTCAGCCCAGTGACACTTTACGCCCATGCATTCAGCCCAGTGACACTTTACGCCCATGCATTCAGCCCAGTGACACTTTACGCCCATGCATTCAGCCCAGTGACACTTTACGCCCATGCATTCAGCCCAGTGACACTTTACGCCCATGCATTCAGCCCAGTGACACTTTACGCCCATGCATTCAGCCCAGTGACACTTTACGCCCATGCATTCAGCCCAGTGACACTTTACGCCCATGCATTCAGCCCAGTGACTCTTAACGCCCATGCATTCAGTTTTCTGAGAACGAGGCTCATATTTACCAGGCTCTAATTTGTAGTTGATCGGCCGTTGGCCTCCGACAGTACTCAGATCCTGGTCTCGCGCAAGAATGGAGATGCGCATCTGATTCTGCAATGAAACAACACACAATCGGATACATTAAACTTGTGAAAAAAGATATGTACATTTTTAATTAGAATAAGTGATTAACAATGCATAGAGGAAATATTATTTTTGTTGCATGTGAACGATAAACAAAACAAGAGAAACTGGTAAATCTACATCAGTAAAATGTAACAGTCAACATCAATTAAAGTTCCTGAAAAATGTACAAAGGGAGATATTATTAAACTTAAAGTAGCACACCCGTAATGATTTCCCGCGATTTCTTCTAATTCGAAGAGCCCTTTTACCTGTTTACTTATGGATATCAAATTTAAGCAGCTTCTAATGTGAAGTTGTCATGGCCGAGTGGTTAAGGCGATAGACTTGAAATCTTTTGGGATCTTCCCGCGCAGGTTCGATTCCTGCCTACACCACATACTCTTTGCGACGCGTTTCATTTCTTTTCTAACAAAATTTGATTTAATATAGCATATAAGCTATGTTTATTGTTAAATATGTTGCAATTTTTATGCACATTCTTCAATTTTCAAAACTAAAACAATGTTATGGCTAAATTGGGTGATTAACTGCTGAAAATACGAATCATGCATGTTGAATTTTTATTTTTATTTAAAAAAGTAAAAGGTAAATCTGTCTATTTCTTGGTATTTTTGCTGTATATAGAATGAGTGTATACATATAAACTAAGTTCAAAATACATTTATTACTTAAATGATGCTATTTTGAGTTTTATGACACTTTGTTTTTAACCAAGGCAATTTCTACTTGGATGAAACCACTTACATTTCATTGTGCTCTTCCATAGATAACAAGTTATAAACAAGAGCACCCCCTAGCGGGTGCAGACCGCTCATCTATTCGTCAAAGTATGAATCAAATCTGATCACAAATAAAGAAGTAATGGCAATTTTAGCAAAATTGTCGGGGTGTGTTCCTTTATTATATGCTTTCCGGTGGTTTATAAAGAAATATCAGTGAAATAAAACTGATATTTCACTGTTTCAAACAGTGAAAAATAAAAGTGAAAAATTTAGTGGACCTAAACACAAAACTTAACCAAAGTATCAATTTTCTAAGTATAAAAGAGCACATAATTCTGTCAAAATGCCAGCCAGAGTTATCTAACTTTGCCTGCCCAGTCCCCTCATGATAGTAAGTAAGTGTACCAAGTTTGAATGCAAAAGCTTTGATACTTTATTACTTATTTCATCTTGTTTAAACTTCAATCACCTTTACTGCATCTGTACACACCAACTGCATGCCAATATTAGGAAATCTAGATGAATTATGGAACTTTCACATACCCCAGGGCTGCAAATAAACTGGTCAAAAGCCGAGCGTGGGGTGGTTTTGAAAAAATCTTTATATTTTTTTTTTTAAGCATGGAAAGCCTACCTAAACATTTGCATGTAGTTCAGTGAGATGATGCTGATTTAGAAAATAATACATTAAATTATATTTGGAAAGGTGCACATTACGGGTGCGCTACCTTAAAAACATAGACATCTTTTGCATTATTTATTATTTTGTCAAGTTTATTGTGGAATGTATGTATGGACTTGTTAGTGAAAACAGTTGAAGGCAATTCATGACTATTATATGTGAGCCTAGTTGTGGGACAACAGGGGTGTCCGCCTTAATTAGCTTTTTATTTACAAGTGACTTATTTTAAACAAAAAATACAATCAAAGCAGAAAGTGTCGTCCCTGATTGCACAGGCAGGGACTTCACTTTAGGCACATGCATTAAGTTCTGTTCACCCAGAGCGAGACTCGTGTATATTACCGTGCCCGTGCCGTCGTATGTCTGTGATTTAGCAGGCAGGTCGATCCACTTGGGAGGCGTGTCCTGGAGATCAGTCACTTCAACGATCACAGAAATTGTGCCAAAGTTTTTACCATCCTGAAATATGTCAAGGCCATTATATCAATATCAAATCATGAAATAATGTGCCCTTTAATGTAGCTGTTTTTTTACAAAAATGTTTCAGCCAACAGAAAGTCACTACAATTCCAAGCCATCAAAACCAGAATAATTGGTGGTGAATAATTCTGAGAATTCTAGATCATGGTTATTATGGTTGATAATTTTCTATTTTGGAGGAACTTCTTTATATACACATGTACATTTCTTCTTTATTACAATTATTATAACAAATACAAGCCCTTGTAAATAGCCCAGTTTTATAATACTAGTTTGCCACAGCATTAAACGTACAGTTGCCAAAAGCGAAACTTGAAACTGGTCAAACTCTTCGAAATCAACCCTCCTGAGCAAGTAGAAATCGTAGAAGGCGTCGATGGAGGTCGGGTTTCCAACCAGCCTCAAGGTGAAGTATGTCTCACATGAAATAGTGTTCTGCAAACAAGAAACAAAAGAAAACTCAAGACAAAGTTAACCCTTTCCCGCTTAGAAGCAAAGTGAAAACAGCTTTTGCAACCAGCATAAAACCAGAACAGCCTGCGAGCAACTTGCAGGCTGTTCAGGTTTTGTGCTGTTTGCTGCTCATCAGTATCTTAGGGTTAGAAATGAAGCCTTTAAAACTTGAATCTAGTAAGAAAGGTCCTCAATTTTCTTTGATTTTCTAAGGGACTACAAACGTGTCAAAATATATATGTGACTGGTAAAGGGTTAATCAGAAAAATCTCTATCAGAGCTCACTAAAGCTTAGTGATGCTACATTTCTTAAATTGCAGTTTTTTCAGTTATAATACATACTGGCAAAATATTCTCTAGTCCAGTACCAAGTATGGAGTCAAATACAAATTGTATTGCAAATAAAATAGACAGAGCCTTCACTCTGCTTTAAAGGGAAAAACACTCTTTTTACTGGGGAAAGTATCTTTATTTCGGCTGTCAAAATGACAGGTTGAGGGCCTGTCCAGTTTACCAATATTTACTTATTTTACTATTATCGCAAAAAAATGCAATAGATGTTTCAACAGAAATTAAATATTTGCAAATTAATATGTACTTTTATTCCTTCACTGCATTTGGATATCACATTTTAGATTACTTCCGTAACCAACAACCTATGGAGGTGATCAGACATTTTATGACAAGCATAGACAAGGTCGTTACATACTGATCCGACTTTGCAGTTTCTGACTCTGGCATCAATCTTGTTGGTTCCGGACTCCAGAATGTTGTCAACATCCACAACCTTGATGTTGGAGATCAAACGGAGACCAGCGCTATTTAAAATCTCCTTGTTCTGTAAAGAAAGCCCAATTATGTTACAAATGTGTGAAATGATCCTTACTTCTCTTTCAATCACAATAACGATAGCTAACATTTATGATCCAATTACATTTTTTCAATTAAAAGTCAAATTGGCTGTTTTTCGTGTTAGTAGTATTTGTGCAATCAGCCCAGTGACACTTTATGCATGATTTGTTTCATAGACTTGATTCTAGCTCATTTTTAGCAGTAGAAGAGCAAAAAAGACAAATTGTTAACTAAAAATAGAAAAATTGTTAACTCACCTCGTCAATTTTCACAATCATTGATCCATTGACAAACTGTGGCTTTTCGTCATTTGTGTTTCTGACGATAACAGTGGACACTTGCTTACGAAACTGGAAATGAACAACAAAATCCTGTATAATATTAAAACAAATTGCACACCCTAATTATAATGGCAATTATTAACAGTCATATGATAAATCGTACACNAATGCAAACTCAAAACATAATTTTAAGCATGTTAATGTATATTCTTAAATGGTCATATTACATGGGAAGCAAGATATAGCATATAATATAACTTAAAGCCCCTATAACGCTAAAAATAAACAAATATTTTGTAAAATAAAGTTAACACATAAACAATCAGTGTTCCTTAAAGCAATAGCCAAAATTTCAACGCTTGATGTGGTCTGGTAACATAGATTTAACAAGATACAAATTAATGCTCTTTTTTATTTTTTGTGGTACAATATATTCAACACATGTTCATGTTCCAATTTAGTGTTCATGTGTGTATGAATAGATATCATTGCAGGAAATTAAAATGGAATATATTGTGCCACAAAAAAGAGCATTTTATATCTTGTTAAATCTATGTTACCAGAACACTTTTAGCGTTGAAATTTTGGTTATTGCTTTAAGGATTACTGATTGTTTATGTGTAAACTTTATTTTACCAAATATTTTACGCAATATTTGTTGATTTCAGCGTTATGGGGGGCTTTAAACTGAACAGTATTTACTGATAAAAGTTAAATGTGCCATCCTTCGGGAGCAATTAACATTGATAACAATATCATATGTATAATTAGTATAAATTTCGTATAAATAATATAAATTTTAGAAATGTATTGAGTATATAATTATTTAGTATAAATTTAGTATAACAAGCAGATTCGTTGAATTGATATCCCCCACCAAAGAAACTTTGTTTATGGATGGGTGCAAATTCCTTGATGTATAGTCGAATCCTAACAAATAAGGCAAATTTAATCCAAATTTACAATCTTTGACCTCAATGTGTAACCTTGACCTTGCTTCTAGAGACCGGAGTCTTACCTGTGACACACAGCCAGATAAAGGAGAACAATTGTAGAAAGTTATTACAGAATCCCTTGATGCATAGTGAAGAAATGGCTAAATCATGAATAATTCATCAAATTTATGATCTTTGACCTCAATGTGTGACCTTGACCTTGCCTCTAGGGTTATAGGTCTTGCATGTGACTCAGTCCCAGATGATTGAGAACAATTGTGGTAAGTTTCATGGCTGTGGCTCATATGTTATTGAAGATAGAGCTCAAGACAGGAAAAATCCTAAAAATGTATTTTCAAGTAAAAAAGGGCAATAACTCCATAATTGACAAATGGTTTACTCCGCAATTTGATGTGCATCATCCTTCTATCCATATACCGGTACACACTCTTACTTAGTTTCAACGAAATCTGCACATAGCAGTTCAAAGATATATCCCTTGACTATGTCATTTGCAAACGGATTTTGATGTCATTTGACATGTATCATCAACGTATCTATATATACACTCATACCAAGTTTCAATGAAATCAGCCCATGCAGTTCCAAGATATGGTTCTGGACACAGAAATGTTCCGAACGGGCGGACAGATGGATGGACGGACAGACAACACCAAAACTATATCCCTCCGTCTACGGCTGGGGAAAATTGCTACAAAATTAGTACAAATTCTGTTAAAAAAAAATTACCTGGGTTGGGTCGCTTTTCAACCTGGCAATCAACTGCAGTTGGACACCATTTGCTTTGATGTTGGCATTCTGAAAAGGAATCACTTATGATTGACAGACTTAGACTTACAGTGACCTTGCATTATTATGTAACCTGAACTTGTTCAGTATCTGCTCATTGAATGAGCCTTGTTCTGGGAAAACTGGGCTTCATGCATGTATATTAACTTTCATCACAAATAAGCCTGCGAAGTCCGTGAAGTCAGCACAGGGTTATAAGGAACCTAACTTTCTATTTTTATGGAATTTTTCGTGTATGCAGGTTTCTTCTTAACAAAAATCCAGTCTATGTGGAAAGTGTTGTCATTGTTTAGCCTGTGCAGATTGAATACACTTATCTTGGACGACACTTTATGCACATGCATTAAGATAAGTGTTCCCAGAATGTTGCTCCAATGATAAGATCTTTTTACAAATGTTCTGCATTATTTTATAGAAGAACAGACAGTTTATTAAGACTTATATATGGGCCGTTCCATGACAAAACCTGCATTAGTGACATCAGTGATGACGTTGGGAAAATCCCACTTATTATGACGTCGTCACATTTTACGAGTTTACATTTGTGAGTTTACGCAGTGCATTTACGCGGAGTTTAAATTATATTTGTGATTTACGGAGTGGTTTTTAGTGTTATTTCTGTTCTGTTGGGTATCAATGGAGTTGGAGATGGAGGCAAATTTATGAACTTATTAAATAATTTAATTTTATTTTTTATAGATCTATTTATATAAACACCGATATTGATGCAAAACTTGGTGTGAGAAAGTGACGATCATAACAATGCAAAACATGGGTTTAAATCCGATCGCAATTTATGTGATGAATTCTTTACAGAACAAGTTCTCAAAAATAATAAACAGCATTGACATGTTTAATATGCAATATTTCAACCACCATTCAATTGTTATTGAACTCATTTATATTAAAGTAAGCAAATTAATCTTCATCTCACGTTGAACTGCTTGAAACCATTGCAAAGTTGACTAGTATATTGAAATTGCCTTTTTGATATGTTTGCGGTATTAAATGTTTTCTTCAAAATTAATCATATTTTATTGTAAAATCAACGACAGGAGTTTAAAAAATGTTATTTGTAGCTTCATTTTTTTTATCTTATTGTGTGAGGTGCAATAACGTCAGCATCAATAGCTCAGATGATAAGCCAGATTCGCACCACGCAGAAGAACAGAGTTCGATTCCAGTCAGCTTGTATTTTATTTAGATAATTATTTCAGGTCAAAATATTAAATGAAACAAGTATTTTTATAATTTTAATGAAATGTAAATTGAAACTAGTTTTTTTTTAATTTTATGTTTCATGCACAGTTACTTTATAGAATCGATATGTTGTAATTGTTTTCAGGAGCTCGAAAGTCTATTTTCTGAGCATTTTTGCAGAACACCATTATGAATGCCTGCACATTTTCAAGAACTGTCATCGGATGACGACAATGACCAGGTAGAAGGTACATGTATCGCCGTAATGGAAAACCGCATTGGGTCCTTTGTTTCTGGGCAGCCTATGGAATCAAGCAGTGACTCCACTGACGATGATGAAAGTGGTGACGGTGATGTGTTTTCACAGGATGATAGCATCCAACGTTTCCACGAATCTGGCTGTGGGTGTGCTAAGAAATGCCACGAGAAATTTGATGCTTCCCAAATCAGAACGCACACCCTTGATACACGGGAAATGATGAGGGAAGAAAAGGAAATGTACATTAAAGGCTGTTTGTCCGAATGTCCCACAAATGACTACAAAGGGTGGAAAAAAGAGAATGTGAATTCGTGGCAAATACACATTCCGCGGTCAGGAAATATGTGCATACACGTCCATATTGTTATTTGACATAGGACGCTTGCCTTAAAATCAATAAGGCAGTCATTGATCAAGATCGGTCCAGGACCACGCCGGCATGGAAATACTGGAAGAAAACCAAAACATGCTCTGGTCTTCACAGATGTCGAGCGTGTGGTCCAATTCTTCTGCATCTATGCAGAAGAATTCAGAATTCCAGAACCTGCAGCTCCGCGTGGTAGAGACGATATGGCACCGATATACATACACAGCGGTACAACGAAAATGAACATTCATAAGCTGTACAAAGTTCCGGGTCATTCACGGTGTTTGGTGGATAGTGGGTTCGCCCATTTTAAAAAGCTGTACAGGTAATTAACCTTGTCCTTATATACCTTTACCTTATAAGTTAACATTTATTATATAAATAACGATTACTACGATTAAGTATGTTATTATTAGAAAAAAACATTAGCTTTACAAGTTTTTTTTGCAACATAAATATACAAGATGATAATAAGTATTATTATTGATGATATTCGAATAAATTATATGGTAAATGGTATCAATGCAGTGCAGTCCGCACAGGCTAATCAGGGACGACACTTTCCGCCTTAATTTGATTTTTGCTAAGAAGAGACTTCATTTAAACGAAAAATTCCATAAAAGCGGAAATTGTCGTCCCTGATTAGCCTGTGCGGACTGTACAGGCTAATCTGGGATGACAATTTACGGACAAGCATTATGCCCAGTTTTCTCAGAACACGACACATATTTGTATGTTGTGAGTCACCAACATATTATAATGTTTATCAGTGTGTTAGAACTCACCTGCAATTCAGCATGTTTATGTTTATTTATTAATTGTAAATAATTATAAGATACTCAGTTATAAATTATTATACTTAATAATAAAACACATACTTTTAAGTAACACATAGATAAACGACATGTTTAAAGATTTGTTTCTGGCTAATCAGTAATGTGTTACAGGAAGTACCAGCACTCCAGTTTCGACTCATCGAGGCCCGGCACGGNTCACTAAAACATACAGTTTTTAATAAAGACTCCCACATATTCAGGACCAGTGATTCCAGTGAGACTAAAATATACCTCATAATCGAGGACCCCCTTTGTGAACACCTCTCCAGAGTTATGGTCGATCTTGAAGTACGTGGACTCCTGGGAGAGGCTGTTGTCCGCCGCCTGCTTCGTGTTGAAACCATACTCAATGTTGTTAGAGACGCCATCATATGTGGCTCGCAGTGTGTAAACCTTTGTGTCTGAAAATGGTCATGTATCCAGTAATTTCAGTCAGTCTTTTTCACACCCTCATGGTCTTGGACTGGCAAAAACCAAAATATCAGAGTGGCGAGTAGAGAAGAGTCAATTCAAAAAGTTGGTTGTTCTGCCAGGCAACTTAAAAGCTTAAAATAATTTCCTGCAGTAGATAAGAATTTAACCAAGAGGGCCAAAATGACCCTAGATTACTCTCCAATGAAATGGGACCAACTGAGCAAGGCAAGTTTTGACCCCAGGATCATGATTTTGGACAGTCTTTGTAAGGAGCACTATCTGATGACCCATACCAAATATCAAAACTATGGGCCTTCTGGTTTCTTTGACAAAGTTATTATCATTTAATTCTTTGTATAAATCATAAGTCATGTGATTTCGGGGGCCTGGCCAGTTTTGGAGTTCTAGTGTCAGTTGACATATTTGACAAGAGAATGATGAATCCAAATATAAATGTGCCTCGCTCTGTGAAAAGCTGGTTTAATGCATGTGCGTAGTGTTGACCCAGATTAGCCTGTGCAGTTGGCACAGGCTACTCTGGGACAACACTTTACGCACATGTATTAAACCCCCTTTTCACAGGGTGAGGCTCAAATACAGAAAATAATTTCCGAGCTAAACAGTTGATGACCAATTAGCTTTAGGACAATTATCACTGTCTTAGATATGACAAGTTACTTAGCTTAAAATCAAATGACATCCGACACTTAGCTTAAAATCAAATGACATCCGACACTTAGAGTCAATGTTCTGGGTAGAACTAATACTGAATCTCTTTGAGACTAATCAGAAATATTGTCTTAATTACTTGGAATGAAAATAAGTATTAGTGTAAAGCCTTTTTATCATAAAATAAAATTACAAGAATTTCAAAAATTGAAAAACCTGCAACACACAAATAATATTACATTCATATGAGCCTGGCTCTGTGAAAAGGGATTTTAATGCATGTGCTGAGAGTTTCGGCCCAGATAAGCGTTTGACAATTTCCGCCTAAACTGGAATTTTTGCTTAGAAGAATTTCTTTACACGAAAAATATCATAAAAGCAGTAAGTGTACCCCTGATTAGCCTGTGCAGACTGCACAGGCGTCCCCACAGGCTTATCTAGGACACAACTTTAGGCACATGCATTTTACCCGTTTTCACAGAGCGTGACTCATATACAGAAGCTTTGGCTGTGAACTGTAATGCTTCTAACCTTCGAGCAGACTTTCATCAAGTGAGAACTGGTTCATGGAATCGACCCAGATGAACCTGTCTTGTCCAGCAGCTGTGAAGTAGAATAGATCATGACAGAAATGGCACAATCAAATAAAATATATTTAAGAAAAACATGACATATTCAAGAAATATCTGATTAAATGGATATATATGAATACATAAGACAAGTGAACAGAATGCATTGTTTAAAAAAATTAAACAAAGTATAGTTAATTCATAATGGAATTAAAAGTAAATAAGTAAATACTTGTTGATCGTTTTGTCGGTATTAAACGTTGGCCTTAACGCATTTAATGCGTGAAAACTTTAAACGAACCATCTTATCTTTAAAAAGAAATGAAATTCAAATACTGAAAAAGTCAATCTAAATTAGAGATATCTAGCTTTACAAGCAGAACTTACCACATGTTACAAGGCATATCAGGAAGAAGAGTTGAAACATGTTCTCCATTCCTGAAATGTTAATTAAATATGAACCGAGCTCTGTGAAAAAGGGGTTTAATGCATGTGAGTAAAGTGTCATCCCAGATTAGCCTGTGCAGTCCGTACAGGCTAATCAGGGACAATACTTTCTGTCTAATCTGGATTTTTGTCAAGAACAGTTTCCCTTTAAATGAAAAATACAATAAAAGCGGAAAGTGTCGCCCCTGACTAGTCTGTCAGGACTGCACAGGCTTATCTGGGACAACAGATATATATATACATGTAAGTCCTTTTTAAATATTTAACTAAGCATTTTATTTTATATGTTGCACATTTAGTGCCTTATCAGAGAGCATACAATACTACAATGGTGTTATTTTTGTCAAATGCATGCTGACCAAGATCGTTAAATGTCATTAAACTATGTTTCATTAGACATCTTAGCTATGACCAACATTAAATTTTACGGCAAGCGCACAGCTCGTATAAATAAACAGAGCGATATGAACCTTACGAAGTTATAAAATTAAGGTGTGTTTTTTAACAAATCAACTTACCTGTAATTTTAAGCCTGGACTTATACTAAGTTGCACCCCACGGGTGTTAAAATTTCAAAGCAATAGCTATGTCCGGCAAAAAAGCACTACACCCTATCCGAAAGTACACAGTATAGAATATGTACAAATCTATTTTTAACCAGGACCGGTTTCAGATGAAAAAAAGCGCTGGTTACGCTCGAGTGATGCACGTTCTTTTTTTAGACCTGGAAAGTAAAAATGCGAATCGCTTTTAACGAACAGTGATACAAGAAAAACATATTTATATGATTCTTACTATCTTCTTGTAATTATAACGACAATTGTATCTATAAAAAAGACAATATTATCTGAATATGATAAAATCTATGTAAATTTCCAAACTTTTATTCTGATAAAATGTATACATTTGTTTAATGAGTAATGCATAATTTCGTTTTAAAATAATCGGTAAGTTTTCACAGGTAAATATACATGAGGGAAGCAGATGGTTCCGATTGACTGGCGCGCTATTTTTACGACTTGCAGAACAGGTTTTCCTACATGTGTATATTGTGTATTCGGGTGGGAATAGACTATTTGGAGGAGTAATATTTTTGTAATTAATTTTAGCCTCGCGTTGTTGATTAATTACAAATTTTAAGTTCAAGGTAATGTTTGTGTTACTTTATACATTATAAATCCATTAGTAATATTGTATTTACTTACCTGTCCAATTTTAATTCAGCACACGTACATTCCTCCTTTTATTTTTAACTTGTGTTGATGACTTAACTTAGTATGGATCAAACTGTACAGTTATATTTATTGCTCAAAAGTGACAGATCGAACGAAAAACAGAACAACATTTATGTTCTAAAATGGAATTAAGCAGAAGTTAAAGTTTATTTTAATAAACAAAAGTATTTGCTGCAAACATTAAACATATTTCTTAATTTCTTTGCAGCTGTGCTTTTGACTTGGTTAAAAGTTACATACATTGCCTTTACCTGATGGTTGTGTTGTTGTTCCAGTCTCCAGCCCACCAGTCAGTCATGGAAAGACTGTGTTTGCTGATACTGCTGTGTAAGTTATGTTACTGTAGAGTGATTGGTAATAGTTGGCTCACGTGTACTCATAAGTATTCTACAAAGTACCCGAGTACGAAAAGCATACTAAAAAGTACCCTGCAGTATGGCCAGGTGCCTTAAAGCGTATTTTCCGTACCTGGGGTACATTGTTATTTGAAGTATACTTAAGAGTACCCGGGATACTTTTAAGAAGTACCTGAGCCAACAACAACGAATTGAGCGTTTCTTAACGTCTTAAGCAACATTTATTAACTTGTGAAACTAACCTAAAATAATAATTTATGAAGCATTATATTTTTCATATGTACTGAATTTGGTGGATTAGCATATAATTGTAAGATCATGCTTTGGAATATACTGTTAAGTTGAATTTCACTGACAGTTGTGTGTAGATAAAGATAACAATTAATGTTACAACTCTGTATTATGTGAATTGGGAATATCAAACTGGGAATGGACATCATTCTGGTGACTTTCTCAAACAAAACTATTCATTTCATGATCTACATTTATTTTTGTAATATATTATCTATAATTCAAGCTTAATAAGCAATTTTCCATGACTTTTCCATTAACAGTTTCATTTCATGCGGATTCTTTTTTAACTAGTAAAAAATCCAGTTTTGAAGTAAAATCAATTTAAATGATGCTATTATAATTATATGCAAGTATCTGTTTTAATTATAATTTGTCAAACTAAATAAAAACAACATATAAAACTGCATATTATGCACTTTTGATAAAACACAATGTATTCCCAAATTGATGTCTTATTCCCAATTCACATAATACAGTGTTTTACTTATTTTTAATAAATCAATATATTTTAAGTAAAATGTAAAATTTAGTTAAACTTATTACAACAGACACTATAAACAGTAATTATTAAACATAACAAAAGATTGCTATAGTTTGATACAGCTATTTGTTTATTTACCTGTGTTTTATACTTTTACAGCTCAGTTCAGTCATATTGGTAAGTAATAGTATGGAAACTATTATTTACCCACTTTTTTTAAGTACTTTGAATACATTTAATAATTGGTTGTTGTTTTTATTCCCCCTTTTAAAAAAAGGGGGTATATTGTTTTTGGCCTGTCTGTCTGTCATTCTGTCTGTCTGTCCAAAACTTTCTATACCTGCCAAACGATAAATAGAAATTGTATTTCAAAGCGCCGCAGTATGGGGCATTGTGTTTCTGACGAACACATCTCTTGTTTTAATATGTATATGAATATAATTATTATTATGCTAATAGATGCCAATAAACCTATTAAAAAAAGTATTTAATATGCTTTAGATACAAAATATGAATTTATTTGAAGGGGTATATCAATTCAACAAATTTGCTTGTTCTTCTTGTTCTATATATATATATATATATAGTCCATAATCGTGTGTGTGTGAAGTCATGATAATTTTTATTCATGTTGGTTTGCAGGAGCGGTTCCAAGCTTCAACGATGCCGAAGCCAACATTCTAATTGAGAAGCTAAAGAATGGGATCAGAGAAGAAAATGCTAGTAAGAATGGACAATGAGCAGCGTCATGTGAAAATGGTTCTTATGCCGTATGAGGCAAGCTCATAGTCATAGCTGATCAGACCAGAATGCATCCAGACTGCGCATTCTCATCTGGCCAGGAGTAACCCAGTCCGCTAATGAGACCACACAATTTTAGTTTTTTTGCATGACTTTATAGCGGACAGCGTAGCTCCTGCCCAGACTGTGCGAACTTGTAGGTTGTAAACACATTTTGTAATTTATGCCGGAAGTTTTCATATCTAATTTTACATTGTTCCAACATTTTTCTTTTTGCTTGGTATTTTGATATTGCTGAAGACAGATATATCTCCCACGGATATGGAACAATGTAAAAAAAAATAACATTGATTTGTTGACTTTTTGTTTGAAAGAAAAGTTCAGCATTCAACATTTTATAAAAAAAATATGTTTAACATAGCTAGTTTTTAACACTGATAATGCTGAAAGCCTTATATTTTCAGGATATGCACTTGGCCCAATAAGCTGTTACGATCTGGCGACTCCTAATAATGATACCAAAATCACCATCGAAGAGGGAGTTAACTTCATTGAACTCACTCCATATAACTTCAAATATGGAACTGTCTTTGTGAAAGCTGGACTGGATTATGAGGTCTGGAAATATGATATATCAGTTTGTTTTGGTGTACAAGAATAAAGTGATAGTTTGATGAAATACCAGTTGTTTGAACACTCTCAATGGTCTTGTAGTTTTTATAGTTTGGAGTATTGTTAAAATGCAACATGCATTTTGAGTGAATACATACAGAATACTAGGTTAGTGTGGGGATAAGTTTATCTACTGAGTCTTTGAAAACCTAAACCACGTATCTTGGGAGGTGTTTCAGCAAATAAACTTATCAGTATTTGACACTTACCTGGTATTTTTTTAATCCCTTCATTTTTGCACTTCAATGTCTTTATTTGAAAATAAGCCAAATTATAGGGCTGAATACACATGAAAAACATCAAATGACGTCATTCAATTAAATAAAACGATGTCCCAATACTGTATGTGTTGCTGCTTTAACCCTTTCCCGCTCAGAAAAAAGTGAAAATGGCTATATGGAACCAACATAAAACCAGAACAGTCTCCGAGTAACTCGCAGGCTCTTCAATTTGTATTTGTGCTGTTTGCTGCTCATCAGTACCTGAAGGTTGGAAATAAAGCCTTTAAAACTTGAATCTTATAAGAAAGGTCTTAAATTTAATTTGATTTTCTAAGGGACTGCAAACATCTTAAAGTGCGTATCTGAGTGGTAAAGGGTTATATAAAAGATTTCTAGGAAGCATTCTTTTCATGCATGATTTACATTCTCTGTCTATGTTGAAGATTTACATTCTTGGTCTTTGTCATAAATTTGCATTCTCTGTCTATGTCATAGATTTACATTCTCTGTCTATGTTGTAGATGTACATTCTCTTTCTATGTTGTAGATTTACATTCTCTGTCTATGTTGTAGATTTACGTTCTCTGTCTATGTTGTAGATTTACATTCTCTGTCTTTTTTGTAGATGTACAATCTCTGTCTATGTTTCAGATTCTTGTGAGCAACAAGAACCAGCAGAATGAGAAGACCATTTCTCTGGCTTGCACCAGCGTCCATGGAAAGGTAACAGGCTTGTTGATTTTTCACAGTGGGGAAAATTGAGTCGCGTTCTGGGAAAACTGGACTTAATGAATCTGCATAAAGTGTTGTGCAGTCTACATAGGCTAATCAGGGACAACATGTTCAGCTTTTTATACTTTTTTAAGAAAGTCTCTTCTTGAGAAAAACCCAGCCTAGGCGGAAAGTGTCATCCCAGATTAGCCTGTGAGGAATGCAATTGCTTATTTGGGACAACAATTTACACACATGCATTAAGCCCAGTTTTTCCAGAACGATGCTAAATTCTATAAAACAGCAAATATGGATCTAATATATCAAACAAACAAAGATTGCATCAAGATAAAAAATCTGTCTCTTCAATCTAAAAAAGTAAGCTTTTTTTGACCATACAGTGTTAAATATTTATAGAACTAATTGTCTATCTTTCCAGTTCATAAATTTGTTATCTACATCAAGTTGGGAGTTAGTTCCTAGATTTGAATGGGGATAATAATAATTTGAAATCCGTGCAACTGGGCATAATTTCAGCTTTATTGGGAATTGTGGTACAATTTGATAAGATTTTATCAAAATAATACATTCAGTTGGACATCATGAATTAAATTTAACAGTTGTTTCACAAGAATGGTAACTGTAGATTCTTCATGTTACATCTTTGCTCCTGTATTGTTTTAGGTTGTTGTGGAAGCAAAAATGGTCATCAATGATATCAATGACAACACTCCAGTGTGGATTGGAGACTCCTACTCTGCAAGCATTAACGAGGTTGGTGTGGCTTTTGGGTCTGTTTCTATGGTAACTTTAGACATGAATGTACAGAATGCATGGCAATTAGACTCGAAATATGTTAATATTGTAACACTGATGCTGATGCGGCTGCTTATGATTATGATGAAGGCGAGGATGTACTGTTTAATACTAATATTGGTTTGCAGGTGCTTTCAGGTGTTCCGATGGCGGTGATAGTAGATCCACCAATCATTGTCGAGGACAAAGATGGTGTAGACAACAGCATCGTCACCCCAAACTGCATTGAGATTGAGATCTCCCCCGGTAACATTAAAGAGGTCAGTTCATTGTTATGAAGCTTTGGCTAAAGGAAGAAGGTCAGTTTAGTTCAAGGTCAATCTTATGTTGCTTTGGTAACAAGCAGAAAGTCAGTGCAATGCAAGGTCAATGTTATATTGCTATGGCTACAGACAGGAGGTCAGTACAGTACAAGGTAAATGTTATATTGCTATGGCTACAGCCAGGATGTCAGTAAATTACAAGGTCAATGTTATATTAATATGACTACAGCCAGGATGTCAGTACAGTGCAAGGTCAATATTATTTTGCTATGGCTACAGCCAGGATGTCAGTACAGTACAAGGTCAATGTTATATTGCTATGGCTACAGCCAGGAAGTCAGTACAGTACAAGGTCAATGTTATATTGCTATGGCTACAGCCAGGAAGTCAGTACAGTACAATGTCAATGTTTTATTGCTATGGCTACAGCCAGGAAGTCAGTACCGTTCACGATCAATGTTATATTGCTATGGCTACAGAATGGAGGTCAGTACAGTTTAAGGTCAATGTAATATATGATATGGCTACTGTGTATTCAAGATAATTGTCCACAAACTGGTAGTGGTGAGTAGATTTCTTTTTCTTGTTTATAAATACAATTATTGGGTTATTGCCTATTCTCCGCTGATTGTTTTAACATGCTGACAGTTTTTCAGCCTCGCTTCTGTGGATTTCTTTTACTGGTGACTTACAGGTTTTGGAAATCATATGACACTATCCATCGTTATGTAAAATGTTTGATCAATTTAAGCTATTCTAATGTAAAATCTTTTTTCCAATGAATTATTCCATAATCATATTGCTGTTTTTTTTTGTTTATTCCACAGCCTTGCACTAATGGCAACAAGTACTTCAACTTCCAAGCACATCCCTATGGACAGAGTGACTATCGCCGCTGGTATTTTAACATCACCGCAACCAGGCAGACCTACACAGGGATCACCTCCTTCAAAATCATCCTAAATGCAACTGTAAGGGACCAGTGTTCATTTCTTAGCCCATCCCCCCTCAGATCATTGATTAATATGAACTATTCTCAACATGCAATATTAACCTAAGAGAAGTCTTGTAAAATATGGCCCAATGAGAAGTCTTGTAAAATATTGACATATGAGAACCCTTGTAAAATATTGACCAATGCGAGTCGTGTACAATATTGACCAATTAAAAGTCTTGTAATATTTGGGGTTTGATTTTAACTGTTTTTTTTTTGGAGAATAAGATTTATCACAGTTGGGAGCAAAGGATAGCATTTTTAGATGGCACAAGAAAAAAATGTCTTTGTTAATTTCTCAACGTACTGATGGATTTTAGTTCATTGCTTTAATTATATAGAAAATAATAGGTTAGTGTTGATTATAGATCAGGTTTATCATGAGAGGCTTAGAAAACAAAAAGCACAAGCCTTGGCGAGTGCTTTTTCGTTTTCGTGCCGAGCATGATAAACCTGATCTATAATCAACACTAACCTATTATTCTTTTTATCCCACTTTTTATTCAGTAAACCTTTTTATTTAAACAAAATTAGTTTAACTGGATAATTTCGCTGGATTTATGATGTCATTTTGTCGAAAAAATGACGTCATTTCGTGCCGTGGTTTATAGCAGAAATTTAATCAACGGGGTTTCAAGCAACCGAATTTGCTGTAAAAGTGGGATAAAAGATTATTTTAATATATCTTTTAAACAATCTCCAAAGAATAATGACTTTTGCTTAATTTTGCCATAAACATATTAAACTCAATACATTATGATCAATATAGTCATTATGCTTAATATCAGCAAAACATTATCTTTAAGGATATTGTTGTCTCCTTACCTCATATAAGAAATTTATCCTGGATCCAATATTACCTGTAAAATCTATCTTTGATCCCTACAGAATGTTCCTATGAACCCTAATGAGGAAACGAAATCCTCTGAGACACGTAACGTGCTTATCACCGTCAAGGACATACAGAACATGCCCCCCATCTTCGATCAGAACACGCTTTCCTTCACCATGTCTGAGGCACGGCAACCGGTAAGCGCTATCTTGGAAACCGTATTTGAGCCACACTTTGCGAAAATGGGGCTTAATGCATTGGCGTAGTGTTGTCCCAGATTAGCCTGTGTATTCCGTACAGGGTTATCAGGGATGACACTTTCTGCTTTTATGGAATTTTGGGGTTTAAGGAGGTCTCTTCTTAACAAAAATCCAGTCTAGGTGGAAAATTTCGTCCCTCATTAGTCTGCGCTGACTGCACAGGCTAATCTGGGACGACACTTTACGCACATATATTAAAGCCCTTTTTCCCAGAGCAAGGCTCATTTACATTTAAGGGTGAGATGGCCTTGTGTTTAGAACTACAATTTTGATATAAAATGACATGGTTTGGTTGCATTTAAAATATACACATTTATATAATTTTTTTAGTGATGGCAACAAATAGAAACAATTTTATTTGACTATTTGGTTATTAAAATATTTGAATATTCATTCGTCCGGAAGTTACTCACTTAAAGAATTGCAGCTATTTTACACGACATCATAACAAGGATGCGAGAACAGTTGTTTATTTGTTGACAGTTTCAAAATGATTTACTTAAGTTGCAGAAAAAAATGATGCGCTTGATAATAGACCCCGGTTGGCACTTTCATTTAAGGGATCATCAGTTACAGCAAACTGTCAACACGTAAAAATTACTGTGGACTGGAGATTCATATGCTGTTATGAAAGTCTTATATATGCTCTTAATACTGTTATATCGAAAAAAACAACAAATACAAAACAGTTATTCAAATAGCAAAAAAATATTGCAATGGGATCATTGTTATTATTTGAGTATACGAATATTCCTATATTCCTTGCCATTGCTATTTAATTATATTTTGTTGTCAAATTAGTTCTTTCTTTATGCTAAACAAACATGCCTAAAAACATTCTTCCATTTTAGGTGGTGTTTTTTGTTTTAACTTAAATATGTTCCAACCGATTCATCTTAGTCTTATATGTTTGCTTCGTCATGTACATAGACAGTGGAAGTTGAAGTGAACAAAACTATCCGCGCCTCTGATCAGGACACTGGCACACCCAATGCCATACGTTTTGAGCTTCTGCGAAACCCAGATGGTAATTGCTTTTGCCTCATACCTTTTTCTTAAGGATTAACTGGTAATTTTCTAGATTAAAATACACAAGTTTGTGTTGATTGATTCGAGGATGTTTTATGTGTGCACACATTTTGATGAGATCACATTCTGTTGCCTTTTGTTAGCTCAGCTGTTCAACAATTCTAAACTATATTGGTTAGTCAATAAAACATTAAAATTTCTGTGTTTTATGCTGTAGCAAGCACTGCATTACTTGTTAACTTCTAGTAGTCACTAAAACAAGCTGATTATTTCAGACGGATATGCATTTGATAACGGATTTTTCGAGCTGGGGACCACATTGGAGTCTGTGCCGGTACGTGTCCAGTATGCCGTCCAACTGATCTTGAAGAAGGGCATTGACAGGGAAGCCATTCCAAACGAGGCTAAAACACTCACCCTCAACATCAAGGTGAGTGGTCAGAGCCTGTAATTAAAAAAAACTTGAATAATAGCCATGCTCTGGGAAAATAGAACTGCCTGTACAGACTTTATGCGCATGCATTAAGCCCGTTTGCCCAGAGTGTGGCGCATATATAAGTAGAATCTTACAATACTTTTGTCTCGCAATATTAAATAGGTAAATAACCGTTACAAATGTTTTGAGGACACAGTCCACAACTTATAAGCTAATTTCTTAAAAATCAGTTTAGTACTGTAAGTGTGTTGACTTTCATCATTTTCTCTAAGTGCTCTATGCATATCGGGGCCACTGTGCCTAAGTTTCCAAATCCTTGTTTAAGCCAGGTTTCAAATCAAACATCAGCCTAACCCTTTGCATGCTGGGAAATTTGTCGTCTGCTAAAATGTCGTCTGCTGAATTTCTAAAATTAGCATTTTCTTCGATTTTTTTCAAAGAATACTATCAGAATAGCAAACAGTTTGGATCCTGATGAGACGCCACGTTCTGTGGCGTCTCATCTGGATCCAAACTGTTTGCAAAGGCCTTCAAAATTCGTTTCCAGCACTGAAAGAGCTAATGCAGCACTATTTTGTGACTAGGATCAATGAACATCTCCACATTAGCTGACTAAAATATGAATAGTAAAAAGACATTTCAGACAGGGCAAACTCTATTTAAATACTTTTTTTGTTTGCTAAAACTGGCTCCAAATTACTCTTGATTCCGATTTCATAGTTTAAAAAGTTTAAAATACAGAAGACATCAAACTTTTTAACAACCAATTGTGGGGTTTATTTCCGTTTGTCTAAAACACGGAACTTGGAGAAAGACCTGCTTTTGTATTGCAGCATTCATAATATAAATGAGCCTCGCCATAAAGTGTCGTCCCAGATTAGCCTGTGCAGTCCGCACAGGCTAATCAAGGTCAAAATTTTCTGCATAGACAGGATTTTCATTTAGCAGAGACTTCCTTCTAAAAGAAAAAATCCATAAAAGCTTAAAGTGTCGTCCCTGATTAGCCTGTGTGGACTGCAAAGGCATATCAGGAATGACATCTTACGCACATGCATTAAGCCGAGTTTTCTTAGATAAACACTCAAATAATGATGTTATTAAAAATAACTATTTCAGGCAATTGAGTATGACCCTGAGAACAGACCGGATCGCAATCCCATGAACACAACCAACATCGTGAGCATCCAGATCGAAGATGTTAACGACATGCCGCCTCGATTTAACCAGCCCGTGTACACATACAGAATAGGAGAGAAGACAAACATTGTCACTAACGACTACCAACAGCTGACGGGAGATGGCTTTCAGATTGTCGTTTCTGATGATGACTCTGTACGTTTTGTTGATGTTGTTTTGTTTTTTTAAATTAAAGTCCCTACTTTTTATCCCCCAATAATTAAACAGTCATTAAAATAACATTCATCAGATTTGATTTTTTTTTCAACATAAAGATTCTTCAAAAATACATTGTTCCTATAGGGGTTCTTATTCTGATCGCCTCATGTGCCAAATGCAATTAAAATTGCAAGAGTATGGACGTTTGTTTTTTTAAGTGGAGAAATTTTACGTACACACAGGCAATAACAAAATGACCATCTTTGAATTGAAAACAAATACAATGTATCCACAATCTTGTAACTACTTTCAATAGTTTTTATGCCCCCTTTTTGAAAAAACGGGTGTATATTGTTTTTGGCCTGTCTGTCTTTCATTCTGTCTGTCTGTCCAAAACTTTAATAAATATTAGTTTTGTCATAACTTTTAAAATATTGAAGATAGCAACTTCATATTTGGCATGCATGTGTATCTTATGGAGCTGCACATTTTGAGTGGTGAAAGGTCAAGGTCATCCTTCAAGGTCAAAGGTCAAATTAAAAAAAATATAATCAAAGCGGCGCATTAGGGGACATTGTGTTTCTGACAAACACATCTCTTGTTTTAAGTTCTAATTTTCTATAACCCTTTTGCACTCAGTAGAAAAGTCAAAATGGCTAAACAGCATTTAACCAGAACAGCCTGAATTGAGTAACAGGTTTTATGCTTTTTGCTGCTTATCAGTATCTTAGGGTTGGAAAAGAAGGCTTTTAAACATAAATATACTAAGAAAGGTCTTAAATTGTATTTGATTTTGAAAGGGACTGCAAACGCGTCATGTTGCGTTTCTGAGTGGTAAAGGGATAACCCATTTGTGGCGTGTTCTGAGAAAACTGGGCAAAATGCTTGTGCGTTAAGTGTCATCCCGGATTAGCCTGTGTAGTCTGCACAGGCTAATCCGGGACGACACTTTCCGCCTAAACTAGATTTTCGCTAAGAAGAGACATCATTTAAATGAAAAATTCCATAAAAGCAGAAATTGTCGTCCCTGATTAGCCTGTGCGGACTGCACAGGCTAATCTGGGATGACACTTTACGCACATGCATTT
>VMBQ01001176.1:182870-263662 GCA_007657795.1 Dreissena rostriformis
GTCCGTCTGTCCGAAAACTGTAACATTGGCCTAAACTTTTGCAATATTGAAGATAGCAACTTGATATTTGGCATGCATGTTTATCTCATGGAGCTGCACATTTTGAGTGGTGAAAGGTCAAGGTCATCCTTCAAGGTCAAAGGTAAAAAAAACTCCTTTTTTTTTGTTTTTTGTTTGTCATGGTAAAAGGTAAAAAAATAATAAAAAATCCAAGTACCCACAGCCGAGCGTTGGCATCCGCTCGACGGTGCTCTTGTTTATTATTAAAGGTGGAAGCTCGTGACAAAGGAAGTCCGCAAAAATCTGCGACTGCGACGGTCTTAATCTCGATACAAGATGCCAACAATAAACCTCCAGCCTTCCTGGAACAACTCTATGTTTTCCAGATTAACGAAGGCGATCGTAAGTGGCAGAGCTTATATAACCTGTCAACAGCCATTGGAATTGCTTACAATACAATTTAATTATTAGCCTTTAAAAACAAAAACGAAAGAATATGTATACTAGTACTTGAATTGAGAGTGTTAAAGTTGAATTGTTAATCATATAGATCTTCCCTATGTTTTCTGCAACAAAAGTTATTCTAACCATGGAAATACTGTAACTATTTTATCGCAATTACATAATTTATTATCACAATCATATAAAGACAAATATAACAACAAATTCAAGTTTTATTTAATTTGGATAAAAGATAAGTTGCTGTTATTTAAGGTCAGTAGATTGATACAAGTTATAAAGTAGCATTTGTTAAGAACATGAACAATTATAAATGCAAATGATGTATATTTGTATTGCAGCTGTTGGAAAACAGATCAACCGCACTATAGCCACAGACCCGGATACAAGCGGTGTCATCAGTTACAGTATTGACTATGCTTCCGCCAACTTTGAAAAACGGGGGAACAAAATTGAGATGTTTATTGATGCCAAGGTGATTTACTTCATTTACCATTTAAGCCGCACTTTGGGTTTAATGCATGTGCATAAAGTGTTGTCCCAGATTAGCCTGTGCAGTCCGCACAGGCTAATAAGGGACGATACTTTCTGTCAACTGGATTTTTGCTAAGATGAGACTTCCTAAAAACAGAAAATACAATAAAAGCGGAAAGTATTGTCCCAGATAAGCCTTTGCAGACTGCACAGGCTAATCTGGGTCGATACTTTACGCACATGCATTTACCCCTATTTTCACAGAGTGTGTCTTATTTACATTGTGTATTTTTAAAGAGCTTAAGCTAGTGTATTTGTATTCCCCTACCATGATAATGGCAGAAGGGCACATAGTGTTACCCATGTCCATGTGTGTGAGTTTGTTTTTGAGTTTGAGTGGGACATTCAATGTACCGCTAATAACTTTTTGTACCTGATGGGATTTCAAAATAAATTGGCACAAAATTAAATTATCATCTTGACAAGACAATGTTGTGTGTGCAACAACCATGTTGCCAGCTTAAGGTCAAGGTCATAGTGGGCACTTGGAGTTTTTGCATATTCCGTATTTGTATAATATGTTTATAGTGAAGGTACATGTTCCTGTGAGAATTTGATATAAATTGGCTGCAATGATCATCCCATCAAGACAATGTTGTTGTCAACAACATGTCCCTCAGTTCAAGATCAAGGTCACAGGGGACACGTGAAGTTTTTTCATATTCCTGATATGTATATAGTCAAAGTTAATATTCATGTCCGGCTCATAACTTAGACATGCATAAAGTGATTTCAAAATACAATTGCAGAAATGACCATCATATAAAGACAACATTTTGCTTGCGAAAGCATGTTGTTAGCTTAAAGATGAAGTTTTTGCATATTCCTTATATGTATGTAGTGAAAGTACATGTTTATGTCCGTCCCATAAATTTGTTGTTAATGATGTGATTTCAAAATAAATTTGCACAAATGATCATCATATCAAACGGATGTGTCACATGCAAAACTATGTCACTTGCTTCAAGGTCAAGGCAACAGTGGAATATTAAAATGTTGGCATATTCCTTATGTGTCTGGCTCATAACTTTGTTGTGCATGATGGAATTTAAAATTAAAATGGCACAAAAGATCATTGTATCAAGACAATGTGTTGTGTGCAACTATCAGGTCAAGGTCACAGTGGACACTTGGAGTTTGTGCATATTCCTTATATTGCCAATAATTTTGTTGTGCATTATCCTGAAAAAAAAATGGCAAAACTAATCATACAATATGGACAATGTGTTGCAAGAAACAACCACGTTGGTTGCTTCAAAGTGTGACAAATGTCTTGTTTTAACATTTATTTAGGAGAATCCTTATGATTCTGTTGTGTATTTTGTCATTAATGTTCCTTCTAACTTAAGTTAAATGTTGATATCTGTTAAAAATATATATAATTGGATATAAAGCAGAAGTTATTGTGTTAGGATAAATGTGCAGATAACATACCAGTATCTTTTTATCCATCCAATATAAGCTTCAAAATATGCTAACATCTTTAACTCAGCAAAGAAAATGACAAGCTGATGAAATTCAAGCAGATGTTCACATCATGGGTGGAACCATATGCAAGTGTATTTCTTACCCTTCTTTCAGAGCATTTTGAGGATTGTGAACACCACAGGAATGCTTGAGGTTGCCGGGAAAATAGACAGAACTGCATACGATAGGATTGACTTCAAGGTGATAGCGACCGATGTCAACACACCGGCCAATCAACAGAAACAGACAGCAACAGGTGATTGAGGTCCCCATGAAATATATAAGCCTCCCTCTGGGAAAATGTGGCTTTATGCATGTGTGTAAAGTGTCATCCCTGATTAGCCTGTTTTGACAGCACAGGTCAATCTTGTACGTTACGCACATGCATTAGGCCTGACTTTCCCAGAGCGTTGCTCATATTTATAAATTAAAGCGTTAGAATTTGTATGTGCACTAGCTAGTTTATGTTCATATATCAAAAACAATTTGGTAAGTTAATCCATACTAACTAATTACATATTGCTTGATAAAATGTTTTCCGAAATCTACGCAGAAGGAAAACATGTATGGTTCTTGTTTATTGCACAGTGCATCCAAATTTCATACTTAATTGTGAAAACAGAAAAAACGGCTGTCACTCAGAGAGGTGTGAAAATAGCCGCAAGTCAGCCATTTGTATCATCACATTTTTTTCTTACGGTATTGATTGTTTTAGGACCGTGAACATTGTTTGTATAATTTCATTTTCTATGCAATAGCAAATCGTATAAACGCACTTTTAATACATTGAATAAATCGGGTAAAATGATGGGACAGCATCTTTAGTTCATATAAATACTGCGTTATTGTGATTTGCATAATTGCAATTAGACTGTATATGAACTGATATGAAGTGTGTTTTTGACTCTTGACCTTTATCAAACCCCGATTAAATGTTCTGAAAATTTCATGCTATTATGGCACAAGCAATAACGGTTGATATGGTTGGTTAACAGCTTTTATTCGTTTAGAAGTTTTTGTGTGTGCTCGTTTTCACTATGTAATGGTCAATCTTCAGAATATAAATGAACACAATCTTTATGACCCATTAGCAAGTTTTGATGGAAAAAAACGTCCAACTGATTAGTTTTATTGTGTAACATTTGCTGTAGTTTTGCCTACCAATTCTAAGAGCACTTTTTAATAGTTTTAATTATTGTTAAATTTATTAGAAGCAATATGGATTCAACATATAAAGGGTCATCAATTGTTCTTAAATTTGATAAGGATCTTATTATAATTAGGTAATAAGATGTGTTTCCTTTATATCTGACATTCACATGGAATGTCCTTTTTCCTCAGCTTCCGTGATGATATTCATCTTGGCGGCTGTTGATCCGCGGATCTATTTTGATCCTCCATGGACTCGGGATCAGCCAATCATCCGTAAGACGTATTCCGAATCGCAGAGCAGCGGTTACCAGGTGATGACTTTGAGGGCAACAGATCCCGTCTTGTCCGAGGATGTCGCAAACTACCAAGAAATTCCTGGCACTGATAGAGATGACTATTTTCAAGTTGATGGAAGTAAGTGAAACAGCATCATACTTTAATATGTTAATTTTTAATGTTCACGTTTGTTAAGAAGATAAAAGATTTTCATAAACTTTAGTTGTTTTTTTTATAATAATTTTTTCAAATGATTGTTATGATTTAATTTTTGGGGGCACTTTATTTGTATGATATGTTATAGCAAGTGCCCCACAAAAAATAAAAAAAATATTTCTTCATAGCATTTTCTTTAGCTGCAATGTATACATTTTCCTGTATTTTATTGGTATTGAATATTTACAAATATNGTAACAGAAAAAAATGTATCTTTGAATGAGTCTAACGCTGTAGAACATTCTGGTTTTCTGTTTTAAATGAATGTTTCTTCTTGGACATTATCGGCAGGCAGCTGCCTTGTCTTTCAATCTCTTCATTTTGGTAGACTTCTATAGAGCAAGGAACTCGTCTATGTTGTACATTTGAGCCTTATTCTGGGAAAACTGGACTCAATGCATGTGCGTAAAGTGTCGTCTCAGATTAGCCTGTGCAGTCTGAACTACCTTATCAGGGATGACACTTTCTGCTTTTATGGTATTTTTTGTTTAAAAAAGTCTCTTCTTAGCAAAAGTCCAGTTAAGGCGGAAAGTGTTGTCTGGGATAAGCCTGTGCGAGAATTTACGCACATGCATTAAATCGGTTCTCTTAGAACGAGGCTCATTTAAATTTGCATGCCATTTTGGTTCAACTTTATTTGCCATCCTTGGTTTATTTACGTCAGCAAGCATGACCTTTTTATCCTTGTGGTTAGCCACTTGCAAATGTCTCTTTACATGTAGTTCAACAGACATTCATATAATTATAGATCTATCTTTACAATGTTAAGTCTCTTCCAGCTAAACAGCTACATCTAGCATTTAAATAATTAAGTGCCATCTTAACTGAAGACTGAACAGTCAAAATGATATTGGAGGGATTTGTTCACAGATTGGGGGATGTTTTTATGTGTGTCAGTAAATGTTTCAATTTGCTTGATGTAAGCATCTGAACCGTAGCCTGATCCATGAGTTGTAACAAAATTTAATGAAAACAACAGAAACATTCCAAATTATTCTGTCATTTTGCGTTTGTAACACTTTATAATTTTTTATTTCTAATTATGAGTCTCCATTAAGACAACTTTTTTCAGTATTTGACTATGTCATTAACGTTATTTTGCTCTCGTATGTGGAGTGTTCTTTAATTTTTTTGAATCTGTGACAAAAAGTTGGAAATCTGTCATTTCGAGAATCTGTGAACAAATATAGAAAAAAATATCATAACTGAAGTAAAGTTGCCTTTGTCTTTACACCAGTCTGCAACAATCTGGACATTTACCCTGTAACCCTCTATTCTTTAAAATACAGGAGTCAATTTCAACGCTATTTTATGCTACGTTCCCACTATCACTATTGGGCTTTATTGGCCCTAAAATTTAAATTGCATGAACGTTTGGTTGTAATCATATCGTGAAAGATTTGGCAACCACAATTGTATCCTATTGTCACGGATTGCATCGATACTCAATATAGGGTACCATATAATCTCGTACAAGAACGCACTAATTCGAGAAACTCAATCATAATAATGTGTCAGATCGACACCCTTTAAACGACTCATTAAAAACACTCCCAACCGACTTAATGTAATCATTTCTGAACTGGAGATCAGACTGTGTCAGATTATGGAACGTTTAATTGTCAAATTGTTTACAGATTGCCACTCAGCGAAAAACATTGTATCATAACCTTTGAACACTTATCATATGGTATATAAACATAAAATCTCATAAAGAAGACCAAAATCAGTTATGTGTGACCAATCATGGCTTTCATGGAGGATCATGTGACAGTGGGAACATAGCATAAATTATGCAAAATTATTCCAAAAACAGAGTTAAGCACTAACCGGTATTCTTTTTGATTGTTTCCAATGATGATTTTTGCCTGCATTCATTTTGATGTAACCTTTCTAGTGATGTAACCTCTGCAGGAAGGTTGCTATTTAAGTAACTATCTGAGACCGTATAGATTGAACATCTAAATTTTATTGGTTGAGATATGTCAGTTCTGCAAAGTAAGCCACTTCTTACCCAATAAGATTTTACTTAAGTTAACCTTACTTAGAACAGTACCTAGATTTTGATTGGTTGAGCACAAGTGTAAAGTGTTTCACTTAATTGGTGCAATCAAGCACACATGTAAAGTGTCTTCCACATTTTAATTGGTTGGGCACAAGTATAAAGTGTTTGACATAATAGGTGCAATCAAGCACAAGTGTAAAGTTTTTCCAACATTTTGATTAGTTGGGCACAAGTGTTTCACGTAATAGGTGCAATCCAGCTATTTAATGGGATCAAACTATAAGTAATATTCTAAGTAACAGAACAAAATTATTTTGGAAAATCTTGCTTTCTGATGACACATAGATTAACCCTTTACCGCTCAGATATGCACTTTGATGCCTTTGAAATCCCTTTGTTTTTTTTTTGATTTTTTTTTCAAACTGGATTCAAGTTTTAAAGGCTTCATTTCCAACCCTAAGATACTGATGAGCAGCAAACAGCATACAACCTGAATAGACCGCAAGTCATGAGCATATAGCCATTTAACTCATCTTCTGAGCGGAAAAGGGTTAACATTGGATTCTTTATTTTATTTACAGTATTCCATCTCAATATAAATTTCAATGTGAATTGTTCTGGTTATTATGCTCCCCCAAACAAATTTTTGGGGGGACCATATAGTCGCCGCTTCATCTGTCCGTCCGTCCGTCCGTGTGTCCGTCCGTGCACAATTTTTGTCCGGGCTATTTCTCAGCAACTAATGACCGGAATTCGATGAAACTTTATGGGAAGCTTCACTACCAAGAGGAGATGTGCATATTATCAGCCGGTTCTGGTTGGATGATTTTTCACAGAGTTATGGCCCTTTGAAATTTTCCATTGTACATATAGTGCAATTCTTGTCAGGGCTATTTCTCAGCAACTAATGACCAGAATTCAATGAAACTTTATGGGAAGCTTCACTACCACGAGGAGATGTGCATATTATCGGCCGGTTCTGGTCGGATGATTTTTCACAGAGTTATGGCCCTTTGAAATTTTCCATTGTACATATAGTGCAATTCTTGTCCGAGCTATTTCTCAGCAACTTATTATGGGAATTCAATGAAACTTTATGGGAAGCTTCACTACCAANTCCGTCCGTCCGTCCGTCCGTCCGTCCGTCCGTCCGTCCGTCCGTCCGTCCGTCCGTCCGTCCGTCCGTCCGTCCGTCCGTCCGTCCGTCCGTCCGGCACTTTTGTGTCCGGAGCCATATCTTGGAAATGCCTTGGCAGATTTCATTGAAACTTGGTATGAGTATATATATGGATAAGAGGATGATGCACGCCAAATGGCATTGTATACCATCTATTAATAACGGAGTTATGGCCCTTTGTATCTTGAAAAAATGCTTTTTTCTGTGACAAAGCTCTTTATTGGCGGGGGATATCAATTCAACGAATTTGCTTGTTATTGTTGATTTCTAAAGTTAGATGCTTTTGTGATGAAAATTTTATTAGTACATGTTTTATGTTTGATATTTTTCATTTATTAATGTCTGTTTGGTTTATGTGTCATGTTTGCTTGAATATAATAATTGTATTCATGTTTATTTATACCAATAATTATGCTGTGTTTTTGTATAATAAAAGCTTTTATTGTTTTGGTACAAAAATATGTTACATAATGCAACTGACTCTAACAGAAACCATATATGTCATACAGGTAGGTGTTACGTGTATGCATTTTGCCACCTGTAAATTGAGCTTTTTGTTGAATTTATTATTTAAACATAAATAAAATAGCAAAGAAGTATAACTTAAACAAAAACTCTTAATTTATTAATGATACTCATACTAGTCTCGCCTCATTTAACAACTGTGTCCATTACCTGCTGGGTATCTGTGTCCATAATTATACTTTAGCCTCATTCTGAGAAAACTGGGCTTAATGCATGTGCATAGAGTGTCATCCCAGATTAGCCTGTGCAGTCCACACATGCTAATCAGGGACGACACTTTCCGCCTAAATTGTATTGTTGCAAAGAACAGACTTCCTTAAAACAAAAATACCATAAAAGCTGAAAGTGTCGTCCCTTATAAGCCTGCGCGAACTGCACAGGCTAATGTGGGACAACACTTCAAGCACGTTCATTTAGCCCATTGTTTTCTCAGAACAAGGCCCAATTAAATACTATTATGTATAAACCAAGGCTTTAAACTTCTGATACAAGCATTTCAATAAAATATGTTTATACGTTTTTGTAAATCTCTTTGTTGTGTTACTTAGGAAACGTGATCATCAAGAAGCCCCTGGATTATGAGGCTCTACCGTTTCCCAAGACGGTGTCTGTTGGCGTGTGGGCAATATCACGGGACGGGCAGCGGACTGGTACAGCCACCATAGAGATTAATGTACAGGATCTCAATGACAATGAACCAGTCTTCGACAAACCGGTAACACTCACAAACACAATATTTTTAGTATTATAAATCTATATGTATAGTTTATTTTAATTTAATATTTAACAGTGCATTATCTGGTTGGATAAACTGCTATTATGCCTGACAAAATAATGAAACTGTACCACACTTGCACGGGAAATAAAAATATGTATTTTGTACTATGAATATTTAATGTCCCTCATGTTGTATTGATGTATTCCTGGGAGAAATAATGTATTGTTCTGTTCTGTTCTGTTAAAATAAGCTGCCAAATCACAGCATGCCACTGTTCAATATTAAAAACAAATATAATAAACAAATTGCATCCATAAATATCAGTTTGATACAAAGGCAAGCTTTTAAGCCACGTTACCTGTTTCAAGTCGTACACGTTAAGAGTGCCAGAAGACAGATTGCACCCGTTTAGGGTGGGGGAGGTGATGGCGACAGACGCTGACTCCACGAGCTACGGAGAAATTTACTACTCACTGGCGGGGTCTCGTGCCTCAGACTTTGGGGTTTATACAGAGAAGTCTGGATCGGTAAGAAATGCACATTAAGAAACTATTTCAAACATGAAAGTGTGTCTTTCTTGTTGCTCAATCAATTACAAAGACAAATTTCCCGTCAGTGAACTTGACATATGTCTCTGTTGGTCCATCACTCTGTTTGTCTGGTTCTTAATTTTTGTGCAAGTTCTCGTGAATTTATAATCAGAATTTGACAAAATATATGTATGATATAACATGTAGTATCCTTATATGGTGCACATGTGCATTTTATCAGATTGTTCCACGTCATTGATTTTTCAGGGAACCATATTGTTCCTCAAAACAAACATTTCAACAATTAGGCAACATTTCTGTGATAAAATTTTGTATGTTGTTGGAAATGTCACGTGTCAGTGAATGTCATGTGTCGCCCTGAGAACACATAATCCACACAACATTCAATGTGACAGATGATATATTGAAAAACCACACTCGATTTTGAGATGCAACTTCTTTTGTCAAATAAAAGCGTGATAATTTGACAAACAAACGTTTCCCATTTCAGAACACTAAAGCTGTGATCTTTGTCTCCGAGACGGCTGATCTGGACTACGAGACGTACCGCGAGTACAACTTGCAGCTCATAGCTGAGGACAATGTCCGCAGCACCACCGATGTCAAAAACCGCGCATCTACCACTGTAAGTCTGGGTGCAGCTAGTTTTTAGACCTATCTCTGTATCCATTGAACCTCTGTCTATGAAAACTGTCTTAATGCATCACTGCAAAGGCTAATCTGGGATGACACTTTCCGCTTTTATGTTGTTTTTTTTTGTTTAATGGAAGTGTCTTCTAAGCGAAAATTCTGTTAAGGCGGAAAGTGTCGTCCTTGATTAGCCATGCAGACTTATGTCCGAATCTAGTGTTTGTGTTATCTTTGCCTCACGGTTGCCTCTTGGACTCATGTTTATGTTATCTAGTTCTCACATTTTCATTATCTTGGAATACTGTTTGTTGTATAGGTCTTGTGTTTATGTTTTCTCTGACTTAAGTTCATGTTATAAAGGTATCAGACTTGAATTATCTCAAACTTATGTTTGTGATATCTTACCTTTACATATCTCTGACTCATGCATGTTAACAAATCGCTGACTCATGCATGTTTACATATCACTGACTCATGCATGTTTACAAATCGCTGACTCGTGCATGTTTACATCTTGCACTCATGCATGTTTACATATCGCTGACTCATGCATGTTTACATATCTCTGACTCATGCATGTTTACATATCGCTGACTCGTGCATGTTTACATATCGCTGACTTGTGCATGTTTACATATCGCTGACTCATGCATGTTTACATATCGCTGACTTGTGCATGTTTACATATGGCTGACTCGTGCATGTTTACATATCGCTGACTCGTGCATGTTTACATATCGCTGACTCGTGCATGTTTACATATCGCTGACTCGTGCATGTCTACATATCGCTGACTCGTGCATGTTTACATATCGCTGACTTGTGCATGTTTACATATCGCTGACTCGTGCATGTTTACATATTGCTGACTCGTGCATGTTTACATATCGTTGACTCGTGCATGTTTACATATCGCTGACTCATGCATGTTTACATATTGCCGACTCATGCATGTTTACATATCGCTGACTTGTGCATGTTTTCTTTTCCTAGTTGATCATCATTGTGGAGGACAGGAACGACATCGTTCCGCATTTTGACGAAGCCCTTTACGAGTTCAGTATAATCGGTACCAAGGAGACAAACATTGACGTTGGCTTTGTGTTTGCAAGGGACGAGGATTCGGGACTGAATGGAGAAGTCGAATATTCGTTAAACATTTTAAACCAAGGTGTGTTGGTCTGAGTGGTCTTGGTTTAATTTAACAAATACAAAAATTCATAATTCCTTTCATGTACTTTTTTAATGCCACTCCCATACTACTCTTTTTTTAAAGATTTGAAAAATCTAACTAGACAAGGTAACTAACTACCATAATTGTGTGATTTGTCAATGTTTTTATTTTTAGACGACCAATACTTCGGCATTGAAACTGTCAACGTTAATTCGTCCCGTCTGGATGAAAACTTGAAACGAGGCAGGATATTTGTACGCAAAAGTCTGGAGTCATTGCCTGATAGGAAAATCTTCACTATGGATGTGTTTGCGAGGGACAAGGGCTCTTCACCAAAACAGGGTCAAAGCAAGGTGAAGATTACAGTCAGCAAAGGTGTCCAAGACCTCAAACCAAAGTGGAGGGATGGCATGGCATCCAAAATATTAATTAATGAGGTATGTGCTTTAAATATATATATAAACAAAAAATATCATAAAAGCAGAAAGTGTCGTCCCTGATTAGCCTGTACATGCTAATTTGGGACGACAATTTACGCACATGCATTCAACCCCCTTTCCACAGAGCGAGGCTCATATATAAAATACATGCTATTCATGAGTGATATTCTCAGTTTTAGTTATTTTTATGCTTTTTTCATTCCAAAAATGTTGAAGGTTGATGAAGTTTCACCGGGTACTCTTTTCCTTGGAGCTTCACCTGTTTTGTGTTGGTGTGTTAGAGTCAATATTTTGCAGTAGTTTGTGTCCATGATTTTGAATTTATGTATAGTTGATTAATTATAAATAATTTGAGTGCTTATATTTTATCTAAAAAATTAAATCGTTAAGACAAAAATTTGAAATTTGATGTTTCTTTAAATAAACAGTCCCAGCCGGTGAATTCCTATGTAACCAATGTAACAGCCTTCCCAGCCAACGCCTCATCAAGCATCAGGTACTCCTTCCTTGGTATCGGAGATGTCCTGAGGGACTTTGAGTCCTTCAACATTGATGCAAATACAGGCATCATCACTCTCGCCAAGACAGTTGACTTCGAGCAAAAGCACATCTACAATGTAAGTGTGTTGAACATGCCTCTCTACCACCATAATATTGTGATCAGTGCACAATACTAAAGAAAATTTATGTATTTCTATTAATGAATGTTTTTTCGTGTTTTGCAAACAGTGTTTTGTTGCCGCTTTGTTAGTGACAAAAATGTTTTGCTTGCCATTTTACATTAAAATTTCAATACTAAAGAAGGTTTAAACTGCATGTTGTAATAATAATTTATTTATTAGAGTTTAACGATCTGATTTTGCACTAGCTTATGCCTTTAATAATGTATTTCTGTCTGCATTTTCTATTGAATTGCTGTATTTACATGTTGCATGCAATATGGTGGTTATATTACATTATACTGATGTTTTACAAACATATCTAGGCAAGTATCGTTGATGGCAAGTGGGAGTTCAGTGTAAGTGCATGGCAAAATATCACATTTGCGTGTGTGTGAAGTTGCAATCAACGGATTAGCATGAAAGTGTTGTATCAGCTTATTATTTCTTTATTTAAAACAAGAGTTTGTTGCTTAGCCCCAAAAAGGAAAACCTTTTAAATGTGTGTGCTAGGTATCACTTCTTTTGTCTTGCATTTGTTTTTTAATTTGCTTGAAAATGATTAGAAAATGACTCTTTAGCTAATCTATTATTTGTATGCCCCCCTATGAAGAAGGCAACTTATAGCTGTCACACTCCCTTTTCGTGCAAGTGTCCGACAGAAAAAGCCTGTCTCAGCTGTAATTTTGACATATTTTGATTGGTTATAAAGTAACTAATGGAACAAATGTAAACCATCAAAAGTCTATGCGTAGCGTTTGTCACTGGTCTCCTTTCCTCAAAGGTCAAGGTCTCACTTAGAGGTCAAAAGTCAAATTTGACAATAAGACAACTTGAAAATTCCTTACTCAGCCATAACTTAGCCATATAGTGAACAATATAAAAATAACTTGGAATAAATGTAAACCATCATTAGCTTCTGTGTTGCATGCAGTCCTGTCTCTCTACCTCAAAGGTCAAGGACAAAAGTCAAATTTAAAAATTCCTTTCTCAACCACAGCTTTGCCATATTTTGATTTTGGAATAACTTTGCACACTTGTAAACCATTGTATGATGACATGTTATGTGTAACATCTGTCTCCCTGCCTCAAAGGTTAAGGTCACACTTAGAGGTCAACGGATGAAATGTTATGTGTAACATCTGTCTCCGTTCCTCAAAGGTTAAGGTCACTCATAAAGGTCAATGGTCAAATTTGAAAACAAAAGATGAATGCGCGGGTCATATGTGTCCTATCTACACATGTCTTGTTTGTAGTTAGTTAGAATCAGTGATGTGTTTTATTTATATAAAAAAGGAGAAATGGAAAAAATGGGAAGATTAATACATTGGTTTTTAATAAAAAAATTGAGCTTAGTTTTATTCAAATAAATGAAGTTAAAATTCTGCTAGCCTTCCATGCCAAGAGGTCTTGTTTATTACCTGTTATTTAGTTTGTTGTATTTTGTAAGTATGCTTTGACAGTCTTAAATGATAACACCATAGTGTGCAATCACCAGAATCAAATGACTGATATGAATAGTTATGGTTTATTGTTTGTGGTAATGACTTTTACTTTGTGAATTAGTAGAAATATAATCAGCTTGTTTTTCAAATACACAATTTCTGGTGTGCATATTTTATTAAAAAGAATGATTAAATTTTAATGTTGGCTTAAATATTCTACCCTGTCAAGTTTTGTTCTAATTTGAACAAAGATACTAGTGAACAGTGTGGATTGTCACATAAGCTTAATATTTTACTTTGTGGATGGATAGGTTTTTTCATTGGATTTTGGCACACACAGAGATTTTGTCATTCTTTCTTGTCAATTGCATGTTGTTGCTATCAAAAAATGTCTTGTATTGTAGGATAGAGATTTGCCATTAATGTTGTTTGCTGATTTGCTAGATACCATAGATGTTCTTTAAGTCCAACTGAAAAGCACTCATTGCTGCCACAGTTATAATTGAGCAGCGCTCTGGGAAAACAGGAATTAACGCATGTGCGTAAAGTGTCGTCCCACATTAGCCCTCTTTACTGAATTTATTGTGCAAACAAAAGTATCGTCCCTGATTTGCCCATGCATTAAACCCTGTTTTCCCAGAGCTAGGCTAAATCACAGATTGTTGAAATAACTGAACTTGTGTTATAGCAAACAGCAGAGGGCCCATTCTTCCTACAGGTAGCTCTGTGCTGGTATAGAGGTCCTATTTAACAATGTGCAGTGATTAACATGTACCCTTATTGTGTCCATGTCTTACATTCCAATATATATGCGTCTTGTTCTGAGAAAACTTGGCAAAATGCTTGTGCTTAAAGTTTCGTCCCAGATTAGCCTGTGCAGTCTGCACAGGCTAATCAGGGACGACACTTTCCGCCTTAACTGGATTTTCACTAAGAAGAGACATCATTTAAACGAAAAATTCCATAAAAGCGGAAATTATTGTCCCTGATTACGGTAGCCTGTGCGGACTTCACAGGCTAATCTGGGATGACAATTTACACACAAGCATTATGCCCAGTTTTCTCAAAACACGACACATATATTCAAGCCACTGTGTAATACATAGTCAAGCCACTGTGTCATTTTAGAGCTCCTAAAAGCGTCATTTTCTCACTTTAAAAAGAGTGCTCTTAATGTCTTATGTAACAGTGTACATTAGTTTTTGTCATGTGCATTCATGTACTTGATGTGTTTCCTTTTATTCTCCTTTTTAATAATCCCCCAACATAAAATTAATGTCTTAATGTCTTATTACCTGATATACAATCTGTTCTTAATGTAATGAAACGTGTGCATCAGAAGTGGTTCAAGTCAATTAATGCTGAAAAGAATAAAAACAGCTGTATTAACAGTCATTTTTATAGAACATAACAAGTATTTTTTGTCAGTAGCCTTAGACACAAGACAGAACTACCAAAATATAAATCTGAATAAATGATACATTCTAAATATTTGTGTACCAGAACAAATCCTACATCGATTTTCTACTTATCAGTCCCTATTCCAAGAAGTTTTGTTTTATTTTTCTTACAGTGATTTTGTTAACCATAGCAGGCATGAAGTGAACTGATTTTCGTAAAAATTCTGATTTTTATGGACCAATGAACAGTTGATATTTTGGAGTGGATATGAATTACCTCCTGTATCCAAATGTTGTTTTTTTCATTAACCCATTTATGCCTTGTGGACTCTCCCATCCTTCTAAATTGGATCAATTTATTTCCAAAATTAGGGATGTCTAGTATATTTATTTATTTATTTAGAATATTTCTTACAGAAATTCCTTTAAACAAACAGCGCAGACCCTGATGAGACGCCGCATCATGCGGCGTCTCATCTGGGTCTACGCTGTTTGCCAAGGCCTTTTTTCTAGACGCTAGGCATAAATGGGTTAAAGGATAATTGTTATTGGAAGTTGGGACAACAGTGGGAGATAATCTATTGCTGGAGAAATCAGTTGTTGTACTTAAGGTTATTTCTCTTGTGAGATGTTTACAATATCTGCACTTTTTCACTTTATGTTCCCTTTTACCCCTTTTGAGATGTCCTTCTCCAAACTACATAGCTATTCCCTACACTTGTTTGCAGTTCCTCCCCCTTGTTTGCAGTGTTTCGTTTTTTCCTTCAAAGTCACTTGTTTACAGATTTTCATTTTTGTTGAAAATGAGTTGTCATATTTATTATTTGTTGACTATCACAATTTTAATTAAGGGAAAAATATGCAGTAATTTCTGAAAAAGTTGAATAATTTTGTTGTCCTCTTCAATTAAGGATTTAAACTGGATTATCAGTTTTTTTGGAGCAAAATTTAACAAGCTAACATTAGACCAATAAGTCTAAATAAGTAATCAACCTTTGTAAATGATTCATGTTTGCAATAGTTTTGTTTTGAAATTAACAAGGAAACGACTTACAAATATTTTCTAAATGTATCCATTTTTATTATAAAATAAAATGATTATTAATATAATGTATATATTAATTAAATGATAAATCTTTTAATTAACTGGTTATATATATGTTTGCATGATTTAAGTAATAAGTGTTTTTACTTGTTAATGAATCTAACGTTTACTTTCTTTTTATACGCCCGTATAAAATACGGGACGTATTATGTGAAACCCCTTGGCGGGCGGCGGGCGGCGGGCGGAAGGCATCACTTTGTCCGGACTCTAATTCANTAATATTTGTATCGCACCCACTAGCCAGGAAGTCTGCAGTTACTTACTGATTTGTCATACCCCCCACGTGAGGAGGTATATTGGAGTCACTCTGTCGGTGTCATTGTTTTTCTGTCCGTTTTCTCTCCGCATAAAATGTTACAAGATTGTGGTGGGATCTACATCCACGTTTCTTGACTGAATAAAATGAAACATAAAATATATCTCCAACATGAAGTGTAGAAGTGCAAGACACTTTTTCTTGCCCATTCATCCCCTTATTCCTGAGTTATTTGCCCATGATCATTATAAGCTTACAAAGTGGTGTGGTGTCCGTATTAATTATGTTTGTGACAATTTCTATTAAAATTTGTGTTAATGTTTTAGTTTTATGCTGCATAAATTCTAATACTACTGAAATGTATGTTAAGCTTACTATTGCTCAGATAGGTGTCTTAAAGTCTGTGCCTTTTCAGGTCGCTTAAAGTCTGTGCCATTTCAGGTCTTTTAAAGTCTGTGCCATTTACTGGTACTCCTAAAGTCTGTGTCATTCAGGTCTCTTAAAGTCTGTGCCATTTCAGGGCTCTTAAAGCCCTTGCTGTTTTAGGTCTCTTAAAGTCTGTGCCATTCAGTTCTCTAAATTCTGTGCCATTTTAGGGCTCTAAAAGTCTTTGCCATTTCATTTTCATTAAGTCTTTGGAATGGAAGCTTCAGTATCTAGTAATGGGTCTGTAATAAATTTGATGTTAAATAATGTGCATTTAACAAAGAGACCATGTAGTTGCAATTATATACATATTGCTTTCCAATACTTTCAGTTGCAAATCTTGGCCACTGACACCATGAACACTTCTCTGACCAACCAGTTCCTTCTGATTGTTCAAGTACTTGATGTCGATGACAATGAACCATCATTCACAACCTGCCCAAACAGAAGGGTAAGTCACAAATAATTAATTCTTTAAGCCACTGATCTAGCATTCATGTATTATAGCGCTTAACAATAGAGAATTGAATTCAAGGTAAAAGAAACTAAACATAAATTGATTGGACAGGTAAAATCCCTGGATATCAAATACCAGAGGCATCTCAAAACCTGTCAGAAATATATGCAACCAAATTATGCAGCTTATACGCTTGATTATATCATTCCAATTGCATCAAATAAGAAAAATAATGTATACTAATTTTATATGATAAATTAAGTGAATTAAAAGATTTTACAGCCTTAAAAATGTGACCGATCCAATTCCTGATGACCTGTGCTGTTTTCTGTACACAGGACAAATTGTAAGATAATTAAATCCAGTTGACATGCACTCCATTGCTCCATGTTTCTAGTATCCTGTTTGGTCCATTTGTCCAGTATCCTGTTTGCTCCATGTTTCTAGTATCCAGTTTACTCCATGTTTCCAGTATCCTGTTTGCTCCATGTTTCTAGTATCCTGTTTACTCCATGTTTCCAGAATCCTGTTTGCTCAATGTTTCCAGTATCCTGTTTGCTCCATGTTTCTAGTTTCCTATTTTTTCCATGTTTCCAGTATCCTGTTTGCTCCATGTTTCTAGTATCCTGTTTACTCCATGTTTCTAGTATCCTGTTTGCTCCATGTTCCCAGTATCCTGTTTGCTCCATATTTCCAGTATCCTTTTGCTCCATGTTTCCAGTATCCTGTTTTCTCCATGCTTCCAGTATCCTGTTTTCTCCATGTTTCCAGTATCCTGTTTGCTCCATGTTTCCAGTATCCTATTATTCCATGTTTCTAGTATAGCAGGGTTCGCTAAAAGTAGAATTTCTACTGCCTTGCTATATGAGCTAGATTTAATAGCTATGCGGTGGAGTGTCTGCCTGTTTGGAACCGGGAGGTCCCGGGTTATTACGAAGTTATGGGACGTGGCCTTAACAATTTTCTCTAAAATAGCTGCTTTGCGTCTTCAAAGTTCAGTTGTGGGCATTGTGTTTCACAACACAGCTCCTGTTTTAATCATGTTTTGTCTGTCACATTCTGCTAATTATCCACACGCTTTTTGAAAAAAAGGTGGGGATATTGTGGTTATCTCCGCCATCCGTCCGTCTGTCCGGTTGTCCGTCCGCCCTGGCGACTATCTCCTCCTACACTATTAGCACTAGAACCTTGAAACTTACACACTTGGTAGCTATGAGCATATGTGCGACCCTGCACTTTTTGGAATTTTGATCTGACCCCTGGGTCAAAAGTTATGGGGGTTGGGGTGGGGCCGGGTCAGAGATTTTCACTCATTTTTTTAGGTTATTTTACATTAACTTCTTCATTTCTACACCGATTCACTTCATATTGATACTGGACCTCTCTTATGACAATACGGTCAATCTCAACCATGCATGGCCCCATTCCCAACCCTGGGGCACCCCTCACACATAGGCCACACCCACCCAAAATTGCCTTTTACTATAATTTCTTCATTTCTACACGGATTCACTTCAAATTGATACTGAACTTCTCTTATGACAATACGGTCAATCTCAACTATGCATGGCCCCATTACCAACCCTGGGGCACACTTAGGTCAAAATTCGGCGTGGGGATACGCGTCGGCCTCTGCCGCGCCATTTCTAGTTACTTATGTTTTATTCCCAAAAAATTGACTAAACTCTTTTAAAAAATGATGGAATAATCAGAATACCAGGTAAGTGTCGAATACAAAGAAGTTTGTTTGCTTGGCACAAAAACATGAACCACTTGCTAACGCTTGTGGTTCAGGTGTTCTAAGCCTCACTACATAAATTTATCTGTATTCAACACTAACTAAGGATTCTATATATCTACATAACATGAGAATTTGTCATCATATAAGTTAACCTTGTTTCATTCATTTCTTTCCACATGTATTTTATGTTAAGTGCATTCCTTGTTGCACATGCTCAATATTTCCTGAATTCCTTACCCCATGTTCTCCCTGTTTTCAGTACCCTCCTTATCCCGTGTTCTCTGTGTTTTCAGTACCCTCCTTACCCCGTGTTCTCTGTGTTTTCAGTACCTTTCATACCCCATGTTCTCTGTGTTTTTAGTACCCTTTTTACCCCAAGCTCTCTGTGTTTTCAGTACCCTCCTTACCCCATGTTCTCTGTGTTTTCAGTACCCTCCTTATCCCATATTCTCTGTGGATTTAGTACCCTCCTTACCCTATGTTCTCTGTGTTTTCAGAACTCTCCTTACCCCATGTTTTCTGTGTTTTCAGTACCCTATACCGGTGCCTGTCAGTGTGAGGGAGGAGGAGCCCAGGGGTCTGTTTGTGTACCAGGTGCAAGCCTGTGACCTGGACCAGTACCCCAACAACATCATCAACTATGTGTGGTACATGGACCCCCCATTGCAGGCAGAGCGCAGATGTATGTATAAATTTGATTTGCTGTTGGTTTGGTTTCTTTACATAATTATATGAGCCTCGCTCTGAGAAAATGGGGGCTTTCATGCATGCAGGTAAAGCGTTGCCTCAGACTGGATTTTTGTATAGAAGAAACTTCCTTTAAAACGAAACATTCCAAAAACAGGAAGTGTCTTCTCTGATAAGCCTGTGCGCACTACCCTGTCTAATCTGGGACGATACTTTACTCTCCTTTAACTCAGTTTTCTCTGAGCGAAGCTCATATCTTTAATGATTGTACAGTCTAACACCAATGGAGTTGTCAGAAATCAACTGTACATGGACATCCACATAATTTTTCATTGTGGAGTAATTATTTTATCTTGCTTATTTTTAAAATAGTAAGAATGTTTGCAATTGCACTACTATATGATGTTTATATTTATTTCGCATTTCAAAACCATGACAGGTCTCTTTAATTGCAAACTATTTGCTATATTTAAGGAATGGCTAATATTCTGAAATCAAACATTCAAAAACTAATTTATTTTGTTCATACAAATCAAATTAAACAATTGGTATTGTTTTGGTCATTGGTTTTGACTTGTAATTTTATGTATAACATTTAAATTGTGCTGTCTTTCCTTTTAAACTGAATATTCAAGAGTGCAAATCAGTTTGTTTGTTAATACAAAAAAAAATAAAAAAATGTTGTTTAGATCATTATTATTCAATCAGAAAACTTTTAATTTATATGTTAACCCAAATGTGATTAATTTACCCTTTGCATGCTGGAAAATTTGTGGTCTGCTAAAATGGCATTTGCTGAATTTCTAAAATTAGCATTTTCTAAGATTTTTTTTTTCCAAGAATACTATCAGAATAGCAAACAGTTTGGATCCTGATGAGACACCACGTTGTGTGGCGTCTCATCTGAATCCAAACTGTTTGCAAAGGCCTTCAAAATTCGGTTCCAGCACTAAAAGAGTTAACGTACTTATTCAGGCAATGAAACTATCATGGGCATATTCGACCTCAATTCAACAACTGGAATCATCAGCACCAAGGTGGTGCTAGACCGAGAAATGAAAGACCAATACCTGCTGTGTGTGGAGGCAGAGAAGGCCATTAACCGCGGGAAACGTGACCTCAGCGCGGTCCTGACTGCTAAAAATATCAGCAACAAAGTACTCTTCCTGCAGATCATCGTAGATGACGTCAATGACAAAGGCCCCACTTTTGCAATTGATTCTTTGAAAACAGGTTTGTGAATATTTTATATTGTGAGTCTGTGAAGTCATGGTACTTTTCATTTACCAGGTAGACATTTTCTGTTGATTGACGCTTTCACTGATTTGTTTTTAGACTTTTCATAAAGGTATGCAACGAAAAATGTCAAGTACATGCTATCTGGATGTGGCATCTTTCAGTGAGTTAGTCACACGAGGAAAACACGCAATATTTTATGACTACTATTTACTGTTGTAAAAATGCAAAAATGGGTTGTACGGCTGTATGTGGCCAGCGTAGCTCCAGAGCGGGTTGCGCATCTGTGCTGCCTGGTCATGAGCTACCAGCTAATGAGACCAAGCAACATTGTTTGACGTTACAGCGGACAGGGTAGCACTAGACCAGACTGCAAGATTGCGGCGGCTGGTGTGGAGCTGCACTGGCCTCATGTTGCATATGGCCCATTTTCGCATGACGCAGCTCATATATACAGTTATTTTTGACAAAGTACCAGCTGTCAATCAAACTAACTGATTAGCCTATCAGGTCCTGCTTTCTTGTCACAATTTTGTCCACCAAACAAATAATGTCGTTGTAAAAGAAGAAACATTAATTGTAAGATAATTAAGTGTGCAGAATGATTGATTATTTGGGCCACGTTTTGGGACACTGGGCTCAATCCATGTGCGTAAAGTGTCATCCCAGATTAGCCTGTGCAGTCTGCACAGGCTAATCAGGGACAATACTCTCCGCTTCAAGGGAATTTTAAATTTAAAGGAAGTCTCTTCTAAATAAAAATCCAGTATAGGCGAAAAGTGTTGTCCCTAATAAGCCTGTTCTGATTGTACAGGCTAATCGTGAACAACACTTTATGAACATGCATTAAGCACAATTTTCCCAGAATGAGGCTCCTTTATCCACTGGTGAATTATTGTATTATTGCAGTTATCAACAAGTACCCAGACAGCAGTACTGTGGCGATTGCGGAGGCCTTTGACCGAGATCTTTCTCCGTTCAACCAGATACGATACTCCATCGTCAACATCACATTCACGATCAGAAGAAAAACGCAAGTGGCACCTACGGCTTTCACCATCAATGCTAACGATGGCACGATTGCAATTGGCACTAATGATTACACCGACTATATTGATGGATATTTTGACATTCATGTGAAAGCTGAAGACAGGAACGGGGCAAATACAACAGCGGCATATCAGAAGCACAGGGTATAGAATATGGTTTTTGATGAGTGCAATTTATTTTTTCTCTTATTTTTCTGCTAGTCCTTTGGATCTATACTTTTCTTTTATTCCAATTTCATTTTGAATCACTGTCAAGGAAATGGAATGGTTTGTATATATATATATATACATATGAGCCTCGTTCTTTGAAAACTGGGCTTAATGCATGTGCGTAAAAAGTCATCCCAGATAAGCCTGTTTAGTTCGCTCAGGCTTATCAGGGACGACACTTTACGCCTGGATTTTCTGTTACAAGAGACAAGAGAAAAATACAATTTAAGCAGAAAGTGTTATCCCTGATCATCCTTTCAGCACAGGCTAATCTGGAATGACACTTTATGCACATGCAATTAATTCTGTTTTCCTAGGGTAATGATCCTACTCATAGCTGACCATGTCAAACTTTCAGGTGTACGTGACGGATAGGACAAACTTCATCCGTGTGGTGTTTGATCGGCCAGCTGATTCTGGGATCGAGGGAACTGTACGCGAGATGATTACAGACTTGAACAAGCTCGAGGCAGGGCGTGTCTTCTACAAGGTCATGTCAATTTCCTATCATGTGAGAAACACCGCGGCGGATCCTGTATTCAGCGCGTACGTATATGATATTTTATGAGTAGATTTTAGTTTTTATGTCCCCACTTTAAGAGGGGGTGAGCATTAAGATTTGCCCTTATCTGTCCATCTTTCCGTTTGTGTTATGGCAAAACTAAAAAAGAATTTGTGGTAAAGAGATGAAAGTTTGCAAATATATTAACCATCATGTCAATTTGTGCACCTTGATATTTTGGCTTGGATGTTTTTTTTAACCAGAGTTATCAACCCTTTTTGGACACATTTCAAGTTTGATTGATATTTATATAGCATTTTCTTCACTTTAAATTGTAGAGCGTACCTAAAACTGTCTACCTAAATGATTGATAGTTATATGCATTGAATAACCTTTTATCATTTCTGCCATTTATATGAATTGTTAAATTGCATATTTGCTTCTCAATCGTGTATGTACTTCTCAAATACAGATTATATTTATCCTTTTGCTGGAGTTGTGTTATGCTGGACATCTCAATTGAATGCCGCCTGTCATCTTTGTTGGTCCTTTATTTTTGTACTGACCATTTATTTTATCAGCACTGACGTCTGCATGGTGGTCGTGCGTGATGACAGTGTCATGTCCTCCCTGGATGCAGTGAAAAGTTTGAACGACCTGCCTGCTGTCCGCCAGGTGATAGCTGGAAAGAATGCTGGTGATGCTGGGGTAAGAACACACCCTGCTTTTTTGGCTTGTTTTTTCCTTTATTGGAGCCTCACTGTGTGAACAGGGGGTTTAATGCATGTGCGTAAAGTGTCGTCCCAGATGAGCTGTGCAGTCTGCTTTAATTGTATGTTTTTTTTTAAAGGAAGACTCTTCTTGCAAAAATCCTGTTTAGGCAGAAAGTGTTGTTCCTGATTAGCCTGTGCAGACTGGACAGGCTAATCTTGGACGACACTTTACGCAAATGAATCAAACCCCCTGTTCACACAGCGTGACTCGTATGATTTATTAGGCAGTAACCATCCTGTTGAAGGAGGCAGATAGTGATTGTTATGTCTGTTTGTCCGAGCGTACATCTTTATTTGTCTGACAGGATTAGTCCATTTTACAATTATAACATTTTTACCATTATTTCTAGAACCTGCACTGCTGTTTTCAAGTCTGACTGTGTGCTTATGACACAACTAAACCTTGTGTGACTTTATAGTGGAGAGCATAGGTCCTGACAAGACTGCGCAAATCCTTACTTCATCACTAACATGTTGTTATTGCTGACAACCAATCACAATCTGCTCAACCTCTTTGATCTTAACATTATAACAATACTAAAGAAACTAAAAGTATACACTATTATCTGATCTAATTTTGTTTGTACCTGAAACCGTCAAGTTTTTTATGTGAATTATCCAAACAAAAAAACAACACAAATTACTAAATGCCTTAAACAACATTTATTTTTGGTTGTCATAAATCAACCATGGATCTTCCATAAGAGCCTAGTTCTGGGAAAACCAGGCTTAATCCATGTGCATAAAGTGTCGTCCCAGATTAGCCTGTGCAGTCCACACAGACTTATCAGGGACGACACTTTCTACCTTAATTGGATTTCCGCTAAGTAAAGACTTCTGAGATCTAACCAAAAAACACATAAAAGCAGGTAGTGTTGTCCCTGATTAGCCTTTGTGGACTGCACAGGCTAATCTAGGACGACACTTTACGCACATGCATTAAGACCAGTTTCCCAGAACGAGGCTCATAAATGTTGAGTTTCTGCTTGTTTCAGACATGTGACCCAGCCATGAGCGTGTACCCCGTGGGCTGGGAGAGCTACTGGTGGGTGCTGGTGGCCTTTGCAATCTTCATCTTTGTCTGCTGCTGCATCCTCATGGTGCTCATCTGTGTCCTCTACAACGAGTAAGTTGCAATAATTTAAACCTTTTTATTTTTGCTTGATTGCATCGAAAGCTTAAGGCTAATTAAAACACGCTCGAGTTCGTTCCCTGGGTAGAACCAGAACATGGTTTCTATAGGGGAGATCTAAAGAATGCTCCCACAGTTGGTATCAAACCCCTGACCTTCCGGTCACAAGGCAGACACCATATCCAATAGGCCAAGGCGACCTTTTTAAGTTGTTATGATCATGGTCCTCTAGTTCTAATTTGTATTATTATGGATATTATCTGTGTCCTCTATTACAAGTAAATTCTAGTGTGAATTATCATGGTCCTCTAGTTCTAATTTGTATGATTATGGATATTATCTGTGTCCTCTATTACAAGTAAATTTTAGCGTGAATTGTCATGGTCCTCATATGTGTTGTGTTCTGAGAAAACTGGGCATAATGCATGTGCTTAAAGTGTTGTCCCAGATTAGCCTGTGCAGTCTGCACAGGCTATTCAGGGACGAAACTTTCCGTTTTTATGATATTTTTCGTTTAAATGAAGTCTCTTCTTAGCAAAAATCCAATTGAGGCGTTAAGTGTCATCCCTGATTAGCCTGTGCAGACTGCACAGGCTAATCTGGGATGACACTTTACACACATGCAAATGCCCAGTTTTCATATAAGGACCACATATCTGTGTTCTTTATAACAATTTATTTCTAGTGTGAACTATCATGGTTCTTATCTGTGTCCTCTTTAACAAGAAAGGATTTAATGGGACTTCTTACAGTACTCATATGCATCTATTTTAATAGGTTAATTGTAGTGTACATCCTTTATATTTGGTTTTTATGGGTTGTTTTTCTTATTGAAAAAGGCCCCATTTAGTGGTGTTTGTCAATGCAAATCTTCTTCTTTAAATATGATATTGGTATTTCTGTCTATTTCAGCTATAACAATTATATGAACAGCAGGAGAACTTGTGAGTACTGGATTTATTTTCATTAATTATAAATGGTTTTCTGAGAAATTGGGCATAATGCATGTGCATCAAGTGTCGTCCCAGATTAGCCTGTGCAGTCCGCACAGGCTAATCAGGGACGACACTTTCCACGTTAATTGGATTTTTGCTAAAAAGAGACTTCATTTAAACGAAAAATGTCATAAAAGCGGAAAGTGTCATCCCTGATTAGCCTGTGCGGATTGCACAGGCTAATCTGGGACGACACTTCACGCACATACATTATGCCCAGTTTTCTCAGAACACCACTCTTATGTATAATTTTAAAGTAATTTATTAATTTAAATTTGTATCTAAAAATTTCAAAAAGAAAACAGGGTTTTATGCTCTTAAAGTAATTCATATAGTTTTCACATTGTCAGTCATTTTGTCATGTTTGGCTTGCCCTTGCTTTAACTCAACCAGTTTTCATCAGATCGTCACCCAACTTTCTGAAAATGTAAAATAAATGGAGGCCCAATTCAATAACCAGCAAAATCTGAAGAGGCACTTTGGAGTTATGGCCCTTGGATTATTATCCTTTGTTTATTTAAGTACTTTAATTTTGTCTGGAGCATATCTCAAAAACTTAAACAGAAATCAACTTGAAACTTAATGAGTAGTTTTATCTTATTAAGGGGATGTGCAGTGCACAAGAACCTTAACTCTTGTTTCCCTATTTTTAGAATTATTGCCAGTTGTTATTTTTTTTACTTAAATTTGTATGAGCATTTCTCAAAAACTTAAAAAAGTTATCAACTTTAAACTTAAAAGAGATCTCATTAATAGGATGTGCAGCGCACAATAACAATAACTCTAGCTCCCCTATATTTAGAGTTATTCCTCTTTGTTAATTTATGTTCTTAATTTTTGTCCTGAGCATAGCTTGGACTTAAATAGCTATCAACTTGAAACTTAAAAGGAGGTAGATCTCATTATGAATATGTTCAGTGCTAAAGAACCATAGCTCTTGCTCTCCTATTTTAAGAGTAATTGTCCTTTTGTTTATTGTTGAACTTTATTTTTGTATTATTAATTCAATTATTATTATACATAATATATTAGAAGCATTGTTTCAAGAAAAGAGAATTTCATTTATAATTAAAAAAAGAAATATGCAAATAGAATTATTAACAAAATCTTAATGGAATTTGCAAATTCTTTATTTTTCCAGGTAATTTTCCTGGTCCATGAAATGCACATTTGGATAAAGGAAATGGAATTTACAAATGCATCTCTTTTTCAGATATGGTGCCTGGTCAGTGAAATTTGCGGAGTGACTAGATTTTGGAAAAGAATGCTCTTATTATAATTACTAAGTTAAACAAGTTACTGTTATGGAAGTGAAGTCAAGAGAAATTTTGAGTGAATGTCACTTGCTATATTTTAAGTTGGTCAAAGCATGAACATTCAGTGGTTTATGACATAGTACCATCAGACGTGTTTGAAAAATGAAAAATTATTTCTTTAACTTTATCTTTAACAAATATTGTTAACACAGTATTTTTGAAGATCCTAAACAATTATATAACAAAGATAGCTAAATTAATTCTGACAGGTTGATAATAATTGAATTCATGTGTATGTTGCATTATGTTCTTTTTGAAATTCTCATACAATAATTTAATAAAGAGTGTTTCTTTCTTGATAGGGATGTGCTTTGGTGAAATTGAAAAGTCTGTGTGTAAAGTTAATCTGACTTAATATAGCTGCTGATGTTATTTTGTTAATGTTTTGTACAAACCATACATTCCATTACTTTGTATATATAGTAATGTTATAAATAGTGTTACTTATAGTGCTTTACAAAACAAGTTGTAAGTTGTGTATTGAATACAGTACAAGCAAGAATGAGCTGTTTTACAAGCCTTGAAGTTGTGTAGAACTTTATGTTTTATAGTTTCGCATTCAGAACTCGATTGTCTTACATGTATTTTGTGATCTGAGCAGGGACCTTTAAAACATATAAGCTGCGCTCTGGGAAAAGGGGGCCTAATGCATGTGCGTAAAGTGCGTTCTGCTTTTATGGATTTTTTCATAAACGGAAGACTACTAAACGTAAATCCTGTCTAACAAAAAGGTGTCGTCCCTGATTAGTCTGCATAAGCTTATCTGTGATGACACTTTACGCAGATGCATTAAGTCCCGTTTTACCAGGCGAGGCTCATATGTACATTGTATATCCCTCACTGATCAGAGTTTTAAGGCTATCTGAGAGCCGATGTTAACCCTTTGCATGCTGGGAAATTTGTCGTCTTCTAAAATTTCATCTGCTGAATTTCTAAAATTAAAATTTTCTTCGATTTATAAAAACAAAAATTCTATCAGAATAGCAAACAGCTTGGATCCTGATGAGACGCCACGTTCTGTGGCGTCTCATCTGGATCCAAACTGTTTGCAAAGACATTCTAAATTCGGTTCTAGCACTGAAAGAGTTGAGCTGACTTAATTACCGGTATTATACGTGCAGTCTTCCTCTGATGCAAATCAATCACATGATTTAACCAATTATTGCGTATTAAGATATCACCAGTTAATTTACAAAAAATATAATTTAATCATTAGACGATATAGCTACTAGTGATAAAGCATGGGAATTCCCTGCAATACTGGCTGTTCAAATAGAATGTCCTTGCGTTGTGTTGCATTAACAAGAACATCCTTCCGATATGGGCCGGATGAAACCCTTAGAGGTCCTTTCTTAATAAGCACAAGAGTGCATTACTTACACATCGATCCTCGCTCTATTCCTCGACAGTTGTATTTTCATTTGATGATAGTAATGTTAATGTGATGTCTAGAACTGCTAACTTTCAGCTAAGAGGCTACGAAATCTGTGACTTACCTTTTTGTTCAAGGTTCGTTTTAAGAAAATAGGCGAACATTTAGCATTGACCTGTTCTTGGTTTGTTCGCCAATATTGAACATTGCTAAAATATTATTCAGATTATGTTGTTTTTTTTTGTAAGTGATATATTGTATTAGAATATCACATGCACACGCTGTTGATGTTTTGTATACGTCTCAGAACAATTGTAAAAAATAAATTTGCAATATTTTTGTATTTCAATAAACAAACATATATATTTTCGTTATTTGTTTGGTTTTTTTCTACTTACTTAAACATAACACATATGAACTAGTTTTGTTCAAATTTCCTCGCTCTTTTTGTCAAGACTCTATATACCATGCGCCTCCTTTGCTTATTTACATCCATCCATACACATTAAGGGAACTGTACGAATTTCTGCACTGTCTCAGACTTGTCACCTTATTTCGCCAGCTATAAATGTAATTGTTTCCTCTGTGCGTGTATTTCAAAGTTCATTTGGTCCTTTCGTGTCTGAGGCCGCATTATGTGCCGACCCGAAGTGTGTCCCAGCCCTCCTACCCAGTTGACGTTCTAGACACACAAAAGTTGGGACGCGTTGGTTGTCGGCGGTTGTTTTTTGTGTTAAATTTTTAAACGATTCCCCACTTGAAAAAGAATAATCGATGACATGCAGAAATAATCGCGATCTCTATTAAAAATTCTTTTGGGTTAAATACACTGTAGTGTTACTTAAAAGTTAATTTTGCGAATATGATAAAATGTTGTGAAACGTATCGCAAACTTAATATTCAATTCAGTAAATATGATATAATTTAGCCAAATTGATCGAAAACTCAATCTGGAATGCCTTATACAAATTTAAAGTCCGTACACAAATATGGGTCGGTGGCGTAATGGTAGGGTGACATTCAGCGCTTTTAGAAACCTGGACACCATGTTGCAAATCTTAATGTTGTTTGCAATGGTAATCCTATTGAGCTTAGGATTCTGTTAAGTATCTTGGGGCCACTCTTGATCAAAGTCTATCTTTTGATTCAATGGCTAGGTCAACTATAAAAAAAGCTAATGCTAGGTTGTAGTTTTTGTACAGGAAGAGAAAGTTCCTTAACCCCCACTCTAAAATGTTACTAGTCACATCCCTTATCCAGTGTCATTTTGATTATGGTTGTTCAATTTGGTATAACAGCTTGTCTCAGGAACTTAGGAATAAATTACAGGTCACCCAGAACAGNTTCTTTACGTGCGCACATATGGTTCTGTACAAGCCTGTACATTCGCACGTACAACTCTTGTTCGCACGTTAAGACTGCCAAAAATGACATTGCGAGAAGCACTTAAAGTCGCAGTCCGTGAATATTTACACACAAAAAATGAAACCGAAAACCCGCGTTGATTTCGGCAAAATAATAACGAACTTTGGTTTGTTCCTACAGTTTCTACAAAAACGAAAGCTGAAATAATCGAAATGTACACTCCGTTTTCGTACATGAACATTATTCATTTTTTATGAACTTGTTTCTTATAGTGTGGCACAGATGTTATAAATGTCTTTAACTAACTTATATGAAGGGCTTAGTCAGTCATGGTATCGACTAGCTTTTCCACGGGATCGACTGAGTAATTCGTGGGAATAACTTAAAACGTCTTGGCAACTACAAAGTAAGTCGTGTTAGCGACATTACTTACTCGTGGAAGCGACTTAATATCTTACTAAGTCGTTTTGACAACATTACTACCTTGTTAGATGGACATAGTTTGCGATGATATAAACATCATTTATGTTTTCAATAAGTTTCTGTATGTGGGCTGGTGCATTAATTGAATACTATACAGGTTGTGTCACACTTGTACGTGCGCGCGTAAAGGGTTGTAATACATGCCACCGTAGTGCTCCGTTCAGTCCGCAATGCGACTGTCAGTTCAGAGCATCACGTGTCCGCAATGCGACTGTTAGTTCAGAGCACCACGTGTCCGCAATGCGACTGTAAGTTCAAAGCACCAGGTGTCCGCAATGCGACTGTAAGTTCAGAGCACCACGTGTCCGCAGTGCGACTGTCAGTTCAGAGCACCACGCGTAGAAAAACCGAACGAACGTTCATACTGACCAATAGCATTAAGCATTTACGTATTGCTTGATCTGTTAAGGGTATAACATTGATTGGAGATCCATCAGCTGACAAAACACAATTTTTGAAAATTACAATATAATAACATTATTGTTTCTGAACGTTAAACTGTTAAATAAATTTAAACATTTTCGTTAAGCGCAGCAAGTCATATGCATAATTATTTTCTAAAATTAAAAGTTTTAACAATAAATATGTTTTATGCCCAAAACTTAAATAACTTCGTACAAAGAAGTCCCTGCAAAATCACACTATACACCAAGTATCGCATCTCATAAACAATTGACAATCATTATGGGTTCTTTTGTTACACCGACTTAAGACTTTTCGAGAAATCATGGACTGATTCTTGCAAGTGGAAACAGCGGCTCATGTAGATGATTTTTTGTTTGAATGTTTAATGCTTTAAGAAATTCGATCACGATCGTGTTGTGTACGGCAGAAATATGGTTGCTCGCCGACAAAACGCCGACAGTGTAAGGAGATTGAAGGCAAGGAAAAAGAAACGTAAGGAAGTAGATCTATATTTTAAGCGATCTTTCGATAGAAATACTAAATTTTGTCATAATTTACTTCAATTACACTCTCTTAGAAAGCCACTTTCTTTAACAAAATCTAACACGCAACATCCGGTGTTTAACTGTGTACTTCTAAAAATAATACCTACACTGTAATAGATAGCACTGCTGTCGTAAAAGGTCGCCCCGAAGATAAGGTGGTGTTGAACAGCCTACATGGAGACACTCCATATGCTTCACACACCGGACGACGGTTGGACCTGATAGCAAAGGAACGGTGAACGAATGACTAGTAGAGTTTCAACTCTGAAATGTTGATGTTTTTTTTCTGTCGCGGAAACAAAATATGACCGTATTTCAAAAGAGAACACTAATGATGTTGGGAAATGTCAATAGTCTTTATCTGTTGTTGCTACTGCTGCTGTGGATGATATAATGATGGTAGTATCATAAGTTGCTGATACATATAACGATAACGATTACCAAAATGTTGGTTGTTGATTATGATGATTATAATGACGACGACGTCGACGCTGCTGCTGCTGATGATGATGACGATGATGGTGGTGGTGGTGGTTTTGGGTGTGGCGGTGATGATGATGATGATGATGATGATGATGATTATGATGATTATGATGATGATGATGATGATGATGATGATGATGATGATGATGATGATGATGATTATGGTGGTGGTGATGATTATATATCTGCTGCTGCTGCTGCTGCTGCTGATGATGATGATGATGATGATGATGATGATGATGATGATGATGAAGCATTGCGGTCGGTCTGCATACTAGTGTACGCCATGTGCGCCAAACCGGACGGCGGATGGGGCTGGGTGGTGGTGGTCTCGGCGCTTGTGATGAACCTGCTCGTGGACGGCGTCAAGTATTCGTTCGGCATCCTCTTCCTGGAACTCGTGCGCGTGTTCGGCCGGAGCAAGGGCGAGACATCTCTCATCATGTCCATACAGGTCGGGGCCATGCTGCTGTCGGGTAAACCCTCCCGCTCGTATATGGCATATTATCTGTCATTATTCGATTAGTGCGTTTTGTATTGAAGCGAAGTGCAATATAAGAAACCATACCTTAGTCATATATGTCTTATACTTTTATTATATTTTTACCTATCTTTGGTTTTTGATGTGTTCACTTGTTATACTTCTGTTATATGTCTGTATATATATTGTGAATACGTCTATTTGTGACAAGCTTGGCTTTTAAATGGCAGGCTTCCCGTTTCTGGAGACCGGAACATAAAGCAAAAGCATAGATCTAGTATAATACAAATGAACAACATTAGAAAGTGACGGTAGTTCCATAATAATGTATTATGTTAGTTATTCGCGTATGTTGCTTAAGGTCCACTTACCAGCGCCCTTGTGAACCGCTTCGGATGCCGCGCGGTGGCGCTCTTGGGCACTCTGGTTGCCACCTCCGGTTTCCTTATCAGCGCGTGCGCTTCCTCTGTCATTTGGCTATATATATCATTTGGACTCATCGCAGGTACGTTGAATTTCGCTACCCGTTTACGCGATCCTACAATGTTGCTTTTTTGCGAAATTGCGAAGTCTGCATTATTTCCAGACATCGTTTTCCCATATGTACATTCTGTACGTATGCCCCACTAAGTTATGTGATGCTGTTCTCGTGCAGGGGTGGGCTTCGGTCTACTGAACATGCCCCCGTACGTAATGATCGCCCGTTACTTCGACCGGCGACTCTCCCTCGCTATCGGGCTCAGCTCAATGGGCTCAGGACTTGGAACGCTCATCTTCAACCCCATGTCTAGGGTAGGTGTGTTATACATCAGGGGGCAAAATAACCCTTTTGACGTAGACTTATACTGAATTCTGTGAAAACATAATAATTTGGAATTTGTTTTTGTCATATTTTGTGAAAATACGTGGATCACTTATATAAACGAAAAAAATAAAAGCCGATTGTCACTGTCCGGATTAAAGAGTGGTTTAGTCAAAATTCTGTTAAGTAAAAGGTCACTGGTTCGAGCCCGTTAAACTTTTTCTTTACTTTTTCTTTTCTTAAATTATATTCTTGTTATTATACTGGCGCTCTTTTATTTCGCTGTTTACATTTATTAATTAAGATTAAGAACATTTAATGACGAACTTAAATAAAAACAACATGTGAACATCCTTTTAAAAAGCCTAGTGGTGTACTCTGTTTATACAGTATAGTGTTTTGTGCTCGTTCAGGTGCTCATTGACGAGTACTCCTGGCGGGGCATGCTTGTGATACAGGCCGCTATGATCCTCCATGGACTGGCCTGCTCGCTCGTCCTGCGACCACTCCACCATACGGGTCGTGAACCAGTCAACCACGTGCAGAGTCAGCCATTGCCGGGTACTGAGCTAGATATCAAACGGGATTTGGATAATGGAGACAGTGTTGCAATAAAATCATTTCAACAGAATGTGTCTTTAAAGTTGGTTTCAAATTCAAATCTCGACGAGGCGGTCTTAGAAATCAAGTTGCTGGAAAGAGAAGGTATCAAGGAAGATGATAAAAATACATGTGCTGAAATTATTGGAATGATTCCTGCAGAGTCATTTCATCAGATTAACCTAGAGCGTGTTTTAAAAGAAGACGAGCAACGAAACTACACGGGACAGAGACGGTGGTTGAGTCTCGCGCCATTACGCAACCCGGGCTTTGTGATATTGATTGCCTCCAACCTGCTAACAGAGCTGGCACAGAATGTCCCCTTTGCGTATGTGCCCTATATGATGGTAGATAAAGGATACCCGAAACAGGATGCTGTTACTGTGATCTTCTGTATTGGTAAGACAAACTAGAACTATAGTGTAACATGTCCGTTTGGGCGTATTTTAAATAAATACATATGTGTATCTTAACATACGTATAATAACCATTTATTGTATAAAGTTATAGTAAGACCTCTCTTAAATTGACAAAAATATATTTTAACGGTTTTGCACGCTTAAATAAACAGTAAACCTCTCAGACGTCAATTTGGGCGGCGTGTGCAAAATTGCAGTTACAAAAGATCTACTTGGGTTTTAGCAAATTGTTTTTAGAACATTACATTCCACAAAATGACGTCGCATGTGGCCAACATCGGTAGCATGGGAAAGTCATGTTAGCTATTTCTTACAGCCGAATAAAGCAAGTTTTTCCCTTGCTAATAAACTGCCGTTTTCTAATAAATAACTCTTTAAAAAGGAGACTGTTTCAAATAAAGGTATTGAAAGATGCGATCGTGAGGTCATGGGTTCGAACCCCACTGGGAGCGTTCCTTTGATCTCCCCCAAAGACACCAAGTACTGGTTCTAGTCCAAGGAAACGGACTCGAGAGCGTTTATTTAAGCCTATGGCTTTCGCTGCAATCGAGCAAAAATAAATAGGTTTAAACTAAAGATGCATTCATCGCACGCACGGGATTTTCAAAGAGAAGCAGCATAGCTTTTAGTGTCTGTTACCATCGTGTTTTTTTTATATTCTATAAATGTATCAGAAATCTGGACACGTTCCTTCTGAAAATGTCTTTAAATTCGTTAAGTTTTCTCAAAAAATAAAAAATACAACTATGAATTTACTTCCCTCCATCAATATATACCACGTTAAAGTAATTCCCAAATGTGTTGTTCACGCGCTAGTTTCCCCATACTAGTGTTTGAATGCTAGGGCTCTTGCCTGCAAGCCATATGAAAACTTTTTAACAATGTGCCACGTTTTATTAGATGCGTTTATGGTAAAAAAAAGTGTATTAATTACATGTTCAAAGCTGACAATATAGAATGATATAAAAACTTATTCATTTTTACCCAAGTTTACCGCGATTAGTTTCCCCTCAGTCTAATGTATAGGCATAGTAAACGAAAAATTAAAAATCACTGCGTTTATAAGGCTAAATTATAAGATTACGATCACTGCTGAAGGGTGTCTTGTAGTCTGCATGGCCCCCTGTCAGTCATGCTCATTTAAACTATAAATGTACCAAATTCTGATCAAAATGTGTTGTTATATGAGCCTTTTTCTGAGAAAAGCGTGCTTAATGCATCCAAGATTAGCCTGTGTAGTCCGCAGAAAACACTTTCCGCCTTAAATGGATTTTCGTAAGGAAGAGATTTTCTTTCAACAAACAAACCCATAAAAGCGGTAAGTGTCGTCCCTGATAAGCTTGTATGAACTTTACAGGGTAATATTGGACGACACTTTACGCACATGCATTTATCTCAGCATTCCCAGAACGAGATTCATATCATATTATGATGCTGAAGATCTTTAGCAAAGACGTCTATATTGTGTAAGGTATGATCTCGTTAGTCAGGTATTTATTAAGCAATGCCTGTTGTGCAGATATAACCAGTTTTTCCCTAAGACAGCATCAACGTACTTTGCCGATAGTCAAAACCAGGCCTTCGACCTATTTCCATCATAAAAGACCATAGCTAATTGTATAGGTATAGATTATGATTAAACAAACAGTAACATTACTACATACCGTTTTTTCTGATTAGCCACTGACACCCAACTATTCCCCCTTTCTGATGTTATTTCATTATGGTGCATTTTTTCTTATAAGGCCGCGGCCTACACGGCCTTCACCGCTAGTCAGGAAGTAGAATGTACATTGACTTGTAACGAATAATCGCTATATAAAATACTGGTTGCTATCGTTCTAGAAAGGGCATGCTCAATTTTTATATCGGCTGTTTGTGTCGCCAGGTCTCATTAGCACGATAGCGCGTGCTGTGATTGGCTTCATAGCGGACCGGAAGTGGTTCAGTCGGGCGCGCCTGTGCAGCCTCGTGCTCGTCGTCAATGGCGTGGTGATCACCATGGCGCCGTTCTGTGATAGCCGTTCTGCCTTCTTGGCGTTCGGAGTCCTCTTTGGATTCTCCACGGGTAAGCCTTGGCCGGTACAGTCACTGTAGTTGTGCGATTTAGAATGATAATTGGCGTTTAAAGATTTACCGAGATTTACCGAGAGCTTAATATTGTTGTTGATCTACTTTTAAAATGAAGTAATGCGTGTGAAAGAATTACAAATTATTTATACGTAGGTATAGACTATGACACAACAAATACGTCATTGTAATAGACGTACATTGGCCTATCAACTTGTTTTCAATTAAAAAAAAAAGTTATGGTTTCTACATTAGAATATAATCTAATCAAAGAATGCAAATTGATATTTTAAAATACACTTTACCAGTATATCGACGAAGTTCATGTTACATGACATGTGAGTTTCATCATTCATTACGGATCTCCTCCTCATGCACATTTTAGTAGATACAGTAAATACACACGTGCTGATGTGTACACCTATTACACCTGACGTCCATGTTATTGTCCAGTGTAGCTCCCGCACGTGACGTGCATTCTTTACTACAGGCAGCGCCAGCTCGCTGCGGGGCTCCCTGGTGCCGGACCTGTTCGGCGTGGCGCAGATAGCGGACTACAGCGGCATTAACATGTTCTTCAGCGCCATCGCGGCCTTCACCGGCCTTCCGGTGGCAGGTGAAGCGACACATGTGATAGTTTGATCACGCCCTCTTGGCTTTAAATACAGGCATCCATTCCTTGTTGTGTCTACCTATCCATCCGTTCATAATTCAGTGCGTCCATGCGTCCATGGATGCATCCAGCCATCATTCCATCCATCCGTCCATCCTGTCATCCATCCATGCCTCGTTATGTCAATACAATGCGTAATTGCAACCATGTATTATTGGATAAATCCATGCACGAGTCATTCCGTCCACCTTTCAACACGAGTAAGGCCACGGTTTTCATCAGCCGACCAATCCATTGAAAGAAAACTTGTTTTCATATATACCATACACTAGCAGTTTAGCTTGTATATGACTATGGAATATATACTCGAGCGTTAGCTGGTCAATGTGCTTTGACCGCAGACACAAATGTTAGAAAACACATACGAACCTTTATAATCGCAGGAGTAAATACCTTTTCGCGAAGTAAGAACATATGAAAAGCGGCATAATAAGTTAAAGTACATAGTCTACAGGCAGCACATCTAGTTTGTATATTATACAATTATCGACCGTTGACATCATCAACAGAAATACACCCTATCTGGAATGAAGGTCACAGTAGATCGATTCATTTAAATGTATACCATGTTACCGCTGTCACTTCCGTGGTCGTGACGCCATGTTTAAAGGTAGTGCGTTCCCATCATGCTTAGGGTGGCTTTACACACGTCAGGAAAGACCAGTTTGTACACAATGTTCCATATGCCGCTGCTACTCGTGGTGTATCCTATACTTATACCTATTTGTGTATCACTTATGTATGTACATGCATAATTGTGCACGTGTTTCACAGCTCTCTTTGAAAAATGTACATTCAACACACGTTTTCTTTTTCAGGTGCACTTTTTGATCTCGCGCAGAGCTTCATTCTGCCATTTGTGGTTGCCGGGTGTGAAATGGCAACCAGTGGACTACTTATATATATTATTCCGCTATGCTTAAACCACAAACGAACATAATACACAATACATGCAACTGACGCAACTGTTTATCTGTTTCGGCGTAGCTGTCTAACCCAGGATACCTTTATTGACCTTTATCAACATCCAATAAAATATTGGAGAAATTTCCCGCCAGTATGACCGAATGAATAAATTCTAGCTTTGCATTCACGGCCGGTATTCACGGGCGCCACCTCTATTTTGCGATGCATTAATAAATCAAAGCGCTGAAGGCACTGCAGTTGTTCGCTATTGCATAACCTTTGACGCAACTCATTTTTCAAAATTAAGGTATCGCTTTTTAAATCGCAAGTTTGAAATATACACAACCCATTCAAATTTATAAAGAGTGTGTCTGAACGCACAGGTCGAGATGTGTGTGCACTGTTTATCATCCTATTGATGTTATAGAGAGATAACTTAGACAACATAACAACAACATGTCCCTTTTTAGACGTTCTGAAGGCATGGACAATATTATGAAAATTGTATAATGAGAACAAGTTAATATAAAATAAAATCTTCAATCACCATCATATTAAATGAACATTGTTGGAATATCGATACCTATCCCATTAAGAATATAATTTCATGATGGGGTTTCCCTTTACAAAACTTTTTTTGATACCATATAAAAATTCAAACTATACGAGAAGATAATTGATGAAAATAAATAAAAAATAAATCGCGAGCAATACTTTTAACTCACGAATTAGGTAGTCATAAAGATCGGTATAGAACACTAATGCGCTTTTTCGGGGTAGCTGTTTTACCCAGCTTTTCACCTTAAATGACATCTCCGTAACGCGAGCAGATCCGAATGAATACATTCGAATATTTCAATGGCTGATTCGAGAAAACTTTGGCCAGATCACTTCGTCTGTGCACAGCGTAAAGGATGTAACACAAATTGTGCCAAGTTACAATTACGCGTAAACATCCATCTCGCTGAATTTCATGGTCTGTAATCGTCAGGGGAAGAAATAATGGTCTATNCCTTAAAAAGAATATGCAATGACATGCAGAAATCTTCACGATCTCTATTTTGAGTTATATATTGTTACTTTAAAGTTAATTTTGCGAATATGATCATATGTGAAAATTATCGTGAACTTAATATTAAATTCAGTAAATATGATCGAAAACTCAATCTGGAATGCCTAATAGAAGTTTAAAGTCGGCACAAAAATATCTCTCTATCTCGATCTCTCGGTTAATGTGCTGGGCCCCTCTGGGACATTGTCGCACAATTGTGAACTATGTACACGCGTGAAGGAAAGAACAATGGTTAAAAGCAGGATAAAAACATTTTGCTCCAGAGTTATATGCACAGCTCCCCCATGTCTTGAAGACATCTATGGACGGGGAAATGACCACCTGTTCTGGGAGACCATTCCAGAGGCGTATTCCAGTTGGGAAAAAGGAAAACTGATAGGCATTGACGGTGGTAAATGGCACTATGAAGCGGTTTGCATGGCCTCTGGTGTGCACTCCTGCTGGTATAAGTACACTTGTGGCGTTGATGTCTACCAGGTTGTAAACGATCCTGTCCATCATGACAACTTTTGCCGATTGGCGTCTGGATTCAAGCGTTGGCCAACCGAGCTTGTTCATCATTGCAGTTAAACTGCTGGAGTATCGGTAGTCGCCTGTGCAGAAGCGGGCATTTCTTCGTTGGACGGACAATTTGTTGATGTTTGATCGGGTTTTCGGATCCCAAACGGATTCCGCATACTCAAGCTGGGGTCTAACAAGAGATTTGTATGCCTTTGCCTTGATGTCTGTAGGGCAGGTTGCCAGATTTCTACGAAGGAAGGCTGATGTTGAGTTTGCCACTAACAACCCGTGATATGGGTCAAGCCGGACCCTTGATGTTGTTATGCCACCCAGCAGTTTTCGATCCAGAGAAAAGGTTCAAAGTTACAAACTGTTTGATAGTTCATGCACACAAACAAGCTGATATCCGCGAATTGAAACCTCGTCGAACATTAAAGACCCTGAAGTGTTTGAAGTTGGCAAAGTGTTCCATATTTGTAAATAGGATTATCTTTTTACAAGTAGATATTAATGCCATTAATACGCGCTTTGATACATCTAGATTACGGATAAAACTGAGTCATACAGCAAACATGATAAATAGTTTTATACGATAAGTAAATATAGTCTTTAGGATGGTCTCTAAGATAGGCCTCCCATACATGTTTTATAAGCGTAACGTCTTAAGCAGCTTACGTCTGTATTAGTTGCATTTTTCCTTGTGAAAAGGTTGCATATTAACTCATTTATGCCTAGCGTCTAGAAAAAAGGCCTTGGCAAACAGCGTAGACCCAGAGGAGACGCCGCATGATGCGGCGTCTCATAAGGATCTGCGCTGTTTGCTCAAAGAAGTTTTTCTGTAAGAAATATTCTACATATAGAAATAAATATACTAGACATCCCTAATTTTGGAAATAAATTGATCCAATTTAGAAGGATGGGATAGTCCACTAGGCATAAATGGGTTAAATTGCTTACATTATTTGACATAGTACGCAGTTGTGTCACGTCCAACGCTTGCTATTTTATATTTCGATATCGATCCACAATTCGTAGGAGAGTAAAAACAATTTTGTTTAAGGATACACTAATTATTTATTTCCTCCATGGAATGGAGACATAAACGTGCGAACTTTTTTTTACACAATTTGACGATTTTACATGTAGTTGTGTAAGCAGAATCAATGCACAGGCTGATCAGGGACGACACTTTCTGCATACACTTAATTTTCGTTTAGAAGTTACTTTCTTTAAACGAAAAAGTCCATACAAGCGGAAAGTGTCGTCTCTGATTAGCCTGTGCGGACTGAACATGCTAATCTGGTACGATACTTAACGCACAGTGCCGGATTAGCACCGTGGAGACCCATAGACAGTGAAAATATTTGAGCCCACGCCCCAGGCTCCTAGTCGGTCTCGTGCCTACTAGAACGCCAGTGCCCAGTCGATTTCACTCGTTTATGTAAGCCTACCAGTACCAATGCTGACAAGACATAACATGTGACAATGTCCTTCCATAGGTATAAAATGACATCTTGAAAACGAAATCACCGGCAAAACAATACGGTTTTGCACATAATAAATGATTATCACTTGGTAAGACTTTGTCAAGCCCTAAATCGGAACATAACATTGATATAAAATAATTGGCTTTGTAAAGTCATTATACACGGCTAAGTAAGTAAGTACAAAATCTTTCGCCACGGTCTCATGGGGCCCCTTAAAGTCGCGGGGCCCATAGGCAATTGCCTACTCGGCCTGGTGGGTAATCCGGGACTGTTTACGCACATGGATTAAGCCCGTTTTTCCCTGAGCGCGGCTAATATTTAATCAATCTCTTAAGACACGACGCGTAATGTGCATGCAATGCTCGGAGCTAATATTTAACGACGAATTAAAACTAGAAATTCAATGCGTGGTGCCCGCAAACAAACAGTTCACTTTTAATATAAAAAACCATCAGCGATTACAGGTATATATGCCCACCTCGTAAATACATTTGCATAATTTTGCTTTCAATTTACATTGTTTCAGATTCGTAAACAAGTTTAGCCTGCCACCCGCCCGTGGCGTTGCATGTAGATAATGTGGATATCCGATTTAGATAGGCAAATGAGGTGAATCAATTAGACATTTCCCCCCACGCCCGTCATTTATATTTAATCTTCTCATTCAGGTATGCCATAATACAGCCGCAAACCATGCAAATGGAAATGAATAATATGATCGTGATTCGCCATGTTATCCGGGAACAAAACACAATAAAACCTAAAACGAAAAAGAGGTTCGTTCAGGAAATTAATTACTGAACATATGCTGACGCTTGTTTCAGTTAGACTATGTGCTACCTCTTCGTGTTCAAAGATACGTCATCTCAGTGCACGCTTGATTGCACTAAAAAGGTCAGATTTCGCGCTCGGATTTTCTAGCCACTTTTTAAGTAATTGATAGCGACGTGTGTTTTTCCCCGGGCAAATGTCATGACGATACATAAGTGTTTCTACTCATTTGAACGATATTTTTTAACTAAACAGACAAAGAACGTCAATTTAACGATCCCGAAACAGTCAAAGAAAGATGTAATATAAAATAATTGCTTTTAGAAATGAAGACACGCATTTTGTTTTATTTATATCATGGCTGATATAAACGGAAAACGACAAGACGGATCAAGTCTTTATTTAAAATGTGTACATAGTTCATATTTGAAGACTAAACAAACAGTTGTAGCAGTAAAGCCATAGTTGTTGTAGATTAAAAACAAGGTATGTGTTTTTGAAACACTATGTCCCCTTGTGAGCGATTTTGACCCATATATTTGACCTTTGACATTGAAGGATGACCTTTACCTTGACCTTTCATACTCAAAATATGCAGCTCCATGAGATCCACATGCATGCCGAATATCAAGTTGCTATCTTCAATATTGCAAAAGTTATGGCCAATGTTAAAGTTTGTGCAAACAAACCAACAGACAAACACACCAACAAACAGACAGGGCAAAAACATTATGTCCCCCGTATAGACTGGGGGACATACAAATCAGAAAAGAAACGCGCTTAATATTGTTATGTTTAGTCCTGCACACTTGCCTGCCGCATTGAAGCAATTAAGTCAATACCACCAATTACCTGATAGTTTCAGATACAGTTGAAACACTAACATGTTTTTATTTATTCCAATAACAACATAAACAACCAAACAACAACAACATAAACAACCAAACAAAAACAACAGTAACGTGCATATGATATAGAATGACGAAAGCAATACAAAGACAAAACCATTTGCATAGTCACACAGAGCATAGTTAAGTGACTATTTAAAATTGAACTATAATTGTATGTATATACTAATGATTGCAACGAATACACGAATATTTGAACGTTTGAATAATCATTATAATACAATTGAATATTCCTTGTTATTCCAATACCTGTTTCTAAATATATTTTTACCAAGCGAATCTGTTAGAGTGTGCCCATTTTGGCCCCAAACAACCGACCCTACATGCCGTCTATGGATCTCGAGTACATGGGATATATAGGTGTTAAAATGGACGTTTACCTTAATCCCATGGTGTCAATCGCGGTATTTTATCAAGCGTATTAATTAAGCACAATTAAGTTCTAACAACTTGGTTTTCGGCGATAAATTAAATATCTTGTTTGAATCTTTTAAACCGTGCCACGAACATTTCGCATTATGGTATTAAGTGAACCAACGATCTATCACTATACATATGTATATTCACTATATTGATAGATCTTTGAGTAAACTAAGTGTTTTCAAAGACGTGTCTGTATGTATACACTGGACCCGCATATTAATACTATAAATTTATAATAAAACATCAGAGTCTCTCATGAAATATGTTCACCATTGATGTGGTTTTCGGTGCCACAATTTTCGCATAATGTGTGTTTTATTGGCGCAATTACAAAGATAAGTGACCGGGTACTTACCAACGTCAACGTATTTCACGAGATATTGAAAAACTCGTCATGGCAACTTGTTGACGATTTCAATTTGGAGCCAATGTGCGGAAACTTTAATAGCTCTAGAGTTTAACATAAGTGTCAAGTTCAAGACAGTGTAATGTGTTTTGAAAGTATTTTAATTTTAGTTTATTGCATCCATGCATGCCGTGACTTTTTTCATTTTATATTGAAAATGGGAAAAGACATATGTGTGCTTCAACCTACATTTCGACTGCCTTGGACTGGCCACATACCGAAATGGTAACACAGGACCACAAACATTAGGAGCAATTCGATAGTGCCGTTATAATATTCCACTATACATGCATTTCCCGGCAGACTATTTTTAAGCACATTTTTTATTATAATATTATAAAAAAAAATATATCAAAGCAAAAGCGCTTGCACTCCGTCTCTTTCACGCATGCGTAAAAATAATATCTGTATCTTCTAGAAAATTAGCTTTTTGTAGTAAAACGCCGTGCATTCTGGCGTGTTTAAGGAATTGCACGCTTTGCGTTAACCAATAAGGTCATGAGAAGCATAAGGGAGGATTTGTCCTATAAGACATTAAACGCGCTAAATTAATTATCAATTAATGAATTAAAAAAATAACTACAGCAAAAACAAGGACAACTACTACGACTACTACCTCCCCTCCATTTCAATACAATTTTCAGCGTTTATAGCTCAATGAGGCATGGTATAATATGCTGACGGAATGCGGTCAGTTGAGCGAACCCGAGTCGACGCTCGTAATTCGGTCCGCAAGCTTTAACCGCAGTGTTGTCATTCACGATTGATATACAGGTGGACTAGCGTTAAGAAAGAGCACGTATAAGGTTTCGAAGTATCGTGGCTAAAATACGTACGAACATTTCTAACGCGAGACTACGTTTTATAAATATTGAATAGGAAGAGAAACTGTTTCATTCTTTGTTCGTTTGTGAAAGCAAAACGTTCTATGTTCAACGATTCGATTGGATTTCCTTTTGGGGTAAACGCATAGGATTATATTCAGTGGGGACATACAACTCAGGTACTACATTCATGATTATAATCGTATATTGTGCTTTGTTGTGCTCTACTTTTTTAAATTATGTTCAACGTTAATAATACATTTCGGTTACAAATTGAGCATGTTTAGTAAGGAGATAATAGAATATTAAAGTGGGATTTTGGCTTACATTGTTTGGATATTTTGTTTACATATGCTTTATTGGACAATACTATTCCGTTAAGGGTTTGTCAATATTATTTCCCCTCCCAATCATACAGTTTAACATAGTTAAACGATTCATACTTGAATACATGGATGACCCATGTAGTTTTACCGTACACACGACAGATACATGCAAGGAATGAGTGCACCTGTCTGCGTATGTAATTTTTTCACGTATATAATGATCAAAGGTGTGACCACATCTGACTGTGCGGTTGACACAATTATGACGACAAAGAAACTAAATTGTTAATTTAATATCAAAGGATATGTGCTAATATCGTATTTAATATTAATGTGCTATCATAGATATTTATTATTTTGTGTGTGGTGATTTTGAATAAATAGTGGTATTTAAAAAAAAAACACACACAGGCAATCAACAATAAATTCGCACATCATTGTGTGTTTTTTATTATCTACAAATTGTACCAAAGAGGACGGTACTGCTAATGTTTGTATTGAAATTCACCCAACTGTTTATCAATTATTGCCTTTCATTAAACGATTTTTGCTTTCTTTTGACGAGAATAACGTGTATATATATGATACCATTAAAGGCGAGTAGAGTGAATGGACCTAACAAAAAACACTATTTTTCCTAAGATTACTATAAGCTAACAAATAATATGTTGGTCTCTCAAATAGTGTTTGCTGTAAAACTGATTTAGTTTGGTTCCAAACAAATGTGTGTTAAGTGAACTGAAAAATAATCAACGGCCATGTGTACAGCTATTATGTAGATAGACTAGATATTTGCCATGTGTACAGCTATTATGTAGATAGACTAGATATTGTTATACCGAAACTGACAATCCAGTTTCATTGTCGAGGAAGCTTCCTATACAATCATTATATAATTTATATTGAATGTCCTTACCCTATTGAAAGTAATTGTGTGCTCGTTTGTATACATATTATGAGCCACGTCATGCGAAAATGGGTCGTGTGCCATATGTGACCAGCGTAGCTCCAGAGCTACCATGTACGCTAATGATACCACGACACCGTGCTTGACTTAACTGCGGACGAATGTGCTTTCTGATCTGTACCTACGCAGGCCGAATGTGGAAAAAGACCAATTTTCGCACGATGCGGCTGTCATAATGTAGATCTGAGTATCAATAATACCTAAGTCTCACTGTTTTGCGTCGAATTAATGTTGTCTCATTTTACTGGTATTTGTTTTTGAAAAACAAACAAACATGCAACCGTGAAATTACAGCAGGCCCTAGTATTTATAAAACGAGATTACTTGAATCGAATTCAACTATGAAGGATAGCTCGTGACAATAAGTAAATTATCTTATTCCCCCAATACACTGACTCCGTTCGAAGTACGTTCTGAAAAATGTGACTAAACGGGCTCGAACTGTGTGGGAACGGAGTGATCGTAGTAGCAACGTGTTACGAACTGTCTTCGAACTTTGTGGACGGCCTGGAACGGGGTTGAACGGGAGAGGTGTTTCAGAACTTTGAGTCTACTCAAAATTTTCTTCCGATCATCCCGTTCTTCAATTAAACGTAGTAACAACGTACTGGAAACGGAATGGACGTACTAAGAAAGGATAGGTCGTACTAAGGTCGGGTTAGGAACGAGTTACCACTGCACAACTAATAAAGAAGAACTGCGTACGAACGTGATCGAACTGGCTGAGGACGGGCTCGGTCTGACTGAAAACGGTATACCAAGGGGGACAATAGGAAAATTGACCCGATTTGAACTGGAAAACTGCATTTTCTATACGTTTTTCAGTTAAGATATGGATTTGTGTTTTTTTAATTGCGGCAGCCTTTAGCCGCACTGCCAATTTGGCGGAATTATTTCTTGGAGGCATTACAAATATACGTCTGGTCGGCTTTAATCGTGAAACATTAATGAGAAATGGCAGGAACGCAGTCGGTTTTATAATCGCTGCAACTACGTCCTAAACGTACAAAGAACGTAGTATGACGGAGTGAGGACTGCCTTTGAACGAGTCACCACTGCACAACGAATAAAGAAGAACTGCGTTCGAACGCAATCGAACTGGCTTAGGACGGTTTCGGTCTGTCTGTAAACGGTATACCAACGGGGACAATGGGAAATTTGACCCGATTTGAACTGGATAAAGACGGACAGGCAACGGGATATGACGGGATAGGAACGAGCTGCACGTAGCGCGAACTGTGTATGAACGTCATTCAATCATATTGTAGATTGTTCACTTACCAAAACTACACGTTCAAGGAAGTTCAAATCCCCTTCTGCATTTTCTTCAGAACGTGGTTGAGCTGTCTTAGAACGTGCTCAGTGTATGGGCTCCATTAACGTTCATAAAGAACAGTAACTGCAAAGTTCATAGTATAATTACTTTCTACACATTCCTAATCAGGACAATCTACGCTTTGACAACAAAAACATGTCCTCGCTACCACTTGACTGAATCCTCATTTCTTTTTGATATTACACGAGATTGAATTAAAGCCATAAATGAAAGGGAGGAGAGCAAATGAAAGAGCGCTGTTCCACAATGAACCTGCCCGACAACTGTCACTGAAACCAAGTAACACGTGAATACAGGTACCAAAGAACCACTACCTGATCTGTTTGATTTGCACGTGTCACTTTAATGTAACCTCTTGATCGGGGTGGTCTATTTTCATTTTTATACCAACTTGAATTGACAGTATGTCAGCCGTCACACGCGCTAGCTTTTTCTAGTTTTAAATTTTACTAGCGAAAAAATAATTGAGCCTCGCTCTGGGAAAACGGAGTTTAATGCGTGTGCGTAAACTGTCGTTGCATATAAGCCTGTGCAGTTCGCACAGGCTTATTAGGGACGAAACTTTCCTCCTCAACTGGATTTTCGATAAGAAGAGACTTCCTTTTGAAGAAAAGTTCCATAAAAGCGGAGAGTGTCGTCCCTGATTAGCCTGTGATGACTGCACAGGCTAATCTGTGACGACACTTTACGCACATGCAAGACACCCCTTTTTTCCATAGCGAGGCGCATATGCAAACTTAGTACGTATCAAGTGTGTGTACATATCTGTCTGTTACCTAGCACCCTATGTATCACAAACTGTATCGCGTGTGACCATTAAGTCGGTCGCTTGATGTTTTCAATTAATTGACAATTTGATGACAAATTTAGAGGCTGGACATGGCCCCAGGCGACTTTGATGACTCAATCACCATTCATATCTGCTACGTAAATACTAGTGTTGCTATTAATATCCTCGTATAAATAGAGCAATGACTTGCAAAAGGGTGAAACTGGGAGAAATAATACATGACAGTGATATGTTACTTTAGTTTGATCTCCGTTATATCGGGGTAGGTTAATGGGACGTTCTTGCGAGTGTCGCGTATAAGAACTGATATAACTAGTGAAAAAAGTTGTCCTGGAATGTCCATGTCGTACATTTTAAAGCTGAGCAGAAATGCTCTTTAAATACTCTGAATTAAGAAAGAACATATTATTGAACCAAAATGATCAGTCCCAGTACCTTAATCATTACCCTCGAGCTATTGTTTGATAGTAACTTAGCCTAAATGCGGTTGAGGACGACACAAAGCGGTGTGGATTTCAAAGATGATGAATTTTGATTTAAAAATGTATCTTTTCCCACAATGGATTATCAGATATAATTAACATTTGTGAGAAGTATCCCGTAGTATTTGTGATTTATTACGATTAATAGAAACGATACATAACTGTGTTCATAACACTACAAAAATTACATTACATTGAAATTAAATTAAATTAGTCCCTATAACCAGGCCAGTGAGAAAAAAATGGACATTATTTCCGCAAAAATGTTCAATATTTGATCACTTAGCATGAAATCACACTGTTTGAGAATTTTGGATTATCAAATGCTTTGAAGTGTTTTTATTTTGTCATTGATGTATAGATTGATATAAGTCAACATGTTTTATTATAATTGAGAGGTTATGAGCAACCAGCATCGTAAATATGGATTACGCGATGACACGTAATTTGTTTATTCATATGTTTAATACAATATTATTCACTAATGATGACGCATCGCTCGGCAATAGTTACTCACTCGTGAGATTAGAACCGTTTTCCGTTTTCAATAACATATCCTCCTTAACGAGGATTATGGTAGAACTTGGGCCAAAAGTTTATCTTAATACATTAATTCAAACTAAGAAAACATTCCACTCGGCCTGTTTTTTATCGGTCAATTTGGACAGAGCTACCCTGGGCTTACTTCAAATATTGGTTATTGTTAAATGGGATAAATGTTTTGACAAAACGGCTTTTGAGGCATTATGTGAACTGCTGTCGCTTCTAAAGCCGCTTATTGCGGGGGACAGGCCACGGTTATCGATGAACTCAGCACACTTGTGTCGCGTTCTGAGAAAACTGGACAAAATGCATGTGCGTAAAGTGTCATCCCAGATTAGCCTGTGCAGTCCGCACAGGCTAATCAGGACGACACTTTCCGCTTTTATGACATTTTTCGTTTAAATGAAGTCTCTTCTAAGCAAAAATTCCAATTTAGGCGGAAAGTGTCGTCCCTGATTAGCCTGTGCGGGCTGCACAGGCTAATCTGGGACGACACTTAACGCACAAGCATTATGCCCAGTTTTCTCAGAACACGACACATTTGTATTTAAAGGCCAGATTGAAAAGACGAGTACAAAATGAACTAAAACTGCCCCAAAAAACAGCATGGTGATGATTAATTTTTAAATTGTATTGAAACACGAGTACCGGTGTATGTTTTGTTACAGATTCAACGTGTTCTTTATCGCTCCATTTACTTGTTCATTTTCGGAAATCAATACGTACTAAATTGAAATAATCCATTTCCAAACGCTTACTTTATTTGAGGTAACTAATTATGCCTTCTTTATTTTTTGATAAAATTTAAGTGTTGTTGTTTTTGCAGCGCTGCAATTTCGTTATGAATTTGTATTGGTGTCTTTGATTGCATACCTAAATAATTGTGCCATTGATTTCACTTATAACACAAATTGTAATCGCGAAACATTCGGTTATACCCTGTTGTTGTAAACATACGGTATAAAGAGGTTAATTTTAATTATACGCTTCTGTTTAATACCATACTTCGAAAAAGGTCTTTAACCAGACTCGTTCAGACTTGTGTCGGCGAGACACATGCATATTACCAAACATTTATAGCATACGGCCTTCGAAATCGATTTATCGATTTCAGATAGTTAGCCGTAACATTCATACTACAATACAGTGTTGGCAATAAAAGTATCTTCATTAAGGCAACTTCCGTGTGTAAGTAGGCACTGCACTGTTTGGTCGGCGACTCACAATAACACTGTTTGAACAGGATCTAAAGAAATTACGCCAGATATATCAGTGGTACTTGGGCATTACGTGGATACGGCTATTGGTAATGTTTGATGGATATTAATGTCACCTTAGAGAGGATATTACACCTGTGTGTTAGCGAGGGATACTGTATATCGCCGAGACACCTGGACAAATATACCATACAAGGTAACGGATTTATGGTTGTTCAAATGTCGGTATTTTGTTTATTCAGTTCTTAAACAACCGGTAACGAACGCGCTTTATTACTGATCGAGTTGGTTGCTAGACTACCATATTTGCGTCACGGATTTTACATCTGTAGACTAGCACATCTGTCGCATCTGATATCACGAGAATTGTCCGTCTATGGTCATTATCTGAACCCAACATCCGATCAAATAAAAATGACCTTTTCTTATGACATTTCTGATGTAAAGCACCCGTTAATTATACCCCAGACTAGACAACCACATGTACCGTACGGCATCGTTTGTTATGACATTCTTTACGGCCCTATTGTAAACCAATCTACCACGATACTATCTTTCCGAGAAACACGCCGTTATAACAAGACCAAATCATGTGAGTCACGTACTAGGGAACCTGGGTTTAATGCATGTGCGTACATTTTATCGTTTAAAGGAGGTCTCTTATAAACGAAAATTCAGTGTAGGTGGAAATAATTGTGACTGATTAGCCTGTGCGGACGGCACTTAGCCAAGTTTTCACAGAACGCGACTCGTAAAGTAAACAGCCATTTAACGAAGAAATCGTAAAACACTCCGCCTTTATATGACCGACTTACGAGTCTATTAGCGCTGTCCGGAAAGTAATTCCTATCGTGATTTATTGACTCACTGTACGGTTATATATTTTATTATGTTATGCGTTTTCTTAAATAACAATTTTGTGTTATTTGAAACATTATAACGATTTAATGTTTATTGAATCAAAGAAAATGTAGAGTACTATCAGCATATAGACCGCCATAGCGAGCACTTCATATACGTGTTGCGTCAACATAACATTGAACTTATCTGCCTCGACATGCATAGTACACACACTCTGTTGGATATATGAAGTATTCGTTATTAACTTTGATGGGTGTCGACCAACATCCAACATATTTCATGTGAATATTACGGTATGATGTTTGTTTATTCACACAAAATGTGGTTAAGCATCATTTCCCTAATCAAATCGCCATGTTTTTACTTGGGTCGTTCCTGAAGTGCACTACTACTGGGTTTATCCGTGTATGACTCTCTATTTTATTTATATTTGTTATAATTTTGTCAATGCGATGAACATTTCTCTTAATACTTACAAGCAATGTTATTATTAAATTGTGTTTTAGTATCGGAATGGTTTAACTGGAGTTGATTCAATGTTCCCACCATGACATGCGTGTCTAATCTGTTCCTTCCACTCGTATGTCCTCACATTTCCCTAAAACCCCACTATATCTCTTTAAATGAACTTATCAAACGATCTGAGCAAAATACTTGAAATTATAAGATAAAAAATTTGTATCGGAAAGTATTTTCTGATTGCGTCATATCAATTTTGTTGAGTTTCTCCCTTATTAAAAAAATGCCCTGGCTATGGTAATAGTTATTTAAAATTCTCCAACTACTCCCAACATCAGGACCTACTGTTGCTATAGTGACATAATCCAGATTTCTTCACACGACATGGTATCTAAGTTATTAAAATTCATAAAGAATTATAGAATACACACGTTAATTGGTATATGTCTACAATAATAACAGTGAATGTAAATGGACTTTAAGAACCATCCTCGTATCGTACGACCTATCAACCACAAGATGATAAAATCATACAAAAATGCCTTCATTTACCACCAACTATTGCGGCATACCGTTATATTGTTGTTGTTCTTAAACAGTAGATGTTCATATTGCAGCCCTTGTTATAAAATAACCGTTTATTTGTTTCTCAACTCGGTACGTATATTGTATCTATTTTCTTAACACTTTGTTTATTGACATTTTTTTAATAATCGATAACTAACATATTTCAAACGTTATAATATAGTGAATATGCGTGTATTGTTGTATACATCACTTGACATAACATATACATTACACTGAAAGGCCTTTTCATTGCAATGTGACTCAAAGGAACCCTGATATTCATTTAATTAACTAAGGTTGAAATTGAGTAGTAATATAAGCAACAAGACCAGCTAACATATATTCCACGAAAACAATATTATTATTTGTTGTGGTTGCAACTGCTGGTAACATCTGTTTATCTCATAGACAAGAATTCCGTGCCTTTTAGATTGTACCGGCTGGTATTGGCTCACTCACGAGTAGTTTCTAATATCACGCTATTCGTAAACACAGATGGTTGTCGCGTGGAAACCACTTATAATTATTTAAGCAAACTACACACCAACTGGGTATCTCAGGTAATATGTGTTTTATATGAATGATTAGATTCATTGTAAACGCATATAAAGAACAAAAATGTAATCTGTTCCACCTCCTCCTCATACAACTACAACAACAACAACTTTAAATACTACAACTTACTACGTCCTGATACAACAACAACAACAACAGCAACAACAACACTATAAAAACAACAACAACTACTACTTCTGCAACTGATGCTGCTGATTCTACCACTAATACTTCTTATACTACTACTGCAACCACATAATAAGCATAAAAAACTAAATGAATCGCTTGGTCCCTCCCTTGTATTGTAATGATTGCTGTTGTTTGTACATGAAGATGCCATACATGGTTGCGCACTTGAGATGAGATTGATCACCCACAATACTGCATTAATGCATTACACTGCACTCTGGATGACACCTCTGTGGTCATGATGGATTGCTCTGAGTCACTTTCACAGTACATCATGACATGGTCTGTTGACGTTTAGTGTAACGTGAACAACCATTAGCAAATGTAATTTGACATGTAATGTCTTATGCAAGCGCCGTATTAAGACATATTGCCAAATCGTGTTTATAAGAACACAAACACACTATGATTTTAATTTATTGCAATAGTATACTTATTGTGGCTTAAGTAAAACATGCAAATGGCAGCGATGTGTACCAGTGATGAAATCGAATTTTCATCGTTTTGTTCGTCAAACGGAAAGGGATGCAAAAACAATCAATGTTATAATACGAACGCTCCTGCAAAGCGTGCGAACAAAACCGCAGTCGCAAAATCTTTATCGTGTCCTTATTTCGTGCAGTGCTATTTGTGGAATGTAACATAAGCAGACGAGATTCATTATGCCATTTGCACAATTTGTAAACCGTTACATGATTAATATATTCGCTATTTTCATTTTATTGTTTTACTGCATGGCATGTGTGACGGTGCTCACAAGAAATAGTGACATTTATAGAAACAGAAATATTATGAAGGCTGTCAGTGTTGTTGAGGGTGGAAATGCAGCAATACCACGTCGTTATCGTTGGTTTGTTCATAGTCAGAACTGACTGGAAATAGAACTTTTTTTCTCCCCACATTAATTCATGTTATGTCCTATAGTCCAAATAAGACGAGAGATACATCGGTAAGTGTTCTAAACAGCTAAAACAGGAACTGTTTCACTGTCTAAAAAAATAGTCCCGGGAAACGTTTGACCTACTATCGGCATTGACCCATATTTTTCTCTGAAAAAACCCCCCATCTGTTACAAACCTTCAAACATCCACAAAAAGGATCTGTAAACACAACCCAAAATAACAAGAACTAAACAATAATTTACAGCAATTTACAATGACTGTGAGTATGCCAGGTCCGGAAGAATATTCACCTTGTGTTGTGGCTGCCATAACTGTCAGAAATCTGCAGCGGCCTCACACAGAGTGTCCTTTATGAGTGGGCGTTGACACTAAGGGCTGACGTTTACAGCATAACATGAAGCAACAACGTGTATACACTTTGCATAAAATGCTATTCCCCCGGCACACCGGACTGGCGTTCTCACTGCGTTCTTATGGCGCCCCAGTCTGCGGTAACATTGTAAAGGGCGTCGTGGGGTCTTCATGAGAACGCACGAAGATGGCGTCTAAAAACCAAGAACGCCTGGAATAGTGATCTTACGGCGACAACGTTGGACATTTTTAAAGTAAAAGCTGAGGTGAGCGATCTTGCGGCGATCTTGCTCGAACGCTCTGGGGACGCCATAAACGCAGCAGCAACGCGATAGAAGAACATTAGAGGGACGTGCTAGAGTCACTGTTAGAATGCATAAAATGTGTTATTAGAGTCGCAGACTCTGCGGCGACACGTCTGTGTTCCAAGTACGCCTTCTCGCGTTCTGGGTCGTAGTGAGGTCGTAGTGCAGTGTGCCCATAAGTATAAATTGGAACATTATATATTAAGTTAAACGTTAAAATGGTCATAGGATGTTTCGCTGACGATTCTTTAAGTAATTATCGTATCTTGTAGCACTATCCCACACGGCTACTGTTGCTCGTTAGCATGCCCAGACCGCGCATTAATACAAAACTAACGAAAACATGACTAGTCAGTTGCATCTACAATCCGAGTCATAGGTATAAGTTTTTATTTGGTTATTGTGGACCCACCGTTTTAATTTTAAATACGCAAAACGTGAACACTTCAGTGTTTGGTGTTATTTACATGCGTTGTCATAATGACCTAAGAGTAGGACTGTTGGAGCTACTTATTTTCTTGATACCTGGATTATACAAAGAGAAGATCTATGCTCACAAAATGCTGCTCAAAAGGGGCAGGAACGACGGGGTGGGGGATGGGCAGGGTGGAATGGGAATTATTCTAACACATTTTATTAAAATAGAGAATTTCTTATTCTAACAATCATACATAACGATTAAAATCAATGTCTTTCTTTTTGCCATTCAAGATTAGCACATAATATATTTGAAAAATAACAGATTTTTTGTTAGACCAACCCAGAGGGGAAGGAGGTTGCGGGACCAAAAAGGAGCAGGGTCAATCGCCTTTCTATCTATCTCACGATCTTTCCCTACATGCATTTTCACGTTCGACATAAGGGAAAATGTCGAATTCTTTTTTCTTTATGTGGTGCATGTATATGTCTTTAAAATAGTATGATATAAATTGGTTGATAATCGATCAATAGCTGTAATGTAACAGTCTTAACATGTGTGATTATTGTATGAATCAATACAAACACTCAAAAGATAAGCTGTTTTGTGAACAGAAAGAAAGAAATCGACAATAGATGTATTTGTTTTTGCCTAGCGATAAAAGCAATGATTTGCGAATACGTTTTTCAGTTTGAATGGAAAAGATTATTCGAAAAAACGATTAAGTGAGTGCATTCAGTCTTTTGAAAATGCAACGATTGTTATGAATAAGGCGTTAGAAATGAAATGACGGTAAATAAAGAAGTTTTATAAGAACGGAATTGATTGACCTAAACGCCATTTGGACTTTCTTCTTATTTACGTTCCGGTATTTCAACTACATGTATATAGTAATATCTAGACTTACATCTAACTGTTAAATAACCCGTAATTTTGTGTCGCTATGCGTCTATTTGTCTTTAATCCTTATACGAGTATGGCATATCAATTTAAACTTTTAAACTCGTATAGCTGACGGTTATCATTTTATTATCCTTCAAATCTTTACCGATAAACAAAAGCATGAGGTACGTGTACTTTTATCAGTTATAACCAATAGATCTGATTTCCATCACCACAATGCCCAAAGTTAACGATCTATACTATTCTGATTGGACCTAGATATACATTGTCATTGAATGACATCGATAGTATAATAAACCCACTTTTATATTGTGGTATTCAAGCGATATGAGGTCGATGTCCATTGGAAAACACATTTTAGAGTGTCGTATCTTGAAAGGTTATCCCGAAGCTGTCTGAAGTATCGAGTATAGGATTACCGAAAACTGAACTAGTCGGGTGTTCAATGTGAAGCCATTCATATTGGCAGTTAAACGTGAAACCATGCTGACTAGGACTTAAACGTGAGGCCATATAATCCCGGTCCCTTATTTGCTTGTCCGTTTCATAAGATGTAGGATTTCAACACAAAGGTTTCATTTTTGGAGAAAAACAACAACAACAAAACAAAACGGATAGCTCGTTATTTTATTCAAGTAAGATGCTTTCAATTCTTTAAAATTATTCAAGTTTTCCGATTTGCTTTTTTATTATTGAGTTACATGAATATTACGACTATAAATACGCACGCTTTGTGGTATAGTCTGTGTTTTCTATTTGCAGAGAATGACCTCTAAGAACTCGACAGATAATATGTCAATATTGTGTCGGGTTATATTTGTACTGCTATAAATATTGTAACGTTTTTCTTCCATATATATGGTTTATTTAATGCTTTCCGGTGGTTTATAGATAAATATCAGTGAATTAAAACTGATAATTTCACTGTTTCAAACAATGAAAATTATCAGTGAAAATTATCGATAATTTTCACTGTTAATTGTGAAATGACGTCATTATTTTTGACGAAATGACGTCATTATCCCAACGACATTCTTAAGTTAAACTCTTTAACAATGTATATAAACTGTGAAAAAAGCATGAAATAAAAAGAAAATTTGTTGGAATCGGTGGAATATCGATTTTAACTACTCGTGATCATAGAAAATATATATTTTCACTCGTGGCTGCGCCATTCGTGAAAATATTAATTTCTATGATCACTCGTGAATTAAAATCGATAATCCACGGAATCCAACACATATCCTCTATTATCAATAGTTCTTCAATTTGACGAATGATTTTTTTCATCGTGAAAAATAATATAGAAATTGTGTGCAATAGACGTTGTCACATAATTCATACCTTTGTAATTGCCACAGTTTGTATAAGTAATGTTATTGTCGACTATTGCCTCATAGGCATTATTCGAACGCCAAACAACACACCAGTGGGTCAATGCCCAGTCCCTTGACTCTTTGTTTGAAACCGAATTAACCTAACAGGTATAGTGGAACGACTATATCTNCAATATGTTTGCAGCAATGATTTTGGCCTTAATTACGTAATATAAAAATACCGACCGAATATATAACATACCTGTTGTTCGCGGTTGAGTCCAACTGTCTGTCATCGACGGACCAATCTGCCATCGACGTGACGCGTAATATGGTGTGGTATAGGATTACCGAAAACTGAACTAGTCGGGTGTTCAATGTGAAGCCATTCATATTGGCAGTTAAACGTGAAACCATGCTGACTAGGCCATATAATCCCGGTCCCTTATTTGCGTGTCCGTTTCATAAGATGTAGGATTTCAACACAAAGGATTCATTTTTGGAGAGAAAAAAAAACAACAACAAAACAAAACGGATAGCTCGTTATTTTATTCAAGTAAGATGCTTTCAATACTTTAAAATTATTCAAGTTTTCCGATTTGCTTTTTTATTATTGAGTTACATGAATATTACGACTATAAATACGCACGCTTTGTGGTATAGTCTGTGTTTTCTATTTGCAGGGAATGACCTCTAAGAACTCGACAGATAATATGTCAATATTGTGTCGGGTTATATTTGTACTGCTATAAATATTGTAACGTTTTTCTTCCATATATATGTTTTATTTAATGCTTTCCGGTGGTTTATAGAGAAATATCAGTGATTAAAAACTGATAATTTCACTGTTTCAAACAATGAAAATTATCAGTGAAAATTATCGAAAATTTTCACTGTTTACTGTGAAATGACGTCATTATTTTGACGAAATGAAGTCATTATCCCAACGACATTCTTTAGTTAAACTCTTTAACAATGTATATAAACTGTGAAAAAAAACATGAAATAAAAAGAAAATTTGTTGGAATCGGTGGAATATCGATTTTAACTACTCGTGATCATAGAAAATATATATTTTCACTCGTGGCTGCGCCATTCGTGAAAATATTTATTTCTATGATCACTCGTGAATTAAAATCGATAATCCACGGAATCCAAAAAATATCCTCTATTATCAATAGTTCTTCAATTTGACGAATGTTTTTTTTTATCGTGAAAAATAATATAGAAATTGTGTGCAATAGACGTTGTCACATAATTCATACCTTTGTAATTGCCACAGTTTGTATTAGTAATGTTATTGTCGACTATTGCCTCATAGGCATTATTCGAACGCCAAACAACACACCAGTGGGTCAATGCCCAGTCCCTTGACTCTTTGTTTGAAACCGAATTAACCTAACAGGTATAGTGGAACGACTTTATCTCAATTCATTTCCACCGTTTATTACATCTTAATGGTTGTATTTAATGTCCGCATTAAGTGTAGTGGCTTGGTTGACATTCCGTAACGTGACACGACCTGTTGGGTTTCATTTGATCTCGATTTATAACTTTGATTCGTCTGTACTGCTACACGCACACCTTCTCTGATCTATTTCAACAACCATTAATAATTTAGCCCCAAGATATTAATTACAGCACGATAATATTGTTTCTTTCACGCTTTCATATTAATGCATGCTTTTTATTTAGCAAGAAACAAGAGTCAAGTATTTTTTACAAAGGTGCTCTACAATTGTTTCCGTAGTTTTGCTAATATGTTTCAGAATTATGGAAGCCCCCAGATGCGTATCACGCGTTGGTTATCAGATATAAATGGGGTTTTAATTGATTTTATAACGGCCAAATTTACTAAACCCCTTTTTAGGTTAACTTACATAACACTAAATCATTGTGTATCCTTCCACGGTTCATCGAAACCAGTGCCCATTTCTAAAGAGTTTAATAGCCATGTTCCGATAGCATCCATTTTTTTCGTGGTGAGGTCCTGTATCTTATGTGTGTTTGCAACTTTTTGGTGCATTGGATTGGGTACTTCGTTGAAAAATGAACGTTTTGGGTGCATTTATTGAAGTACTGTGCTTTTGTTCTTCGAAATCTGACTTCCGAAAACCTGTTTTCCGAGGGTGTTTGCATTTGGGCGAATTTTACTTTCTTAAAAGTTGAGAGAAGTGAAGAAAAACCTTTGGAAAGGTTGGGAAAATTTGTTAATTGCAATTTTTGGAAAAAGACATTAAATCTATCTTTAACATTATATCAGACGTGCATAATATGATCTATAGGAAAGGCAAGATTTTTTGTTGAATGTTGGCAGTTTTATGATGGGACCTTATGGGAATAGAACACGTGATATCTTACCTGTACACGTCCTGACTGTCGAGTAGAGTGAAGTGCTAGCGTACGTATTGTGTAACCCCATTCGCATCTCGACCCACCTGGACAATCTAGTTTTTCTATGGTGTCAGGCTTATTAGTTACTTTAGAAACATGATCAGCATTTGTGTAACCCAATACAATGAAATGTATAAATACCTTTATGGTACATGGTCACACGCATATATACTTAGACTGTTGTGCATTTCATATAGAAAGGCTGATTTAGATACGCACCAATTGTATACATTGTTTAACATGTACATCACAGCACATGTTCTTTGCCCAATTGGCAAAGAGCAAACCCCTTGAAATTGGGAAAATTCTGGTCGTAAAATCTTCAAATTGGGATTTTTGATATTTTTTATTGTTTTGCACTTAATAAAACGAAGTTAACGAACCCATTTATATATTCTGCCGACTGAGATCATGACTGATGGCCTTCTAGGGCCTCGTTTGACACTGACTCAGTATGGCCAGCTTTAACAGTTTTAAGGCCGAAAGCCATACTTTGAAAACGGAAGGGATCCATGAGGCCGATGTCCTCGTTTTTTGTAGTTCTTATTATTATGACTCATATAATTTGCATAAAGGCATTCATTTTGAGCATATTTGTTTGAATATGCCGGCGAAATCGATAGAAAACTAAAACGGAAATAGGCGAGTTTGTCGAGCACGCTGTTTTACGCAACCTGAATTAATCGAGCAAAACACTCGTGGTTACACACTACTACACGCTTTAATTTGTTCTCTTGTCATTTTTAAGGACAACAATTGGGAATTTTGTAATTTTTCCTCTGATTGGGAAATTCCCGTTTACCGGTACTTTATAAAGATTTAACAAAATAAATCGATTCATCGTTAGTCCCTTTTTGCATTTTCTACAAAAGCATATTGATTCCCCACTGCTGTTCTGTAATCTGACACGATCCGCCGTTGAATACTTCCATGTTTGGCTTTCACCATACCCATTCTTCGCCGCCGATCTGATATCGAGATAAAGCGCCCAAACTCTCAATCAAAAGCCAAAATGCTGTAGCAGCATACGCGAGAAGAAAAGAGATAGCCCCTTCTGGCTTTCAAACGAAAATGTACAACAATTGTAATTGTGTAAGATTACCGGGAGAAATCATAAAAAAACATACAATGGTCTTCAAACGCAAATGACATTTAAAATTTCTCGCGATGTCTTTTTTTCCAAACGTGCAAAACATGCTTCACTTTACTGTCGCGTTTCATTGTTTCAGGAAGCTTGCAATCACCCATATTTCAAGGCATAACATTCACTAATCATTATTAATACAAGAGCTAATCTTACATCATGTTTTTATGTAAAACATGCATGATATGCCCTTGTAAGACACTTACACTAAAGATGTCATGTGATTATATGCATGCAAGTAAATATGTTCTCGCATATGTGTCAAGGGCTAGTTGTTCCGTTGCAGATACTACCAAGAGTGCCTGAGACTGCGAGAGAATGGCGATATCCGGTGGCGAGCTAGCCGCCGTCATTTCCGGTTCGGTCGCTGGTCTGATCTTCTTGTTAGCAGTCATCGCTGTCGTCCTGTACTTTTGTGTCCGGTGAGTGGCCGTCGTAGCTAGCGACCGATATTTGTGTCGTGTTCTGAGAAAACTGGGCATAATGCTTGTGCGTAAATTGTCATCCCAGATTAGCCTATGCAGTCCGCACAGGCTAATCAGGGACGACAATTTCCGCTTCTATCGATTTTTTCGTTAAAACGATGTCTCTTCTTAGCGAAAATCCAGTTTTGGCGGGAAGTGTTGTCCCTGATTAGCCTGTGCGAATTGCACAGGCTAATCTGGGACGACACTTTAAGAACATGCATTTTGCCCAGTTTTCTCAGTATACGACACATTTATGAAAACAGCTGGTGATCATGATGAAGGAAATGATCCGGATTTTGTTGGTGATAGTGTAGAATGCTTGATAAAATGAAGATAAAGATGACGGCGATGGGGATGATGATGATGAAGATAATGGCTCAATTTCTTCAGCATATTTAAATGATTTACTAGTTATTATGTTGCGCATAATACTTCACTTCTTATTTACACATATGCCGTTAAGAATACTTCTAGTATTAAATTAGACTTATGCAGCGGATTAAAAGTGCATTATAAGAGAACATTCGAGCTTCCTTCTAAGAAAATAGGACTTAATGCATGTGCGTAAAGTGTCGTCCCAGTTAAGCCTGAACGGACAGCACAGGCTAATCTGGGACGACACTTTACGCACATGCATTTAGCCCAGTTTTTCCCAGAATGAGACTCATTCATACTTCAGGAAACGCAGGAGGAAGAGACATCCTGACAAGAAGCCATTCCCGCACCATCACCTCACCCCAGATACCAGTCTCAGCAAAAACAGTCTTCCAAAGCAAGGGGACCTGCGCGACCCCAGGGCGCCCCAGAGGCTGGACCCCCGCCTTGACCCCAGGGTTGACCCGCGGCTACCGAAGGTCGGCAGCACGAATCTCTGGTTTGGACAACCATCTTTGTACTCCGCGGCCCCTTCCCAGGTGTATGCGGACATGAAGCGGAAGGGGCCGACCAGACCCCCTGAGCAGCAAAGGGCCTTACCAGGTAAATCACTGGAAACCTGTGTTTTGTAGTGTGTTTTTTTATTTCTAAATTTTCAAGAATGTTTTGAAAAAAGGAGAACTAATATGTGTTTTTTCTTTGCCAAAATAAATACATGTTCTGAAATATCTACTCTTGAGGTATGCTTCGAATAAACAATATTACAATTGACTGCGTTGCACTTATGAGAGAAACAAATGCGATGCTGTATAGAAGAGTTTTCTATAAAAGGTTTTTGAGTTCATGATACACTTTTCCTTCTTTACATTTATGTCTTAAAATCGTCTTCTTAAACCAGGTGTATTAAAGCAATCGCGGCTTAAGTAGATAGGAAGACTAGTAGAACTGACAATAAGGACGTTTTTTCTGTTAATGTTTATTTCTGCTGAATGGACAAGGAAGATCCGTCAAATTCGTTTGGGTGGATATGGGTGCGTTTTCCATGCATGGAAGGTGTATCAACTTGTTACACAGATACCATGAAGTCCGACTGGACGTTTTTTTGGTTTTAATAACGTCAGTTACTGACCATATGTAGTACATCAAAGCTAATGACCTTGATGTAAAACTCCTAAAGCCATGATTAAATTCTAAATGTTCTCTTAAGTTGCTATGTGTATTGTTACTATGTCTGATTTTCATTTTATTCATTTCACCATTTTATAGTCGACTGTTAAAATTACTATACACAACATAAAGTCCTATAATTTATCGAAATATCATAATTATCTTTCAATCCCTCATATAATTTATATTTTATCTATGTTTATGTACGTTACATCATAACCGCAAATTAAGCCATTACCATGCTAACCTTGCCCCCAACTCTTGAAGGTCCCCCGGGTCACATGGTGTACCAGGGCGTGGGGCCGGGCCGGATCTACCACAGCCAACAGGTTGCGCAATCGCCATACGACTCCGAGTACCGGATGCAGCGCAGCGGCAGCTACATGGACCTGTATTCGTACCCGTACAACTACGATCCATATAGAGGTACAATACACAATGACGTTTGCCGCCCCCTCTATTTTTTTATTAATAAATAATAATAATGAAATAAAATAATTATACTAAATTAAAAAAATGGCTTGTTTCCACTAACTGTCTAACATATAAAAATGGGTAGGAAGGTTGGCAAAACGTTTTCTTTCCTTTTCTTTCTTACATATATGTCAAAGTCAATTTTGCAAATATGATCGAATGTCGCGGAAATTATGGAAACATAAGGGACCAACACTATGGTCAGTCGGTTTAGTGGAAACAAAACAACTTGTAAAGCAAGTGCTGTTTAAAACTCATCTCCTTCTTTGTATGTAACATTTTTAGTTCATAAACATAGTTTAAAAGTACGATAAAGGTGGTGCTTGTTAATGTTCTTTTAGTTGATATGTTTTGTAATATCATAGTTACACGACTTAAGTAGTTTTCTTTTGATATTGTACATAGAAAGATTATTTTTTTATATTCAGTTGAATTTTATTGATCCTGTTTCTTTCAAATAAATTTGCCTATGTTTAGTATAAATCACTACTGTATAAATTATTAGGTATATTAATGGCTTCGAAAATGTAAATTAGTTATCACAGGTTTAAAGATTGTTTACTTTTTAAACTGTTAAAAACGCTGAATACGTCTAATTGGTACCTTTCTTTATTTGGCAAGTAGTTGTAAGCATAGCGCTAAACTTATATAGCGACTGTGAACAATTGAAAAAACATTGTATTCAACGAATTGTCCACAAGTCATAAATTGCATTTATTGTGCTCTTTGCTTGTTTTTCGTTGGATGAAACGTTTCATTGTATGTACAAACCTCCATATTTGCGATGCTCTGAGAATTTGTTCCCAGTATTCATTCGTAAAATAATGCCGAATAGCGTTTTATAAACAGTCTCATTCATTGTGACAATATTTGTGCATGCTTTTCCCATTAAGGTCTGGTGCGCATGCGCATCACGCATCTCATTTCACCGTAACGAGGCTGCAGGCGGACATAATTTGAAGTTGATTAATATTTGCTCCTGCCATCCATTAAATTAGCGATAACAATTGTTAATAGATACAATGCACTAGTCGCCGAACGGAAACACTGCTTGTATTACCGTTTATATATATTTTTTTATTTAATAGATGTCACGATTCTATTCAAGCTTAATCTTATAAATGTCATGTGCATGTACATCCTAATTATTCGTATATGAGTTTGTTTTACATACGCAAACGAAGATACACGTTCTCCTGTATAAACACGTATGGCAGGGTCTCTAAACACGTATGGCAGGGTCTCTAATGTTCAGATTAATTGTATGTTTTAAGTATACATGTATTGACCACTAACGGCACTATATTCCTAAACTAATTTGTAATACCAGTTGCTCATTTTACAAATTCATAATTATCCGGAGTACATGCATCTAATAACTGATAGTTCCAATAAGTGCGTTTAATTTTTCGTAGATAAAGCATTTTAAATAAGTTCGAACTTTTTAATAAGTGTGTATAACCGCATTACGTAGTACATTTTCCTTTTTTGCAATGTTCAAGTGTTAAGGGTGTCCGATTTCTTTGAGATTATCTAATAATAAAATGGGTTAGTAACACGAGGACNTCTAATGTTCAGATTAATTGTATGTTTTAAGTATACATGTATTGACCACTAATGGCACTATAATCCTGAATTAATTTGTAATACCAGTTGCTCATTTTAATTTCATAATTATCCGGAGTACATGCATCTAGTTACTGATAGCTCCAATAAGTGCGTTTAATTTTCGTAGATAAAGCATTTTAAATAAGTTCGAACTTTTTAATAAGTGTGTATAACCGCATTACATTTTCGTATTTGCAATGTTTAAGTGTTAAGGGTGTCCGATTTCTTTGAGATTATCTAATAATAAAATGGGTTAGTAACACGAGGACAATCGAGCATTCAAAACAGTGTAAATAGTTGAACAGTTTCGATACAAGGGACGCTATTTGTTATTTCTAGGGCTTGTAGCTGCAGCTAACGAGGAGACTAATTCGGCCTAAATGGACTTCTGAAGTCTATAGTGAATTCGTATACCCTTGGAAGATTAAGGAAGATTTTAGCGTTAATAGCAAGCAATAATATTCATGTTCAGCCGTTTTTTATGTACATGTACATAGCATGTATTAAGATGCGGCTCTTACTCTGTGATACACAGAATCAAATCTAGGGTGATTCCACTTTATCTATAAGCACTACTCTGTCAATATCAATGATATTTACCNGTTAACAAAATACAAGATGATTGTGTTCATAATATGAATATTTTGATCTTCAGTTGTAGATTTTCAGTTTTCGTCTTGATCTACTTGTTTAAATAGTTCCCCTCAAAACACTGAACCGTCCATTTCAAACCCGAATGATCTAGCAGCCTTCCTTGCGCACATGTTAATGTCTACATCTTAAAATCACGTTTTTTTTTGCTACCTATTTCAAATATGAACAATTCTAGCGCAGTGTGAGTCGATCAGGAAGAATACTACTTAGACCGCTGCCGGGAGCGCGAGGTGCGCCGAACCGGAAAGAAGGTGAAGCGTTCTCAGAGTGACGTCACGCTCCATTCCACGCGACGCCATAAAAATAGAATACAGCGCGGAGAAACGCCCTTTGATCGTCCTGCAAAGTCTTCCAATAAGTCACGTGATGCTGATGATAAGAACAGTAACGAGAGGCGAGGCTCTCGGGATAGTAGAGATAAGTACGATAAAGGAAGCCACGACAGCCGTGATAGTCGTACAAACGATCGTGACGCTCGTCGTAACGATCCGCGAACGACATTGGTGGACATTCATCGTCCTTAGAAACCCGCTCCAGCTCCGCCTCAACCTAAGCCAAAGAGAAGCGAGGACCGGACGACACATGTAATTGAGGTGGAATCCAAGTTGACGGAATCAGCGACAGACAGTGCGAAACTTAGGGCAATAGAACGGGAACGGGCTAAGGAGAAAGAGCGGGCTTTGGAACGGGAACTCGAAAAGGTGATTGAAAGAGACAACCGCGCGTTTGTGAACGACGAAGTTACCTCCAGTGAGTTCAATGTCCGACCTTATACTTACGAATGAAAACCATCAAAATATGAGAATTCTGTCGTCGCTAAAATGGCAGCTCCGACTGAAACACCGAAAGCGACGCACATCCGCCTTAACGCTCCTAATGACCAACCGACGCGCGAAATACCTCATTCTTTTCACGCGGAAGTAACTAAGAAACTTGAAGATCTGAAGAACTCTGACGGCGTCGATGTCTCGCGCACACTGGACACCGCGGACGGCCCTTTGGCGACCTCTACCGGCAAGCATTCCAGGGCCAGCCGACCACCGAGTGGCCGCGAGCATCGACGGTCCCGTCGAGGCTCTAACGTTACTGATGCAGATGGTATGTTGACATCCTCCATGTTTTTACACGTACATTACTGTAAACAAAAAAAGGGAGGGAACTCTTATGAGGTTTACGGCATATATTGTTTGTGTATTTAAATGAGCATCGCTCTGGGAAAACAGGGCTAAATGCATTTGCGTAAAGTAACTTTCCGCATAAACTGAATTTTTGCTTTAAAGAGTCTTCACTTAAACGAAAAGCGGAATGTGTCGTCCTTTATAAGACTTTGCGGACCTTACAGGCAAATCTAAGACGACACTTTACGCACATGCATTAAGCCCCGTTTTCATAGAGCGCGACTAATGTCTTAAAGCACGAAACAAACACCTCACGACGGGAACTAGAAACTTGCAGAAAAGTGTAGATGCCAATTAGCTAACAACAAATGGAAAGTTAGTTTGATTAATTTCACCAACATAAATATTTCTTAGTTTTTTTCTTCTGCTCCCACATTTGTTTTAATAAACATTGTGTACAATGTAACGTATATATTCATTTATTGTCATTCGCATGTCCCTCACAGGCAATATCATCGAGGCATTCGGCTTCCTGGACGGGTATTCGGACGGCGAGGGCACGGACTACCACGACAGCGGCCAGAGTACACCAACCCGGACCCCGGCGAGAGGTGAGTGTGATCTCACGTCATATAGTGGCTGACGCCATACATACTGTTTAACTTATTTTCTGATATCGTTAGTTGACGGAGTAAGATTGAAGAATATTTAGTTATTGTCTAATACCGATAAGTTTGTTTAGCGAGGCTTAAAGAATCCGAACCACAAGCCTTGGAAAATGCAGACTTGATAATAGCAAAAATATGAACGTCTTAGCTGGATTGTTAATGCTGGCGTTATAGCTGAGACTCATTTATTAACATCATTTGTTGTATTTTCTTTTCAGACACTGATATCAATTTATGAGACGACCTAAAAAAAGGCGGTATTCTCACTCCCGCGGTTTGGACATCAACATCCACTGGGCTCGTCTTCCAAAGTTCTTGATTGATATCCCCGAAAGTAGCTCCATGGAAACGTACCTTCAATACAGACTGTCGTATTGCGTGTTGAAGGTCGCAGCAAAAAGTATCGTTAACTCCGGTGAATTCGTGTTTAAAATCTGTGATATCTTTGTGATTTTTGAGTGATATCCCGAATATGTACAGTCATTGTTGTACGAGGCCAGTACGAAGACGGGGTCGCTAAATAGACACCTGTTGAGGAACAAGGGCGACCGGAAGTAACGATTCGCGTTGTAATGGTGCCACTTCTGCCAGTTAAGTGCAATTACTAGGTGGACAACTCCGGGGAATGGTATGTTTGTGTAAAATTCTTCTTAAAGTTAACCAGAACGACACATGTGCTAAAGTCACTGATTATTACCGTGTATGTGTGAATGATTGTATCTCAAACATGTATTAGTGTATGTGAGTATGTGAGTGGTAAAATGGGGCTTAACGCATGTGCGTAAAGAATTGTTCCAGATCAGCCTGTGCAGTCTGCACAGGCTAATCAGTGATGTAACTTTCCGTTTTTATAGTATTTTTTTTAAAAGGAAGTATCTTCTTAGCGAAAATCTATTTTAGACGGAAAGTGTCGTCCCTGATTAACCCTGATTAAGTCCGCACAGGCTAATCTTGGACGACACTTTACGCACATGCATTAGGCCAAATTTTCCCTGAACGAGGCTCATATATAATTCACACTCAGGGCATTTTTTAAAGGTTTATTTTCACGTTATTTCTTGTACTTTATCATCTATTCTAAAGTGTTTTTTTACTTGTAGACAAGTATGAACGCTCCCTGTGTGATTGTTGATTGATAGTCGAGTACACGTCTTCTTTGTCAAATTGATAATTGCATGAGCATCCAGCTAATTTAGGGTTGTGTTTTATCTACTTTTATAATAATTTATTTTACTAAAAGGTTTTAATTGTTATTTTGTGTTTACTTTTGTGTTAAAATGTCCGCGGTGTGTTAATGAATTAAATATTTGTATATACATATCAACATATTTATAATATATGTACAATTTGTAAAAAGTATTGATAGTTTTGTATAAAATTAACTCAATTTTACAATGTTTAAATTATTCAATAAACATTTGAATCCAATACAGGTGTCCTATGCTTTTGCGTTTTATGCGTGTTTTGTATTCTACGTTTTGCAGAGAGTCCGTGTTGGTTATACGCGCATCCACGCTCAGTTAGTGCATAACGTTTTGAACATGAGTCGCGTTCTGGGAAAACCGGACTTAATACATGAGCGTTAAGTATCGTCCCTTATAAGAAACGACACTGTCCGCTTTTATGGAATTGATCGATTAAAGGAAGTCTCTTCTAAACGAAAGTCCAAACTAGGCGGAAAGTGTCGTCCCTGATTGCAGTCCGCGCAGGCTCATCTTGGACGACACTTTACGCACATGCATTAAGCCCAGATTTCTAAAGAGACCGGCTCACACACATTTGTATTACTTTTGCAGTATCATTGGAACAAAATGTACTGGTTACATCAAAGGGAAATAATTCTAAATAACAAGCCTAGCTAGACATTCAATTTAATACACCGATCTATAAATAAGAATATAGATCGTTGTTTAGAAGTGATAATGAATTGTCATTAGATGGACGTAATACGTTCACACATGCAACTTCTTATGGAATGTCTCATTAAGTTTGTTGTGTTGCAATACCGTTATCGCGTATCCACTGCAACACGTATATTTGCCTCACAATTTGTATCTTTGTGCAGGCATATATGTAATTGAACCTCGCTCTGTGAAAAGGGGATTTAATGCATGTGCGTAAAGTGGCGTCCCAGATAAGCCTGTGCACTCCGCACAGGCAAATCAGGGACGACACTTTCAGCTTTTATTATATTTTTCGTTTAAAGAAAATCTAATTTAGGCGGAAAGTGTCGTCCCTGATTACCCTGTGTGGACTGCACGGTCTAATGTTGGACGACACTTTACGCACATGCATTAAACCTCCTTTTCACAGAGCTAGGCTCTTATATATCAATCATAGGCGGACATTCTTCCGAGAAAATCAGTCAAATATCAGAAGTTTCTTGTGAATGACAAAACAGAAAGCAAGAGTCATATCATACACTGTGAGTCAAATGACTATTCTCTAACCTGTAAGATTGGAAATGAAACGAATATTGAATCGACAGCGTTTCTTCTTGAGTCGTTGCGCACCTAAACGTATCAAAACCAAATTAAATAAATGGCAAAGGAATCGAAACCTCAATGTACACTTAAAGGGGCCGTCCAACAAATTTTGGCATGTATTGAAGCTTTTCATTAAATGCTTTAAATGCTTTATATTGATAAATTTAAACATTTGAACTAAACATCTCCAGTCATAAAACAAGAATACAATTTAAAAAAAGAAAAAAGTAACGCTCAACAGGGCTCGAACCACTGACCCCTGGATTCCTGGAGTAAAAAGCTACCCGCCTAGACCACTCGACTGTCCACGCTCATGATAGGATGTATTTTTTAGCTATATAAGCAATCCTGGTAGTTTCCCAAAATATCGTTTCGCGTCGTTAGACGTTTTATCTGTTGGACAGTCCCTCTAATACTTTTTTTTTTCAATTCACATTAACAGAATAATATAAATATTTAGTCTTTGCCAAATTAAATTGCATTTTTCTACAGTGTGTTATTGTAGTTTGTAATCTTTCGAAATCTAATATATAATGTAAATATAAATTTAATTGTTGTTTTTTTTAGGTTGAGTCGGTATGACATAGAGTAAAATAGTGTAGTAGTGCGTTTGTTTAATACCCCCACCTTCAGGCATTGGTCTGCCCTTGTCCGTCGGTCCGTTCACAGTAAACCTGCCCATGTCGACCCGATGTCGGTATGGTGAAGCCATTATACTTGACGTGTTTGCTGATGAAGGCAGATATTGATCTAGGCCGTGAAGTTATATATTTGTCTAATATAAGCTTATAGTGTAGCAAATGAGACCCTAAATATGGGACCAGGGTAGTCTATGAAAGCCAACAGCAAGTTTTATATATCCAAATGTAGGTCTTTAATGGAAATGGGTATTATTTTTTCATAAGTGTTGGAGTTGCCATGGAAACAAAATGTGTTGGGGACAATCATTATTTGAATCATGCCAGGTTGTTTGAGTTATACAATGTTTTTTTTTTAAATACAAGTTTTTAACATGCATTCGAATATTGAACCGACATCGACCCGATGCCTACAGAGAAATAAGATGCTCCAAAAAATCAGATGAAACTAAAGTTACCAGTTTTTGAAGTTTTGCGTTTTGCAGTAAGAAATTTGTTGTAGGTCATGCCTAAATCGTTTGGAAGTTATTTAACTGTGTGGACTTCACTGACCTGACAATTAAACAAACATTTATGGTTCAACTTTTCGATGTGATTTTGATGTGTCCAATGACGAAATTAATGCACCGATTTCAATCTTTGTGACATCTTTACTCATAAACATCATCCAAACATAATTGCATCGTCATCCATGCAAGATGCCTGAACAAGAGGACCATGATGACCCTGAAGCTTGCACATGAGTTTGAGGTAAATGAGGTAATTGTCGACACTTGAAGTGGTGACCAGGTTTTTGACAAACTTGACATGATAAGGATAGTCAAAAAGAACGTTCTGATCAAGTTTCATCAAGATTGAGTATTAAATGTGGCCTATATTGTAGTAACACTGTGGGAGCAGTGGTCTAATGGAAGGACGCCGGCTTAGGGATCGAGAAGTCCCGGGTTCGAATCCCGCCCTGACCACTGAAATTTCCTTGAGCAAGAAATTTATCCCACATCTGCTCCTCTCCACCCAGGTGTATACATGGGCACCCGTGATCAGGGTAAAAATGTAAAGCGCCTTTGAACGTACATCTCGAGTATGAATAGGGCGCTATATAACTGTGGTATAAAAAAAAAACAAAAAAAAAAAAACAAGGTTTTTCTAAGATTCGATCAGTTGTCCAAGTATTTGGACGCATGTGGCTTAGATATTGTGAAGATTGACATTCTGACCGACTTACGTCAAGATGGAGTCATACATGTGGCTTCTAGATTGGCTTCTTGAGTTAGAACAAGGTTGTTCTAAGATTTGTTCCGTGACCTAGTTTTTTGGACGCACATAAACCCTGATTCGAATTAAGCCGCACCTGACCCAGATTCGAATTCTGCCTACCCTTTGTCATGAAGAACATTCTGACCAAGTTCCAGCAAGATTGAGTCATAAATGTGGCTTCGAGAATTACCAATTAGTAACAATGTCAGTATATACGCGTATATTGGATATACTTTAATTTTAAAGCGTAATAGAAACAGGTTATAACATTTATGCTATACAACTTTACATACAGCACACAGTGTTATTAAGCAACAATATTTTATTTAAGAATGAACACTTGGCGAAATGGTTTACCACAAATTGCCTTGGACGACATGTAAATATAACTTGCGTTATGTTCGAAATTTTGTCGAACAGGTAAAAACTGTTAAAAGTATATCATATACTTGGCATCATCGAGTCGGCTTTTCCTCGCCGATTATGAAATGATCGAGTATCTAAAAGAGGACCAACTTGAAAGCTGTTTGACATATACGATGTTTTATTTATCAACGCAGGTCATTAACATAAAACGTAAATAGAACAGGCAAAAACAACACGATTCATGGCATATAATGGATCCCCAAAGACCAGGTCATTACTAAAGTTATATTTTCGTACATTTACGAAATACAATAGTAAAACATATATTATGCATGTTTTATCATAGTTGTGAAATGGTTTACGGTAATAAACACACCTCACAAAGCAATCATAAAGGGTTTTAATCAACGGTGTTCTGAATAGTTTTGATCAAAATCGGATATCGTTTATATTAGAAATAATTATTAAAATGAAACCGACGTTTCATAAGGGAAATGTGTTTATTTGTTGAAGGTTGAACGAATGCAAGGCTCCCATTGTATTTTTTTTTATCACTAATCTCTTTAGAACAAAGAAATCAAATTATCCGACGAACTTATATCAGGCAATATTAAATGCGATGAGTGCGTGTTGTGCACCTTTTATCTATTTTGCATCCTCGAGGTTTTAATTAGTAATTGTTTGTGATCGTGTTGATATTTGAAGATAAAAAAGCATTGGTTTCCTCGAATGTACATAACTTCTTAATAATTAATATCATTTTCAAACACAAAAGAAATCAAATTATCAGAGTTTCAAATTGAAATTTTAATGTCTTTTTGTCACATATCATAGGTATTTTTTTAATCAGGCGTTTTCGCTTGATTCAGTCTTTTTTTAAAGTGTATGCGTGTGTTTGTGTGTGCGATTGTGCGCGCGCTTGCGTGTGCGTGTGTGTCTACCAAAAAGGCGAGGTTATGTGGTGATTCTGTATACCGTCAACCTGTTCTCCGATCATATTTTTCATATACCTTTTCTATACTCACGAGTAAAACAAATATTCGATCATATATCGAAAAAAGCTTATTTTCTTTTTATAATTTTTAGTATTGCAATAAATTAGCAAACATCCGCAAACAAAACAACATCATGACGTCATCAAAATATGTGCTTAAGACCGTCATAAATGAGAATAGTCGGAAACAAGTCACAATCTGTGGGTGTTTGAAGCTAAACTTGGTTTGTTAATTTGTTTATGGTTTCGCGGTAAAAACAATGTTGTGAATATTCTACGCACTTCTTTAATTGACAGAAAAAGTAACTGACACTGTTAGACAAGTATAATAAATGAAAACTTTTGCAATTTTTCTGATATTTTTATAAGTGAAAACACTGAAAACTATTTTATCCACAAATACAATTTTATATTGCACGAAAAAGCATAAAATAATGATGACATATCAGAAGTAGGCCCATGATGTTCGACTTAAATTGGGTTTGTGTGCTGTTCTTTTTTTATTTGAATACATGAGGAAAAAAAGCACACTCTTTAACGAATTATCAATAGCTTCATGTAATTCCAGACGATAAATCACAAACACTGGAGAACTATGGTGTGACAAAGAAGTATCCTGCAATATATGTCGAGAATCACCTGTTTTATGTTTAAGGCAAAAACCATTATCAAGACTTTACCGTTTTCCCTGATCATTTACGCGGATGTAGTCCTTTCATGATTTAATAATCATCAATTAATTTGAATAATTTAATCATGGCTCAGTAAGCTATACATATGTGGACATATAACGAGTGATATAGATTGTTCGGGTGTAGGTTCATACATATGTGGACATATAACGAGTGATATAGTTTGTTCGGTGTAGGTTCATTCATTTGGTTCAAGCGTTTTGATGAAATGAATATCGCACGGAACGCCAAGGAAGCTATCAACGACGTAGACCAGAGGATATTAATGTACGAAGTGTTTTGGATTCTCGGAAGACCGATAGTAGCGTCGTCTATTTTCGGCAATGTGCTAATAATACTAGTGGTTGTTAGGGACAAAGTAACTACCACCAGTCTTTTGTTCGGAATACTTGCAGGCACTGATTTGTTATGTACATTAATGGGTCCGCTGTTGAAAATAATTGTTAGATTGAGTTTTGCGGCGTTTACATATTTAAGTTCAGATGTTATCGAACAATATCGTATTTTTTTAACTGAGACGATTGAGGCACTATCGACGTGGACGCTGGTTCTCATAACTACATAGAGGTTTTAAGTGTTACGATGCCGTTTAAAGTTAAAGAGGTGGTGACGGTGCCAAGGGTGCTCCTTGTGGAGATTGCGATATCTATCGTTGTTGTGGTGGTCCAATATCTGCGACGTTTCTGTGTGGTCGAATATTATGAAGTTGCTTGGAATGTTTTAAGAAGTGATACATGGGAATTATTCTATGATATTTCTGACTGGGTATTGTTTGCAGGTTTACCATTCATTGTCATGATTACAGCGAATGTAGTCATATGGATAAAGCTTCGCACATCGTTTGCACAGCGACTCACTCAATCCGCCAAGTTCCGTTCAGTGACGACAAATCTACTAATGAATAATTTTTCATTTCTTGTAACGAATATACCTTTCAGGTTAGTCAGTTTTATCGTGTATTATATCGGGACAGATATATCAGATATAGAGTATACCATTTTTGAAGCGACCATCTACCTTATTTACCTTAATCACGCTCTTAACTTTTACGTGTATTTTTTGAGCGGTGAGAAATTCCGAGAGGATTATTCTCTGGCTTGACAATGTGCAAAAACAATTATTTTAATTGCTGGTGTTGAATTCTTTACCTGTTTTGTAAAAGGCGTAAACTATATTTGTTACATGTTCCTTGGCTAAAAGGAGAGTACCGGTAGGTAGATTAAGGTGTTATAAACTATTTTAGAATACAGTGACTGGTCAAAACAATATGGCCCCCACCGGTGAAACTCCACCATTTTCAGCAATATTTCTATTTGTTGCCATAGCAACCATAATTCTTGACGTAGGAACAAAATGAAATGACGTGCATAATATCCATATTGCCATCTGTCCATGTTTCAAGTTTCATGAAAACATATGAAGAACTTTAAAAGTTATCGCAGGATCCACCATTTTCAGCAATATTTCTAGTCTCTTTGTTGCCATAGCAACCACAATTCTTGACGTAGGAACACAATGAAATGACGTGCATAATGTCCATATTGTCATCTGTCTATGTTTTAAGTTTAATGACAAAATATATGAAGAACTTTTAAAGTTATCGCAGGATCCAGAAAAGTGTGACAGACTGACAGACTGACTGACAGACAGAGCGCAAACCATAAGTCCCCTAAAACACCTTAATCGTTGAAGTCCCGTTTTTTATATAACTTTTAACTAGTTACTTTATTTTGCTCTTGTATTAAATATACAAATGTATATTTTTTGTATATAATTAATGAGTGAACTTATTTTGAAAAAAAATAACGTATTTTTTTGTTATTGTTGTGCAAGTGTATTTTTACTGCTTACATTACTTGATTTTATAATTTAATATTGTTCCAAACGTTGTAGTTTTTGTTGTATTAAATACATTTGATAATTAAATGAGTTTTCAAAAACCTCAATAGTTTGCTATTGTATTAAATAAGGTGTTTGTAAACGGTTAATAAGTGAAAAAAAGGTAAAAAAGAAAACGTGCACATTTTGAAATGGTTGTACCGCTAGTATATTTTTGTTGGGTACGTTACTTGATTTTACAATTATGTAAGATTGTACCAAACGTTGTAGTTGTGTGTAGTTAATACATTAAATGATTAAACGAGGTTTCAAAAACTTGAAATTTGGCGAAGCCCCATGATTTGATATCAACTTTAAACTAGGTACGATAGTTTGCTATTGCATTAAATATGTGTCTCGTTAATAAGTGACCAAATTTAAAAGAAAACATCAACTTTTTGTAATTGTTCTACCGTAAGTGTAAAGTTGTTGCTTACATAACTTGAGTTAAAATTATTTAAGATTGTTCCAGACACTGTTGTTTTGTGTAGTAAATACATTTTATGATTAAATGAATTTCCTAAATCTCAAAAATCGGCGAATTCCCAGAATTCGATTTAAACTATGGACTATGTACTATATTTTGCTCATGTATTAAATATGTTGTTTGTGTATTGTTAATTAGTGAACAAATTCAGAAGAAAACATAAATGTAATGTAATTGCTGTACCGCTGTTGCTTTCATTTCTTGATTTTGTACATACATTTAATGATTACACGAAACTCTAAAATCGGCGAATTCCTATTGTTTGAAATTATCTATATACTATTTAGCTTACATTGAAACATTTGCCTAGAGCATACTCTGAAAGAATACAGAAACAAATGATAAAATAGTATGTTTTTAACCTAATGAAACACATTTATTAATCCTACTATTTCCCTCTCTCACTGAGTTGTTGTCAGTTCCCTACGACGGCAATAAGGGTCATCAATAAACTTCCACACATCACTGGAAGATGAAAAAGTGCGCCCTTGGGTCAACTTCTCATGTACCCATAGTGTAAGTCCTAAAAGAAAGTGTAAATAAAGTGTGAATAATTATTATACATTTGTGCATTATGCTTGTCAATGCATGTACTTCATAACCCATGTGTAAAAATATCCAGTAATCGAAAATAATTAAATATGTTGAGTCGCGTACCCGGCGAATCTTAACTGGCTCTGATGGCATGACCTACTTAAAATTACAATAATAATAAGAATACTAGCGGTGAATTTCTGTTGTCTATTATGTTACCTATTACACGCTATTTTCTTTTAAGCGCTTTCGTTTGGTACACATAACATTTTGCTTGTTATATGTCCAGTTGGTTATACCCACAACAGTAAGAAGTAGCAAATACTATATTACCTTTGCTCGCATTATCCTACCAACGTTAATTGCTACCTTTGCTAAGCATACGCTTTACAAACATACACATAATATTCGTGGTCTTCCAGGAAAATAATACAACTCTGTAAAGAAAGAAGGAATACAACATATTGTCATGCAAAGCATATATGTAGAAATTGTCTCCCCTGACAATGTCGCGGATGTTTTTCTGCACAATTCTAAGCCGCATTACGGCTGTAACGAACACACAAAATTGGTTCGGATCCGAATACGAATCCAAATAAGGTTTCTTGCAGTTTTTCGGATCCGGATCCACCAAATAAGAGAAAATGAGAATTTTACTGTCCAAATTAAAGAAATAAATGTTTTAGAAATATAATTTGGCTAAAAACATATTTAACAAAAACACATATCAAAATACTCTTTTCCTATCTTTTTTTCTTTTTTTTTTCTTCTTAAGAACCGGTAAAAGAAGTATGTTAATATTATACCGCAATAAAAAAATATATTATAACATTGTATAGCAATGTCGAAATAAAATAAAACCTTAACACTTAATACATTGCTCGTTGACAAATCCAATTTTCACAGTTCATACAGTTTGAATTTTGTTTTCACATATCAACACTGACACCACCAGTTTTCTTGGATTCATTTTCTTAGAGTTCGTTTTATGAATATATGTCAGACTGTTGATTATTGCGTATAAACATGTTTATAAATGTGTTTGAAAAAAATGTACTTATTTCTTTTCTTTCCTGAAATTTAGACAATTTTATGAAAATCATGCATTTTTGTGTAATAAGAATTAATTCGTTATCTTAGCAACCAGTTTATTCACATAAAATATGAAAAAGAGAGTCAGTTAAACTAACGCATTGAATATATCTGTGAATACTGCTAGGAAAATACGTGTATACTGTACTGACAAAAGAGTTTGTTGTCACTTTTAATTGATATAGAAAACCATTATTTGGCTACAACATATTTTAAGAGTACATGTGTTCAAATATCAATATCTCAAAAACTATTCGAGATTGAATCTTGAAACTTCGGATTTGACTTAGCTAACACCTTTAAAGAATAGCAAAAGAGGATATGTGATTTTACCTCATTTGTACTGATTTTGCAGCCAATGACACATATATAAGAAAATCATTATTATGCCACTAGAACATACAATTATGTTACACGCATACTTTGTACAGTGCTATGGGAACTTTATCACACCATATATACCATTGTTTAAATTGTTCAAATTGATTAAAATGTATAAACATTTTTAATTTGTCAGATACATATCCGTTCTCAAGTTTTTATTCAATCACTTAATAAATAAACACTTAACATTTTTAGTTTTCACACTATTGATACATTTCAACAATACTAAAAGTTTACATCCTCCTTTATCAAGAATAAATACAGTCATCGAAGTCAGAAGTATATTTATATTTACTTATGTATGTTAGAAGCTTTATTGTAAGCTTCATTGTTTAAGTAAATGCTGTTGTTGTTGTTGTATATACCATTTCATAATCGTCATTTAAAAAAATGACTATTCTACAATTTTAAATTGGATATGAAACCAATATTCAATCGACAACATTTCGTTGTCTTTTCGGCCCTTCACGTATAAAAATAAATAAAATAAATACAAATCAATCGAAAGCACGACGCCAATTAAATCCCTCCTCTATTTTGATTGCCATCAATACTGGTTGGGAAGTATTTCCGGACAGTAGTATTTTCCGGACGTTTATAATATACGTGTTTGATTACCTTTTTTCGAATTATGTCATCTACTTTAAAATAACCAATGCATTACTAAGCAACTTTAATTGGTATTTTTAATAAATTAATGGTAAAAAATATCATGTGTTCGTTGATAGTCTTCAATGCATGTTACTGACATTTTGGGAATTAACAAGGCGTACGCATGCGCAATGAAAACCCAATTCAGGACCAGGCGATGTTAGTTATAGTTTAAGCGGTCAGTATTAAAGCAGACGCAGTCTGACAGAGACATTGTATAAGCCGCCGTGATGTTGTATTGGTTTTTGTTAATTATAAAGTAACATCTATAGTGACGTCTTTAAGATGTCAAGTTTCCCTATTTTTCTAAGGTCTTAATTACCTTTTCTTTTTAATATTGAATCGTTTGATATTTTTTTGCAATTAGTTGAATATAAACGGTTGGCTTATGCTGTATTTGAATTCTATTACAAATTAAATAATTTTTAAAGCAGTATGTTTCGTTTATTCCATCGTTTAACAAAACGTCCGGAAAATACTGCTGTCAACTTGAAAAATACCGTGTTTCATGTACCTCATTTGGGACCTTTTTGTGTAGCGCATCACATGTGACATTCGCTTGGTTTGCATATGTAAAAGGAAAAACAACCCAGGATGCCTTATGCAAAGTTTCACTGTTGGGTTCGCACATGTATGATATACGTCTCATAATAAAGCAATATTTCGTCCGGAAAATACTTCTAAACCAGTATAAACATTTCAGTTCCTTAGTCTATCTAAATAAAAATGTTTTTTTTTTTCTATAGTGTGTTATTGTAGTTTGAGTCATAGAGGTATATTTTCTTTAGAAATCTTTGTAATTATTATTTTTTTTATTCCGCGCCGATGGCGGAGGGATATAGTTTTCGCGTTTTCGCTCCGTCATTCAGTCCGTCCATCTGTCACAAACAGTTCAAGGCTATATCTCAAAACTATACAAGATTTCAACATGAAACTTCATGGGTGTATATATATCCATGAGAAGTGCCTTGCACAAGAACCATAATCCTAATTTTTCTTAAATAAGAGTTTTTACCATTTGTTGTTTGTGTATGAGATTACTTTTCAGGCCTATATCTTAGATACGATACAAGATTTCAACATGCAACTTCATGGGTGTAAAATTATCAATGAGGAGAAGAAGTGTCATGCACAGGAACCATAAACCTGAATTTTCTTAAATAAGAGTTATTGCACTTTTTGTTTTTGTATGATGTTACTTTTCGAGGCTTTATCTCAGATACAATACAAGATTTAAACATAAAACTTCATAGTTTATATATATATAACAGAGTCTATCTAAGCCTTGTATTATTTAAACAAAAACGCTGTATTTATTTTATACCGAAGACCGTGAGGTCGAAAGCTTCGGTATTAAATAAATACAGAGTTTTTGTTATATATATATTAGGAGAAGTATTATGCATAAGAACCATAACCGTTTAAGGAGAAGTTTTATGCATAAGAACCATAACCATAAACTGTCTTAATAAATAATTGATGCCCTTTGTCGTTGTTGTATAATGTTACCTTTAAGGGCTATATCTCTGATATGTTTTTTTTTGGTCTGATGAGCTATATCTCAGGTACTATACTTTTATTTTAGTTCTGCACCCATCAATACACAATATCTTCTCGTGGGTGGATATCAATGAAACGAATTTGCTTGTTATGGGATATTGCCGATGTGACATAGTGTAAAATACTACAGTTATGCGTTTGTTTTATGCTCCCACTTATAAGCAGTGATTCGCCTTTGTCCGTCCGTCCGTGCCCAGCAAATATTCACATATCGACTCACTGTCGGGTGGATGGTGGCATAATACCTGAGGTGTTTGCTGTCGGAGGGCAGATATCGATCCCGACTTTGAAGTGATATATGTTTAATTTCAATATGAGCTAATGTGTTGGAGACGTTCGAGTTCAATCATGCCACGTTTTTTCATGGCTAAGAAGCTATTAAAAATATATAATTTGTGAACATGCATGCGAAAATTGATCCGCCATCAGTCTTATATTTAGCGAGACATACAACCTATATCATATCGGCCCGACATTGCAACGATATCACGTTTGTTCATGAGTATTTATTGTGTCATTCACATTGATATTAAATCGAAATACAAATACACGAGACTGTCAAGCCCTACACTAGTCATTAGCAAGATGTAGTACCGAAGGGGCCAGGAATGTTCGTCTATTTGAAATAAAACGGCTGATTACTGATAACCTTCGTCGCTTCTCAATAGTTTTCATGTAACTTAAGAAATACATCGTGGATTTTTTATATGTATGTATTTTTACTTAATTCATACTTTTTCTTTTGATGATAATAGAACAAAATGTTAAAATAAATGAATTGTTTTACATTAGTGTATACTAAAATCAGGTATAGTTGATCTGTTAAGCTCATTAAAAGTGGAAAAGGTTAAGTGGAAGCATACGAAGCCAATTTTAAAACGGCAAATATAGACGATGTCAGTTCCATAGATAAGGAGGCTGACATCTTGCCGGTCACGTGACCCGCCGCCATTACGGTGCTCTCAGACTTCCAGATATCAGTAGCAGCATCGATATAGCATTGTTTTATTTTTAATATACAAACGCCCGTTTACTATATTCACAATGGCATCGGACACAACTATCGGTAAGTAGATGTTTTATTTAAGCTTTTTATGCACGTTTCAATAATCAATGCGACCACAGGAGTTTGAAATTTTATCAATATAGCTTATCTAATGGCTAAATAAAAAAAAATATACCCCTATATTGTATAAAGACTACTATATAGGGGTATATTTTTTTTTATTTAGCCATTAGATAAGCTATATTGATAAAATTTCAAACTCCTGTGGTCGCATTGATTATTGAAACGTGCATAAAAAGCTTAAATAAAACATCTACTTACCGATAGTTGTGTCCGATGCCATTGTGAATATAGTAAACGGGCGTTTGTATATTAAAAATAAAACAATGCTATATCGATGCTGCTACTGATATCTGGAAGTCTGAGAGCACCGTAATGGCGGCGGGTCACGTGACCGGCAAGATGTCAGCCTCCTTATCTATGGAACTGACATCGTCTATAT
>VMBQ01001177.1:0-192232 GCA_007657795.1 Dreissena rostriformis
TGTCAATGGGATTTACGAGTGCTGAATTTAAGTTATTGTTAGGCCTGTTAATACATGACTTAAGTATTCTCCACCAGTCCTTAGATGTATGGTTATTTTGTTTGAGTTTGTTGCTTACACTTTCGTAATGCTGATCTTTCGCTTGCCTTATCAATAATATTGTCTTATTTCTAATTTTATGAAATTTAGACAAATAATAATTAGAGTTTTTCGATTTCGCGCGATGATAGGCCCGTTTGCGTTTTCTTATCATTCGGCGAATGTGTGTATTAAGCCAGGGTGGGTCACGCGGTTTAATTTTTATAGACTTGTTTGGGATACAATGTTAAGCATTGGAATCAATTGTATCGGTGATATTAGCGCAATAAGTGTTTACAGCATCATTTGCAATAGTATCCAATCAAAGGAAGAGAACCTTTCACGAAGCAGGTCGTAGTTTCCATCCGCATATTTCCAAATGTTACGCTCATATGCTGTTGAATTTGGCTTTTTATATTTAAATAAACCATATATGGGACAATGATAACGATTTTGTGGGTCAAGAAAGGGGTCACCAACACCTGATAACGCCAAGCTATCACGATTACTTATTAATAATAGGTCGAGAATAGATGAAGATCTTTCCGTAAAGTGTGTAGGTTCGTCAATAACTTGAACGAGACCATTTTCAATACACCAAGAATCGAGTTTACGGGCATGTGAGGGTTGATTGCTGTTTAAGTTAAAGTCACCGGTTATTATAATATCGGAAATACCAGTTTCAATTGCCAAACCGATGGAGTCATCAATTAATTTAGTGTATTCTGCATCCGCGTTTGGTGGTCTATAAAATAACCCAAAAGAACATTCCTTTTACTTTTAAAGTATAGTTAAATCCAAATAAATTCTAATGCAATAAATTCAAGATCCAGGATACGTTCGTAGTGAATAAAATCTTTTACATATAGCATTACCCCATCGTGGCTATCCTGTGTTCGATCTTTACGTTCAGGGGTATGTTATGAGAGGATAAGAGGTTCGTCAGTTACGATTGAATTGTTAAGCCAAGTCTCGGAAAAAGATAATAGATCAAAATAGGAGAGTTCTTCTGTGGAATGTCCATCTTATGCCGTATACTTTGAACAATGTGGTGGTGATTGAAAAACGGTAGTGGGGAATACATGTATGTTATAACATATTCATGTCGATCAGTCACTGAGTATGGTCAATGAAAGTGATTATTCATATAAAAATGCTCTATAACTTCAGTATCTAAATACAGATGAACAGTCACCAGAATGCAGGTTTTTACGTTTCATTTTCACATTGTTCTAGAGGGAGGACCTCTAAACCCCCCCCCCCCCCTCCGAATGCAGGACACCCCCTCTCGTACCTACACCCTTCGCCACTTCGTTGCTCAATAACAATCGTTGATGGGGAAATTCGCACCCCCTCTTTTCAAAACCCTGGCTACGGGCTCGAATGTGTGTAGCTAGAAAGACGCGTTGTTACACGAGTAACAATCATTTCAACGCTAGGTGTGGTCTGGTTACATACATACACAATGCTCTTTTTTATTGTTGTGGTACAATATATTTAAATATATTTTGGCTATCGCTATAAGGAACACTGATTTTTTATCGGTAAACTTTATTTTATGAAATAGTTTATAAATTATTAGACACTCTCGACATTCTGTCTCTGTCAAAACAAACTCACAACCGTCCCAAAATACGTGCGTTGTGTTATGTATGGTTGGATCAAAGTTAAATAGGACAAGAAACGGACAGATACGAGTTAAGGTCGTTCAAGATAATCGCTTAAATAATGAGTCCAAGTATTAGGGCTGACTATATTTGTGGTGATTATTGATGAAACCGTGATACTGTTCACCTATATGTGTGCGAGGTTTATATTCGAAATTTAAATTTATATACAACAATTATGTATACTAATTACAATGTTCGAATCAGAGGTGAAAATTGTAAAATAACATAAGAGGCCTTAACGTTTATCATAACAAAGCATCATTATTTGTTTGATCGCTCGTTGCATTTGTCAATAGTTACTCGATAAATTAGAAACGAAGAATGAAAGGTACACATTTTCCGACGCGAATTAGGTAAACAGTTGTAATTACCCGGTAATGAGCTCGGATAGTATTGAAACTGAACATATCGTATATGGTTACAACGAAAAGAACCAGACTTTTAAGTAGTCCGGGGGCGCCTGGGCACAAGATAACATGATCGAAATCATAGGTCAAGACGAAACGAGAGTCAATGAAAGTTTGACGTTGGTGGAATTTAGTTAGGTTAATATATATGACCTTTAAGCTATACAGATAAAACTAGACACCAGAAGAAAATAATTAAAATAAAAAAAGAGAAGAAAAGGACATAAGGCGTTTACCTGAATCCCTATTTTTGTTATAAATAATCTGAGCAGGTACTGTTCACAAGGTTTCATAAAAAAAAATATTAAAATAGTGTTTTTACTGATCGTGGCCCAATTTCAAACGTAGCCGAGGTATTATTATGACTCAGATTAACCAATAAATGCGGCAATACGACTGTTAACAATTCAAATATTGACGACGCACGACGTGTGACGCACGATGGATAACTTCGACGAACGACGCTCAAAGGAGTTTATAAAAAGCACGAGAAGAGCATGTTGTTGTTAAGCGAGAAAAAGAACGAGAAGCAGAAATTATACATTTTAAATAAGTATAGTAATGTTTATGAGGATAAATACGATAATGAAAATAGTGATGTTTATAAAGAAATTAGAGCATTGTTTTAGAGCATCCACTTTTTATAAAATTATTAATGATAATGGTGATGATGATGATATTGATGACGATGATGAACATCTGTATCAGTATGTACTATGAGTACCACAATATACATGCGATAACAACGACAATATTTTCTGTATGGTAAATGATTACAAAAAACATTTCATAATCAAACACATCTATAATTTTACAACATGAAGTCTAACTTCTACTACCTGATCGTATTCTTTATCATGTATCAAGAATTATTAATTATACTACAATATAACTATACTTAAAATGAATACCTTGTGTTTACATCTGTGTCACTTGACAATCAGTTTGTTCTTAGGCGTAATCGAAAGTTACTCGGAATAGGTTTTTGATCGGGTATTTCCATTTACGCAATTCATACATCATGAATTCAGATAGTCCCCATGGTGAAAAGTCAAACATAAAATATCGCTTCGATATTGCTTAAAATTTCATCAGAGGCGTAGCCCGGCCGAATTCAGTGTTTATATTAAAATACTATAAACTAAGCTGAGAGTTAAATATACGGTACTTTAGCAATGTTCATATTTTTCCAATTTGAGTATGACTCTTTATGATAGATTGTTAACTCTGTTGCTAAAACAATAAATTTGCATTATTCTTGATATGTGCATATGTACGAGAAAATATCAATCGCAAGAGAATATCATTAAGCAGCATAATATGAGGAAATGAACAGATAAATTATAATAACTTCTTTTAAAAGCGTAAATTATCCATAAGGAATAATCATAACATACAATAACCGATTATTATGGATTTGTCGGTTTTATAAAAGTATTTTAATAAACAATAATCACACAGTTGTTTATTTATATACATTTAATTTGTTTGTGTAAATTACAAATTATACAATTGTAGTACGTCCCTTTATACGCCAACACACTGACCTTTAGGTTACAGACTTGAGGAGCAAAGACATACGCTTATACAATCCGAAATTGTTTGATTAGACTCTCGACATTCATTCTGTGTCAACATAAATTCGCTACCGTCCAAAAATCTGTGCGTTGTGTTATCTATGATTGGATCAGAGTTCACTAGAACAAGGAAGTGACTGATAAAGTTTAAATTCGTACACGATAACCGCTTTCATTATTCGTCCTCCAAGTATTAGAGCAGTCCACTTTTGTTATAATTATTGATAAAACCGTGATACTGTAAACCTATATTTTTACGAGTTACGTATTCCACAGGAATTCTTCATTTAAATGTATGGACAAAAAGTATCCCTATACGGCTAATTAATTTAAAATTTCGAATCGATTAAACTCAATGACGTATTTCAAAACATTTGGTTTTAAACTGTCAATTCAGAGGTAAACATTTTAAAATAACATAAGAGCCCTTACCGTTTGTTTTCTTTTGAATAAATCAATACTTGCATGATCATTCGTTGCCATGTCGTCACTCGTTTCTCGATAAATTGAAAGAGGTGACTATGTATCAGATATTGCAATAATTAAGTTCATGTATTGTATGACAACAAATAATAATTATACCTTAGAGCTGCGCTTAAAAAAATGACAAGTATGATCTTCTTTTAGATATACATTTAAAAAGAAAAGCGAAATTTAAAGGTTAAACTAGTTCCGTTTTATAAACAAATAATATTTGATGTATTATATTATTAATTATAAAATACGAAGTAAGCATAGTTATCTCCTTGTATTAATTTTATGACCGCGGTTATGTAAACCTCATGAAACATTTATTGTATATGGCTTGATTTTGAAAAGTAAACATTTGTTTGTACTTAATTACGATTCAATCCGGCGATGACTTGAATTTAATGTGGACGCCCCACATTTGAAATAGACTCGATTTAGATTTCTAATCTTGGTTTTTGATCAGGATTTAAGGATTGAAGGTCTTGCATGTGTGATTGAGATCGATTTGAAATTAATGTTGTTTGTAATTTTTACTCTTAAACCAGTACCAAAAGCATCGGGTATTTAGTGAACGGCTGCATTGAGAAGCACGTTTATTAACGTATTCATAAATATTCAATTTTGAAGAGTGTTATATTCTCAGGGTTACGCAATAGCGAGCAACTGCAGATACTTTGTCGCTGTTAATGTTGTAAGTGTATAAATGTTCGTGAGAAGATAAGTCAGAGCATAGAGCCCATGAACATGACGAACATTTCTGAGTTAAAAAAGACACAAGAGCTCTAAATGTACAAGATATTCCCTGTTTTATATAAACTAACGTATTATTGATTGTTCACATTGTGAAGTCAATTTTTATTTTCTTTCTCTTAGCCACTTAAAATACCTTACACTTAGTAGTATTGTTCGTTTCGTATTGTATTAATGTAACGCATTTACATGGTCCCCTTGCATTTTTTAATTAAGACCAAGCAAATTTATTGGAGTTTTATCGTGATACGTGTTGATCCTATTTCCTTGTTCAAATATATACGACTCAAGAATAATTCGTTGACATTATGTATCGACCCAGTTTCCAGAATAGTGCTTTCTAGTAAAATACTTAATATATATGTTTATACTATTATATTTATTAATGAATAACAGTACAATTTTCATCTGTCAAAAGCTGATTTACTAGTATGAAAAATTGTGAGATATTAATGTGCTAGCTAGCAGAAATTTATAATGAACTATCAAGTAATTTGTTTACATAACTTACATTGTTTGAAGAACAAGGCAAATATTGTGCGGTGCTAAATAGTTAAATGACTAATGATGAAAAAAAAAAACACAATGGTACATACAATGCAAAACTCTCTAAATTGTATTACTTAGTTTGTCTTCATTTCTAAACACGTCATAATTGTAAACATGTTTAATGATTATGGCCGACCTGTTTTTTACGAAATATTGTTAATGAAATATCAAAACTAACACACTAACGGGTAACCAAGCAAAGTATTTATCTGAAAAAAAACAACTCGTATAATTATTGGTTTTCGGTGTCCTATTTATTTTGTCGTTACCTGTTCTTAACCTCTTATTAGACGCAGCGAACGACGAAAATGCCCGAAAGAAGCCTCGTTTGTATAAAACCATCGCGAATACTACATGTTGTAGTCCTACCCCAAATAAATATGTGTGGAGTTCACTAACATTACGTAATGTATATGTTATATTTTGTTCGAAGGCTTTTTTAAGGGGAGATTATGTTTATTCAACAGCGGCATGCGTGTTTTTTTCTATTGTGTAAAATGTTCTAGTTTAACAATGAAAACGTGTGATTGACTCCTCGTAGAAGTTCAACGCACCTTTTAATGTGTTTGTAGTATTCACTGTAGTATTCACCAGGCTGCAATTTATTATGTTGTGTTATCACTAAAATAAGAGATCCTTACCCATGAAAAGTAAACACAACGTATTCATTTTACACTTGAAATAGCAGCAGCTTCGATTACTCGACTGATATGCTATCACATTTCATAAACATTGATTGTAGTTAAGAAACGTTATTCGATGTATCTTTGTCAACGATTTGGAGTTCTGAAGCGTAGGAATCAAACCACGAGCGCATTAGCCTGACTTAATTAAAGGGACTTGTTCAAATTTTGGCAACATTAACATTACAAAACATCATCTATTAAAAAGAAAAAAGAATACAAGAAGTAAAAACAAACAAAATAACAGCCCTAAATGTTCAAAGTATGTGCTCGTACCGATAATAATCTATGGACACTTGGTAAAATTATAAAAGGTTTGAAATGCTTAAAATATGTATTTTGGAATACTAACAACGCGTAATTATGTCGAAAACCTCAGTTGTGTAGTGGTCGCGTTTTTCTCTTAATGGTTCCGGGTCCCGGTTAAAAAAACGTTTTTATTCAACTTTTGTCTTGTAATTATAATAAGAATATTTCAAATTTTATAGGTTTGTATTGTTTGTATTGTTTCTCTGTCAGTCAACAGTCCAATAATAATGCAAACAAAAATAATAACGTGTACAATGTTAATATAGTGTAATAATCATGCACTTACATGTAGTATGTGCTTTGTAAAAATGCTACTCCATATTGCATACAATAAGGATGTAAAACTATGAGAACTAACTGATAACGTCGCGTGTATCTTAACACATGCTTCCGTAGTTCATTTTGTAAAAGTTTTAAATTTCATTCTAAATTACTTATTAGGCGCTGCACACGTTGTACGTGCCAGTTAGCAGCATTGTTCTTATCGAAGATACGCAACGACTCCTCGTAATAATGGAACGATCTCCCATAGTCTCCTTCCATTTCATAGCAGTGACCAAGCAAGTTTAGTCCAGTCTCAGCGTGATACAAGTTTATCTGATTTATTGGATCAAGTATATAATACTCGAGTATTCCTAATGCATGAAGCTGTTTGTCGGGGTAACCTAGTCCTCCATACGTGAGATACTGTAGATAGTGAAGGAAAGGACGCGCATCAACCTCAGAGCTGTCCATCCATTGTTTTTCATCGTAACTTCTATGTGCAGCTTCCTCTTCAGTAGTGTGACGAATCATTTCAAACAACAGTATATATGGAGCGCAGTTACATTCTAATCTTAAAAAACTTGACACAAAATGCGAATGGCGGTTTACTAAAGACGTTGCCACAGTTGTGTGATATCATGTTAGCAAACACCTGGAGATCACGGTCTTTATCTAAACGTTTACATCCGCTCACAGCCTTGACCCTGCTATGAAACCACTTCTCCACGTCCTCCAGCACTCTAACTGAGTAACCTAAAATGGAAAACTTAAAAGAAAAGTGCCATAAAACATATTTTTTAATAAAAGGCAACCGCAATTTAGTATAAATTGATATTGTCATTAATACAATATATCTTCCTCATTTACATAAATTCGTGTTTTTTTTATTATTGGCACGCTCATTGATAAGTGTGTGTAAGCATGAACGTTACCGTACGCTATGTTTAGAAAAGTCATTTAACCTTCCAGAACGTATAATATCAGTTTTACACTATGACAAAATTAACAAGTTCATCTAAAATCAATAAAATGTCAAATATATACACTTCTTATTCCTTTGAAATAGTACAAACATTTACACCTCTTTATTGTGTAATTATAACACAACAAGATAAATCTTAAATAAAGATATACTGCGTTGATTTAAATTTGTGTTTGTTTTTGAACGCGTTCGTCAATATAAGAGTTATGACTAATATTGCGGTTGTTTGTTTGATTATTTTTTTAGCGGTATTACATCAACATACATTTAAATACGAACGATGTTTACACTTTGATCTGATCTTTGACCGTACTCGGAGAATGTATACGCTATACAAATGCTTAACAATGTTTTGTGAAACAAATTTGGAGATAAAAAAAACATGTTTTCACAGGGTACATCACTTCAGATATTAATTAAAAATTGTTCAGCGGCTCGACAAGTTTTTATGTATAACAGTGTTGACCGATCAACACAGTTTATCAGTATATGGTCTTCACATTTTACCTTTTTTGAAATCCGGATTTTAATTTGCAAATGAACATTTTATAGTTGATACGTTCCTTTTAAAACAAAAACACATTTTGTTCGAAGTGGCAGTTGAACTACATAAGGCTTTGATGTTGACATGTCAATCATATTACCATAAGTTGTTCTTAATACAAAACCGATACCGACATGTTTACTCGTATAAGATGTCGAACCAAAATGTGTCTATGCGTTGAATAACCAAATCGACAGGAATAGTGGGTATTTCCGAAAAGAGTACATGCATTACGCTAAATTGCATAGCAAAGGCAGTTAACCAGATGTTCCTGTCATAATGTATCACATTTTTAAGAGCAGACAGAACGCTTAAACGTTTGCTCAGTTTAGGTATTTTTAACAAATGCAACAAATATATTTATTTCCATCGGGCACACTAGCGGGGCATTTTTTATTTTTTTTGCATCGAGGTAAAAGGCATTTCAAAGTTAAACCCTGGGTTAGACAGCTGCTCCTGAAAATAATACTGCTGACAGAGTACGATATGATCGACTCAAACCTTTGGTTTAACGTGATCACAGTGATTCTTGCTGCGTTCACGGGCTAATTAAAATACTTTATGGTATGTCTTCACTTGAAAGCACACTTCATTCTGATAATAGCATGAAATAAGACAAATTGTGCATTATTATATATTCAGGTCTTTAGTGAAGGCTGCGGATATACACTTTCGTAATTTTAAACGCCTTTTAATATTTATGCCTATTTAATTCATTTAAACGTATGCTGCATTTAAACGTTAGGCAGTTCACAACTTAAAGTTGAATTCAATATATTTTAACATTTGTTTAAAGCGATTGGCGTTCAATGTTATCGCTGCATAAATGTCGCAATAGATCTAGGTCAAAAGTTCGCGTAGATAGCTACGTAGATGTGCTTTGCTTGGAGTGGGGGGCTCAACATTCAGTTGATTTATTGTTATTAAAATTGTTAAATTTACTCGATATAAAAGCCGTGAAGCAGTGTTAAAACGTAAAGAGAGCTTGCTGATAAATCAGTTGCGAAAGGTGCAAGAAGACTTTTCTAAAAGCGTACAAATTCACCGACGCGAACTAGGTTAACAGTTGGTTTAGAAGAGACAAAGCGTTAATTACGTCGAAAAAAGCTACGATTGACTTAGAAATGACATTATCGTGTACAGTACGACGAAAAGAATCCAGACAACACGATCAAAATCCCAGGTCAAGACGAAACGATATGCAATGGAAGATTGACGTGGTTGAACTTTAGTAAGGTTTAACATACATGAGCTTTTAGCTATACATATAAAAACTAGACACAAGAAGAAAAACAAGGGGAAAACGGACATAAGGCGTTCATCTATCCTCCCATTTGTTTTAATATTCTTAGCAGGGAGTGCTCACTAGATTTCACAAAATACATTGTGAACTAGATTTTTACCAATTGTGACCGAATTTCAAACGCAACCGAGATATAATTGGGACTCATAAAAATTTGCTTATACATGAGGCTACACAAGTTTATAAAATTCAAATATTGACGACGCACGACGGACGACTACGACGAAAGACGTTCAGAGACGTTTACAAAAGCACACGAAGATCATGTTGTACTCAAGAGACATTAACAGAAAAAAAGAAGAAATGAATCAGGTACTATCCATAGTAGCAGACAAACAATTCTTTTTTAAAAAAGGCAAATATTTCATTTTTATTTGCTTGATTTATGAATGGTAGAATTTGTGAATGGTAAAATACACCAATTTTATCAAGTTTCTAAGATACCAATACATTATGGTATTATATACTGTTCTTATTATTGATCTTATATTCTTTAAATTTGCTGTTGCATATGTAAACAAAGTGTGTGCGCGCATACTAGTGTCGGGTAAAACACCGTATTCAATAATGTATTTCCGTGACTGATCGAAAAAGGTCGTTCTTGAAAAACGGTAGTGGGGAATACATGTATGTTATAACATATTTATGACGATATTTCACTGAGTATGGTCAATGAAAGTGAAATTTCATATAAAAATGCTCAATAACTTCGGTCTCTAAATACAGATAAAAGTCACCGGAATGCAGGATTTTACGATTCATGTTCACATTGTTCTAGGGGGAGAACCCCCAAACCCCCCGATTGCAGGACACCCCCTCCCGCACCTACTCCCTTCTCCACTTCGTTGCTCAATAACAATCGTTGATGGCAAAATTTGCACCCCCCTTTTCAAAACCCTGGCTACGGGTGAGTAGCTAGAAAGACGCGTTGTTACACGAGTACCAATCATTTCAACGCTTGATATGGTCTGGTAACATAGATACAACATGCTCTTTTTTATTTGTTGTTGTACAAAATAGTCACCACATGTTCGTTTACCAAATTAGTTTTCGTGTGTCGTATGAATAAATGTCGTTTCGGGAAATTAAAATCGAATATAATATCCCACTAAAAAACACATATGTTGTATCTTGTTAAATCTGTGTTACAAGACCACATCAAGCGTTGAAATTTTGGCTAATGCTATAAGGAACACTGATTTTGTTATCGGTTAACTATTTTTTATAAAATAGTTTACGAATTATTAAACTCTCGAAACGTTCGACGCACGACGCATCACTCTGGCGAACGACGTTCAAAGGAGTTTACAAAAAGCACAAGAAGAACATGTTGTGCTTAAGATATATAAACAGAAAAAGAAGTAGAAATTATACCTTTTAGATAATGATAGTAATGTGTATGAGGATAAATACCATACTGATTATAGTGATGTTTATATAGAAATTTTGAGCATTGTTTTGGAGCATCCATTTTTTATAAAATTATAAATGATTATGGTGATGATGATGAAGATGATGATGAAAATCTGTATCAGTATGTCATTTGAGTACTACAATATACGTGTATTCAAGCGATAGAAACGACTAAATCTACTGTATGGTAAATGATAACAAAAAACATTTCAAATTAAACAAAATGACACTTTTACAACATGAAGTCTAACTTCTACTACCTGATCGTATTCTTTAGCATGTATTATCAGAATATGTAAAAAAACTATAATAGTTACTGTAATTAAAATGAATACCTTTCATTTACATCAGTTTCACTTGTCGATCCGTTTGTACTTAGGCGTAATCGAAAGTAACTCGGTATAGGTTTTTTATCGGGTATTTCCATTTACGCAATTTATACGTCATGAATTAAGATAGTCACCATGGTGAAACGCCAAACATTAAAAATCGCTTCGGTATTGATTAAGATTAAATCACAGGCGTAGCGCGGCCTAAATCAGTGTTTATATTAAAATATTATAAACTAAGCTGAGGGTTAGGGGCAGACACATTATTTAAGTAATTAAAAGGCAAATACTTTAACAGTTTCCGAAATTGAACAGTTTAATACCAACACTGACGCAATATCTGATATATATTATCATATCCTTCTTGGTGTATCACATTTAGAGTCACCGTTAAAATATGTGTGTGTTGATAGAAAGACGCCGACCAAATGTGGTACTCACTACATGTACTGCAAGGTGTTAAAGCAGATATAAACACAATATTCACACTTTTACGTATACTATTATTTAAAAGTAAGTTAAATACTTTGGTATAAAATTCCATTTCTATACACATACACCCTAACTATGGGATCAAAGGTAAACTATACTATGTTAGTTTAAATTTGTATTCTTAGACATTTTCTCAGACATAGATTTTTCAAATAATACACTATAATGCGTCCATTATATCCGAGTTAAAACTTTGACAGAAATTGTGTATCATATTCCGCATGAACTAGTTATATTTATTGTGTACACACTGCATAGAAATCCGGCTATAATACGACGTATGGACAACACAAATATTCTCAATCCACATGAAATGTTTTGTGAAAGTTATTTTCATATCAAAATCTGCTTTATAATTTAACAAAATAACAGTCTACCAGTAATACAATTTATGTCAACGTATACTGCTTGTTTTTGATACAGTTTAAAGTAATTAACTTTATTGATTTAGTTTCTGTTCAACGTTAAAATCCATTTTGTTTTCTAGTTTGTACGTTTTACAATAATTAAGTTTAAAGATTAACCCACCATAAAAAGATGTGTTTGCTGATTTGGACCCTTAATTATTACAGTGTTTCAGGTGGGTTTTGTGTATGAATGAAAATCATATTTTTATAATTTGCTGAAAACAAAGAAAGCTCTGGTTTGATATGTGTATGTTACTACCGCTGGTTGGAGGACGGCACATGTGATTTTAAATGAAGGTCAAAGGACTAAATTGTGACTGCATCTTTCCTGGGCATTGTTTAAAATAATTATTAAATAAAATCACACACACAATCGGTATTAGTATCGCATATAAAAATAATATGGCAAGATAAATATTTGAAGGTCAATTATCATATAGTTGATAAATGGAAACGTGTTCTACAACAAAAATGATTATTTGCTGTGATTAAATCATGAATTTACATTTACGATGCCTAGTAGTGTGTGGTTTGTGGCGCAATATCAACTTATAAAAGGCGCGTTTTGTTTTCAATACCGTTTTTGAGTTATAAAATAAATGATATACAAATGAACAAGTAATGTCAAGATAAACACTTTGAACAACTTTCACCAAGATTGATTTATAAATCTAACCTCTTTAATGTTAAAAAAGGTTTTCTAAGATTTGACCATATGACCTAGGCTTAGAATGCACATGACCCAGATTCGAACTCGAACTTAGTTATTATGAGAACCGACTTTCCCGTTTGGAGACTTATTTCATTCGTCATACTTCTATCATGAACTTAAATTAACCCATTACAGTTGGCATGACCGTTCTTATTCGGACATGGATATCTTTGGTGACTTTATGTGTCAGAAGGAATAGACGACAGATGACCTAACATCAGATACTCGCTAATTATTTCATTATTGTGCTTGTTCGTTCATGATTCCGGTCTCCATGCAGGCACTAGTTTGTTCGTGTATTCATTCATCCATTCATTCATATATTTATCCTATTACCAGATAAAAATCGATAGGATAACACAGATCGTATAAACTTGAGATTTATACTATCGCTATTTTAGGTCATTTGTGAGGTTTTCCAAAAATTGACGGAAGAACAAAATCGTCAAAAAAATGCGATATTTGATGATTATTAATGAAAAAACGGAGGAAATAATAGGATAAATAGAATATTATGTGAGTTTTGGATAAAGATCAAGTTTATCATGCTATGCCCGAACCATGGTGGCGCTCGGCAAGCCTTGCGCTAACATTGTTCTAAGCCTCGCATGATAAACTTGATCTTTATCCAAAACTCGCATAATATTATCTATATATATATTAATTGCTCACAGTAAACATCACTTCATTTTGCTAGATTGTCTGTTGAAACCAGCTGCATTACCGACAGTGATGTACAAAGTCAAGAGCCAGAAATACAGTCATGTCGATTTTTTAATATGAATCGCAAAACAAGTAATTAGATGGGTGCAACGGAGTGTTGCAAAACTAATTTCTTATAGATAGGAGCTTGCGAAGCGCAGTAATGTTTGGTCAAACTCAACTTTACGATGCTATATTGCTCATAATGACCCATATGGTGCCAATGCTTTTAAAGTCATCGCTTAATATCGACGAGAAAATCAGCGGGGAAAATCATTCCATTCTACAAATTCGCAGATATTAGGTACAGTACTAGTTACAAATATATATGGGGAAAGTTACACACATAAATTACACGGTTATAATGAATTTGATACCGGTGTTGTTGTGGACCATCTTGCTTCAAGGGGTAATGGGCGTGAGCTTCATTAATAAGAATGTGATATGTCACCAACGCACGGCCGTATGTACACTAGTACCCACCGCATTGATATATATGCACTGTGTTTTGACACCGGTGTAACAGTGTTGTAAATGTCGTGGCATATTTAGACTTCATGTTTCATATTAAAACTACAATTTAGGAAATAAATTTCTCAAACATACATCAGTCAAATTCTTTCGCCGAATTGAAGAAAAAAAGAATCCGGAAAGACTTTCAGTGTAAATCTACGTTGCCAATGTTCGGTAACAGAATTTTGGATAGCTAATGAATTGTTAAGTTCGTCTAATAGTATCAAGTGAACACAACCCCTTTGCAAACTTCACACAAGTGTGATACAATTATCAACAGTTACAACGAATGTACGCCATAACAATTTTTTTAATTGTCATTTACATTCTCTGTATTCCGTTAAACGATGTTTTGTTTGTTTTAGTGCTTGTCATAGATAAGGAGCTCGTACACTTAAAAGTCACGTCCTATTTGCAACTCGTGTTTCATTTAGTTTTATTTAATAGTTGACAGTTTTTTTAATTGAAGATAGTTAACATTGTGCATAAGTACGTATGTTATATATTATCTGCTTAATTGACGGACGTTGGAATTTATTATACATCATCGTTATAAAGCTTTAATCCATTGCTATAAACGTATTTGTGTACATTTCAAATATTGATATTGCAAAATGACGTATGACATAACTAAAGAAAACAATTATGAGTGTAATGCGATAAATGCCTTATCCTTCGTTTTGTAATTTCTGTGGTTATGCAGGGACCGCATTCACAAACCAATTCATAAACTTAAGTGACAGAAAAAAGGATGTTTTTTAAATTGAAGTATTCAAGGTTTGCTTTAGTTTGAGTTAAACTTAGTATTAACCTCGTCTAACTATCATTATTTATGTAGAACATTAAGTTAATGACATATTCACCAGTGCTAGTCTATATATGTTTATAAATTGCAAATAAAAACTGATAACAAACAGCGTATCTGGTTAAAACGGATCGTTGTGAAGCACAATAACTGAATAAATCGCGTGTTCACATATCTTGGAACTGATAGTTAAAACCTAGTTTGTCCAAATTCTGTGCATCAATTATCACGACGTATTTCTTTTAATGGTGAACTGATATTTCTTTATATATCACTCGGGCATATTAATACACACATCGCATGACAGGATGATCGTAAAAGTAATTTATTTAATTTTTATAATTCCTTGAGCGTTTGCCGGAGGTCGATAGAGGTTTTAATCTCAACGTTTAAAGGCACTACAGTCAAAATGTAAATGTTAGAAAACTTATTTAGGCATTCTAGTTTTAAATGTAAATGTTAGACAACTATAAATGGAACTACAGTACTAAATGTTCATGTAAGCTCACAAGAGCCTACTCGCGTATTATCCAAATAAAGAAATACAATCGTCTTATTGAATTACCCCATAGTCTATACAAAGAGCACACACCTGGGGAAGAGCGTACTATTGTAACTTACCTGTCTTATTTTGTATTATGTTTGTAATTAAACCATATATTGAGGTATGCTCTACTGCATTGAAAACACATGGTATAATTAAGACACTGTGAAACGGTTAAAACCAGTTATTAGTGTGTTTGGGGGAAGTTCTCGAGAACACTTACACTCGCAGAGTGGATCGAACCACTCGTAGCTCTCGATCGCTTGGCGGGCTCCATACCCACTCCACTTCACTACAATAAGGGAACGCTTTCAAAGAGGGAATCGAACCTGTGACCCCTATCACGTCTAGTCGAACACCCTCAATACCCTTTACACCATCACGAACATGTTCAACACCCNTTTGGAAATTGCATGATCATGTTTGTCTAAGAATCTTAATCATTTGTCCGGATTATGAAGCTATATTATATTGTTTAACATAAAAACTGTTCATTTTTTTGCTCATCTGTTTTTTGAAAAAAACAAATAAGAGCTATTGTCATGACCTCTGCGTCCGGTTAAGTTTTGTGTTAAGGTACATTTTTCTCATAAAGTATCAAAGTTATTGCATTCAAACTTGGTACACTTACTTACTATCATGAGGAGACTGGGCAGACAAAGTGAGATAACTCTGGCTGGCATTTTGACAGAATAATGTGCTCTTTTTATACTTAGAAAATTGAAAAATTTGTTAAGTTTTGTTTTAAGGTCCACTTTATTCCTAAAGTATCAAAGCTATTGCTTTCATACTTGCAACACTTACTTCCTATCATAAAGGGACTGTGCAGGCAAAGTCATGTAAATCTGACTGGCGTTTTGACATAATTATGGCCCCTTTTTACTTAGAAAATTGAAAATTTGGTTAGATTTTGTGTTTAGGTCCACTTTATTCCTTAAGTATCACAGGTATTGCTTTCATACTTGCAACACTTACTTACTCTCATAAAAGGACTGTGCAGGCAAAGTTTTATAACTCTGACTGGAATTTTGACAGAATTATGGACCCTTTTATACTTAGAAAATTGAACATACATGTATGAAACGGTTTAAACCAGTTATTCGTGTGTTTGGAAAAGTTCTTGAGAACGCTTACACTCGCAGAGTAAATCGAACCACTCGTAGCTCTCGATCGCTTGGCAGGCTCGATACCCACTACACTTCACTACAATGGGGGAACGCTTTCAAAGAGGTGATCGAACCAGTGACCCCTATCACGTCTAGTCGGACACCCTCAATACCCTTTACACCATCACGAACATGTTCAACACCCAGTTGGTATTGATAGTATAACGCGTTTAATGATAAATATTGGGTTATATTTGCATTGTCGAAATCCACAGTATATTTTGCGTTAGCAATACAAAAGGAGAATTGCGGATTTGAGCTAAAGAGGGTTCCGACGATGTATGTCTTTTATAGGTCATTGGTATTATCAGAACTTAAACAACGTTGCAAAAACCCATCAAGGATGTGTGTGTCCAAACAACGCTGACCAATTTTATCCACCAATAAACCTTTTCATTCAAATAATCATTGTTCATTCGGTATGCGATCGTTGAAAGGTTTTTTAATTTATCTCCTTTCACTTGCCTTATTTAAAATACTAAATGAACCTCGTTCTGGAAAAAACTAGACTCAATGCATGTTCATACAGTGTCGTCCCAGAGTAGCGTGTGCATTAAGCACTGGCTAATCAGGGACGACACGTTGAACATAAAATGATTTTTCGTTTTGACGAGACTTGCTTAGAGCGAAACATTCCATAAAAGCCGAAAGTGTCGTCCCTGATAACCTATGCGGACTATACAGGCTAATCTAGGACGACACTTCACGCGCATGCATTTAGCCCTGATAACCTATGCGGACAATACAGGCTAATCTAGGACGACACTTCACGCGCATGCATTTAGCCCATGATAACCTATGCGGACTATACAGGCTAATCTAGGACGACACTTCACGCGCATGCATTTAGCCCCTGATAACCTATGCGGACTATTCAGGATAATCTAGGACGACACTTCACGCACATGCATTTAGCCCCTGATAACCTATGCGGACTATACAGGCTAATCTAGGACGACACTTCACACACATGCATTTAGCCCAATGTTCTCAGAATGAGGCTCAAATAATGGTGACGAATTTATCTCATGATAATGTGTCTGGAGTTTAATTACTCATATATTGATGACAGGTGTTTTCAGTATTTAAGTATTCTGATAAATGAAAACATTTAGCACATATACGTTTGTTTAATTCTATCCATTGCTTACAACCCCAGAACTGTGAAAATGTGTTTAAACCCATTTAGGAAAGGTAAAACAACAACAACAACATGTACTTGCTTTTCAGCACACATTTGCCTTTGAGCCATATGAAAAATGCAAAATAAGACAAGTGCAATACATGGATTACAAGAATTTTGAAAATACGATTATGATATAAATTAACAAAGAATCAACTGATTAGTTACATAAGTTGTGCCACATAAACATTGATAATGATTATTGTTAATCAAATGCGGACATAAGGGTAGAAGTAAACAAATAATTCAATACTTGGCAACATAAGCAGTAGCACTTTACCTTTGATATTGATTATAAAATCAATTTTCTTTTATATTTTGTGATCGCATTAACATATCAAATTAATAAAACGCTGTCCATCTTTGAACATATACTACATTATCGTTTCGTATTCCAAACGCTCACCCGGTTTCAATTAATCACATTGTGTAAATACTCAAATAAGAGATCCTTTCATTGAAATAACACTTGAAAAACGTCATTTACACCCGAAATATTTTCAGCATCGATAACTCGACTGATGTGCTATCACAATTCACATTTCATAATCACTGTTGCTAATTAAGAACTATAACGATATGTATTAGTGTGTATCGGTCAACGGAAATTCGGAGTTCTGAAGCGTAGGAATTTAACCACGAGCGCTTACACCCGACATGTTTAAAGGGACTTGTTCAAAGTTTGACGAAATAATACTTTTTAAATTTGTTTAATTGATTTAAAGAATAAGAATGCAGGCAATACATTTAAACAATCAAAATATCATCTTATACGATTAAGATAAATGTTACAGGAATGTTTTCGTTTATATATGATTATCGATCAAAATCGGTAAAATGATCACACATATTTATCAGTATATTTTTTTATCCCATTAATAAACGTGCAATTAACTTCCGATGCAAAAATAGCGTTATTGCAGCATTGCTGGAATATAGAGATAAACAAGTAACTACCTGTTTGTTTTGTAATAAACCAGGCAAGGCTTAAAATAAAAACGATGTTGCCTGCCGCGTGCCGAGCCGTTATTGTATTCGTGCCAAGATTGACATATGTCGTGTTCTGAAAAAGACTGGGCTTAATGCTTGTGCGTAAATTGTCATCCCAGATTAGCCTGTGCAGTCGGCACAGGCTAATCGGTGACGACAATTTCCGCTTTTATGGAATTTTACGTTAAAATTATGTCTCTGCTTAGCGAGATCCAGTTTAGGAGGAAAGTGTCGTCCCGGTTTAGCCTGCGCGGACTGCATAGGCTTATCTGGGACGACACTTTACGCACATGCATTTTGTCCAATTTTCTCAGAACGCTACTCATATTACAAAACGATCAGTAAGTAACCTGTTATTCTGTTAATCAACAACTATCCATTTTTTTAAGAAATAATTAATTGTATTGTTAAGTCTACATATTATGACCTACCACATTACATTAATAAATTTAACAACTACCTGATGACATGATAAAACAAATACATCGGGCAGCTTTATTTCAAGCAGATATCAATGTGGTATGAAACATCGACGTCATGTGTTTATATGCATAACTTACGTCATATATGATGTTTATCTTTTTTATTTTTCATGTTTATCGCGTGTTTTGGGCAAATTGGGACATTTTCTTATGTTTAATAAAATAATGAAACTGTTGAGAAAACAACGGGATACATAGAGTTATATGTAAGAATCAATTGGTCGTTGTATGTTCAGGTACTAAAGTACCCCGGGTTTACTAAAGTTTACTTAAATGTACCCCGGGTACTACCTGAACAATGTCAAATCGAGCCTATGTAAGCGTTGAATACAGATAGTATTATTGCTCGGCACGAAAACACGAAGGCATGTGGTTCAGTTTTTATAAATTCGCTAAATAAACTTAATCTTAACTAATTAAGAATATCGATATCAATCTAGCGAAATGAAAAAGTACAATGCAAACGCAAACATAATAGAATATCGTGAACGAAATTAACAGTAACAATACAAAATGCACTCATTATTTGCTTGGTAAATGTGCTGCTTTATATTACATACTATCACAATGTTAAAATAAGAGGTCTAACTGATAACACAGTGTGTTTCTTAAATAAGTATTTCTATATGTCCTCTTGCAAATAAGAAAATTAGTTTAGTTTTTTTTATATAAAACTACTTATAAGACGCTGCACACGCTGCACGTGCCAGTTAGCAGCATTGTTCGTATCCATCACGCTAAAAGACAACTCGTAGTAATTTAACGCCCCTTCATAGTCCCCTTCCATTTCATAGCAGTGACCAAGCAAATTTAGCGCTGTCTCAGGGTGATACATGTTGATCTTATTTATCGGATCAAAATCAGATATATAAGACTCGAGTATTCCAAATGCACGTAGCTGTTTGTCGCGTTCACCAAGTCCTCCATACGTGAGATACTGTAGATAGTGAAGAAAAGGACGAGCATCCACTTCAGCGCTGTCCATCCAGCGTTTTTCAATGTAGATTCTCTGTGAAACTTCCTCTTCAGTCATATGCCGATACATTTCAAACCACAGTATATATGGAGCGCAGTACGCTTCTTTTCTAACAAAATTGACACAGAATGCGAATGGCGGTTGATTGAATCCGTTATCACAGTTATCTGATATCATTTTAGCAAAAACCTGGAGATCACTTTCTCCTTTGTATCTTCTACATGCACACACAGCCTTGACCTTGCTATGATACTTTTGCTCCACGTCCTCCAGCACTCTAACTGCTGCGTGAATATGTCCAAAACAGTATAATGTAGAAGCCAACTTTAACCGACTAGAAGCTACATCCGTGTTTAAAGAATATTGAAAACGCATTATAATTTCGCTGAAAGCAGGGTTTCGTATTCGCAAACACTTAGATGATTGAATTGAATTGTGTAAAGCATACAGGTTGTTTATAAGTTCTAAAGCAACAATTTTCAATTTGGCATTCTTGGAGTATTCAAAAAGAATACGTAATTTATTTGTTATATCTTGCTGAGAAGTTGTATTCGAAGTGTGTTTATCATTTGTTATATCTCTTAAGTGATCAAGAAACCTTTGCAAGCACTCGAACTTTATCAATAAACTGATACTGTTACGTAAGCATACAGGTCCCATTTCTCCCTCTCCAGCTTGTCCGATTCGCCTTGTTCCACAAGCTTGTAACCGATACCCTAATTTATCTATACCTATATAAAATACATCTTGTAAGTCGCTCTTAAGCAAGTAGTCCACGTATTGTAAAAGGCGTCTCTGTTGCACCATAGACAGTTTTCCATCGAACAAATTCACTCCTATGATGATATAATGAGGAAAGATTCCCAATCGCAGCCACTTTCTTAATACTTGTAAACATAGTACAAGAAGAAACATAAGGTTATGATCCTTCCACATAGAAGAGTGTGTTCTCTCTATGGTGTAGAACATTATAGTTTTACAATGGAAACTTGTGGTAAAATCCCCAACCATTTTATTAAATAAGGATGTTTTAATTAGTTTTAGAACTATGTAACATTTTATTTGTGTCATATTAAAACTAAACATTAGCATTCGTTCTATGAGGTTCGGAGACAGTCGCCATTCTTCGCGCGTGTAATCACTGTCCGGGTGACCAGCAGGTACCAGGAAAGACGGAGCTACCCGTGCAGCCTCCAGTAATTGGGCAGGCGGCCAGTGTTTACCTTTACATATGTCTACCCAGTGTTGAATTTCAGGAAGAAGTTTTCGAACGTGCAATGCATGTACAACATCCCAGTTGGTATAAGGACTCACTGAGGGTCCATGTTTGGTTATCTCCCCAAAATCTGCCAAACCCTGCTCTAATTCCTGTTTCCATCGTTCTGAGCTGAGCAGTACTTGCCCAGAATCTTTCTTAACACACATTTCGCCGTCAATACTGGTAAACGCTTCCGGTGTGTATTTCTTGATGACCTGTACCAAGTATTGTTGCGGTGGATTGATGTCGTCACGCAGCATCAGAAGGTTCTCCGCCCCAGCCTCCCAGTCCCTCCAGTCTGTCATAATGTTCTGAGTGCTGTTAGTAATTAGAAAATCAAAATCAGACATGAGACCGGGAGTGGTGGTGCCTTCCGACTGACTCCCGAAATGAAAACATTCTGCATTGTGTCCCGTGAGGTTGGATGTTATCATCAACGAGCGCTCTCTCCGCAAGTATGTTCTTCTTCGCTCCATTACAGTGCATTTTCCGGCTCCTATATCATCCAGTTCATCCGATATCCGGATAGACAATGCTGGAAAGTACTCTGGAATCTGGATGTGAAACTATTAATCAGCATTTTGTTGGTTTTATTACATAATCATCAGTGTTATACAAATATGCCTATAATATTCAGATGTGATTATTGAAAACGCTGATATACGCATAAATGTGTTGATTGTCTGTTTTTGAACAAAATAATCAAAGTCGTTATTAATATTATGTTTTACTAATAAAGCGGTCGTTTCAATGCTCACAACACAATACATACCTATGTATATCTGAACACGATTTTTAGGGCTTTTTCAGGGATTTATAATGTTCAATCTTCTGTGTCGCAGATTCAACAGAAAACAAGAACAGTGTGGAAACATTACACGACAGACATAAGTAAAACACATGTTTGCTAATGGTTAAACATCATTTGCAATTATTAAAGTTATAGTTTGTTACAAACAGGAAACAATAAAACAATTTGGAGTATTTCCCGCTTGTACTTGAACAAAATTAGCTGAATAAGGGTAACTTAGATTACGTAAAATACTCCGCTGGCAGTATGACTGTCAGGATGGCTGGGGAGTTAAAGCAAAATACCCGGAATTCTGAAGATCACGGTTCAAATAAATGTCAAGGAGGCAATGTCTTTTTGAACATACTTTTAAGATTATATGTGTTTGCCGTTTGTTAAAAGTGAGCTATTTTAATTTATCTCGTTAAATATATGAAGATAAGGCATTCAAGAACAACACAGTCATAAATGCCAATACTCTGTAGACACGTTCAACGTGTGTTGCGTCATTTACTTGTTCTTTTAAGTGTCTTTGTCGCAAAAGGTACACGTTTCAAAACGAATCTTATTTAATTCACAACTGGTATGTTTCTGTCATGTTGTGCGTTAATCGGACGTTATGTAAATCATGATTTACACAATTATGACCAATTCGATATTGTAGATATTTGATTTATTGTAAAGAAGTGTATGAGTGTCTTCACAACCAGCTAGGGAAATACATTTTTGAAAATCAATAATGATAAGAAAACCAAAGCCTCAAAATAACGAAGACGACTCAAGTTCTAATGAGTAGTTACAACACTTCGTTATAAATATCAGTTAAACTGTTCTTTACACAACAATGTGTGCACTTGAACGCTTTATAATTGAGATGTATAAGTAATAGTATTAATACAAAACAAACTATAGTTTGTTTTACCATCAAGTTTGTGGAGAGATGTTGATCCCGTATGTTGTTCGACCGCTCCGATGTATCCAGATTGATACAAACTCTTCTTACACCAAGAAGAGCTTTCTTGGGAACAAGTACCTTGAAAAAACGAATCAGTAAACTAAGAAAGTAACTGAGCATTGTAACTTATGCAAACTATTTGAAACGAAAAAATAGTATATACATGTATATTCTGCCTATGCAGTCTGTTTGTTTCCAAGTCGAAAATTGAACATGCGTTTACAAAATGCGGACATTTATGTTTGATCTATTGTAATTATTGTATTGCAAGTTTTGTTTCAATGTGCTACATAATTTAATTAATTTACACAAAACTTTGAAACTTGGTGATACAAAAATTGGCTTTTTCCATAATTTATACCGAAAATAATAATAATAATATGTACTTATAAAATAACCGACTGTATTGCTAGAAGGAAAATCATGTTTTCATGTATCCATCGCAAAACACAAACCTTGTTCCTTGTTCCTGTTTCCCGAGGTAGTGCTGGTACACGCGGCAGACAATCGACCGTCCTATTGATCGTATCATGCTCTGCTTCCATTTTGTCCAGACTGAATATAACAGGAATAACTTTTTCAAATTGTTGTTTAAACATTTTAAATGAAGCATTGATAGCATTGCGGTGAGAAGAAATACAGAGCATATTTTTTTTAAATTAATCTCAATGCAAAATGTTGCGCATACTAGTATGCGCTTAACATTACATAACTGTAGAACGTCGATACATGCATGTATTCATACATTTAACGCAAAAAACTCATAATAATTGAAATGCTAACTTCTTGTGTTCGCTTCATGATATTTATAAACTACGCCATGCACTTTCACAACTATTTAATACGAGCCTGTTGACGTTACTTTTCCAGTAACTATTTCATATCAGTCACCATCTGTGTTGACTTTGTCATTGACACGTTTGTTGATCTTTATTTTAATTAAACTATTTTTCACGCGTATGAGCGATTCTCTTTAAATAGAAGACAAGGCGTAATCATGAGTCTTCTACGTCCCACAAACAGTTAATCGATTGAACATTGAAGAAGTTCATAAGGTAAACTATACACAATTGATCTTATCTAAATTGCATTGTTTCGAATCTATTATGAACAGTAAAATTCATATTTATAAAAGAGAATAGGCGTTTACATTGAGTATTATGAGGACATGCACTCAGTAAAATACAATAAAAATAAGATAAGTTTTATTTAAAGTCGGCAAGACAGCAACATACACAAAAGGTAATTGGTTACGTCTCCAATACTATTATATTCTTTATAGTTTATATTATACGTTGCATGAGTATTGTAACAGTGTGCTCATGCTACGCAAACGGAGAAATGTAACATAACTAGTATTGGCTGATCATGAAGTTTTAGAATACTAAATTACATCTAAATGAAAACTTTAGAGAAAGGAGAAATAATAACTTATTCTTACTTAAAGGCATCCTCTATTGGCAACACATTTATATTCATATATACATTTATATTGACAGAGTGTATAAACTATTTATCCTTTGGTAAATAAGTTGTTCGGTTGTTGATTATCGGTTCGTCTATTTAGTAAGCTTGTGTAAGCAGAACGTTTCAGTGTGCTATTTTTAGAATTGTCAATTAACATGCCAGAACGTACAATACGATTTTCACACAATTACATCATTAAAAGTCAATATATTTTGCTTATTTCATTTAAAAAGTACCAAAATGCACCTCGTGTTATTGTGTACTTATAGAACTAATGTTGACATAGTACGCTATGATCGTCATGAGCATCCTTTTTGAGCATTATGTGTGTTATTCGTGCCACCGATACAGGCACGAATCATCCCACACAACAAATTAAATGTGATTGTTAACAGATTAACAACTGTTACATAATATAATGTCAGAAATACAATTCGCTTGTATTCAAGAGATTAACACGACTATATGAACTGTATTGTAAAGGATGACACAAATGAATTTCATATAAAACTAATTGACAATGTTTTCAATATGAAATCAAAGTTCTACTGCGTAATGGCATTATTTTTCATGTATCATTAGTTGTTTTTTTTTAAATATTATTTTAAATTTAATTAAAGTAAATACATGTCGTTGACATCTGTGTCACTTGACAATCCGTGTGCACTGAGTCGTAATCGAAAGTACTGTGGTATAGATATTTCGAGTATTTCCATTTACGCAATTCGTGCGTCATGAATTAACCTTGTAACCATAGTGCCAAGCCATACAAAGTAGATCGATTCGATATAGATTGAGATTTCAACCAGAGGCGTAGTGCAACAACATAAACAAAGCTTAGGGTTTGGGGAGATGAATTCATGAACGTGTTTAAAATGCATACCCCTTAAAACGTGTCCGAAATAATACAATTCTTAAGACGTGTATTCTGGAAGTTAACGAAAAAAAGATGGCGTATGAATTAATGACAGTTAAGTTCAACCCGAGCCCGATGTGAACTGTTTTTTGTTATAATTATATATTTAATTGAAATGTTTTAACTGATCATTTGCTGTTAAGCATTATACTTCATGTTAAAACGTTTTAGCCCATATTCGGTATAGCGCCCCGTTGAATTGACTGTTTTTAATATGGAAACACAAAATTCACAGTGAACAATTAAATATTATCGATAATATTGAAAGAAAAACTTTTATATGAATAAAGGTCGTTTTGTAGACCATATCAAACTCATGTATAAACCTTAAACAGTATCGCCCATAAATAAATAAAATATTATTATTATTATTTTTTTTAAACATAACCTTACATAAGACAGTCCGATATATTTTTTACATATATAAATTTTAGTCATTCTTTAACATCTGCAAAACGGAACCAATTATTAATCGGTAAGAAAGTTTAAGATTAAATATTCATCAAACATACAAATTTAACTTTAAAATGGACCTTTGTCGTTTGTAGTTTAGTATACATCCATTAACTGACTCTCTGAACGTCTTACGTAACGTGCGACATTTCAAACTTAATCATTTAACGAAGTCATTTTGTAATTTTCATAATTTAACTGCTTAAAATATGGTTTGCATTTGTCCTCTTGGCCTATATTCAAAACGATAACAATGGTATGGTTTAATGTAGTATCGGTAAATCGATCCGGCTTTTGAATATTCTTTTCAGATTGTTCACAACCTGTCTTCAATAGACGTGTAATATAAAACCGCTGTTGGTCCAATACGCTTTTGCCCGTATTTAAATGTTTAGGTAAAAATAAGTTTAACATTATATCTTTAAAATGATCAATAACGCACACGTCTTTATACTAAACTAGATATGTATACGTCGGTATGTAGGTGGATGATTTAAATCACCTTAAGCTACGGTTATACACCGCTTATAGTAAACATTAACTTTATAACATCTTATTATCGTTTAAATGTATAGTTGTATAGAAAGTCCGTATTTATTTTTAAAAAACTAACAAATCTTCAAATGTTAAATGGAAATGAAATAAGACGAATATGAATACTTGTATCATTGTTAAGTTACATAAACAATTAATTGCTTTTAGGGATACAAGAAATATCGTATGCAGGGGGGCGGTTGTATCCCTTCAAGACAAATCATACACATGGGTATTTCCAATTTGATAACCTCCTGATATCCAGTCCTGCTTATGTGTAAATGCGGATTATGTTTTAAATCCGTATATACTTGATGAGAACTGTGCTTATAATAAGACGTTGTCTTTATTCATATACATTGAACAAGGCACGCATGCTATATATACCGGTATACAGTAATATGCATTATGTCATTTAAAAGGCGGTCGTTACCAAGTGTGCTTTTGTATAATTATTATGCATCTGTATCAAAATGTTTGGCACGCAATTTTGTATAAGGATCAGTTCAGATTTAACCAGGTTTATATAAACAGTTATCGTTACCTATAAAATGTAGTAAAATACATGTCAACATAGCCCTAGCAAAACCATAAGTTACTCTTAAGAAATATGTTTGAATATTAATTGCAACTGTATGCATTTATATACATTTATATTCCTGTAACTATTTCATATCAGTCACCATCTTTGTTGATTTCTCATCAACACTTTTGTTGATCTTTATTTTCATTAAACTATTTTCTACGCAAACGAGCAGTTCTCTTTCAATAAAGACAAGGCGTGATCATGAGTCTTCTACGTCCCACAAACAGTTAATTGATTGAACACTGAACAAGTATAAGGTCAGGCCCGTAGTCAGGGTTTTGAAAAGGGGGGAGCAAATTCCCATGAACGATTGTTATTGAGCAACGAAGTGGCGAAGTGGGTAGGTGCGGGATTGGGCGTCCCTCTCCTGCAATAGGGGGGTTTGGAGTTCCTCCCCCTAGAAGATTTTGAAAATGAAACCTTAAATCCTGCATTCTGGTGACTTTTTATATGTTTTAAGAGACTGAAGGTATAGAGCATTTTTATATGAAATTTCACTTTAATTGACCATACTCAGTGACTGATCGACTTGAATATGATATAACATACATGTATTTTCCACTACTTTTTGCAATAACCACCTTTTTCGATCAGACACGGAAATACATTATGTTAGACAGCGTTTAACCCGACAATAGTATGCGCGCACACAATTTGTTAACATGTCCAACAACAAATTTATAGAATGTAAATTCAACAAAGAGAAAGGTATAAAATATCATTATTTATTGGAATCTTTGAATCTTGATAAAATTGGTGCATTTTACCATTCCAAAATTCGACCATTCATAAATCAAGCAAATTTAAAGGAAATATTTTACTTTTTTTTTCAAAACGATTATTTTGCTACTATAGATAGTACCAGAGGCATAGCTTTGCTCTAAACGTGCTTATAGTGTGTTGTACAACAAACACTGATAAACAATAATAGGTCTTCTCTAATCTGCATCAATACTAAACAGAAATCGAAATGGTATACTAGTAACTGGTTACTTTTATATTTGTTAACTTTTTATTTTTCTTAACGAATTTCAGAAACATCAGAAACATATAACAATTAAGGCTTCAAAAAGACCCTATTACCAACAATTATACGGTTAAAAATTGGCAATAAAAATCACGCGCTATCTTGGAAATGACTTCATCGATAAATTAATTATATTGTGATCTGTCGGTAGCCATTTGAATTCAACATTATTGTAACGCTTAAATACTAAGATTCACTGGATTCAGGGAAAAGATAAATTACCGTTTTTTGCGTCGAATAAAGTTGGGTTCAACTTATAGCTCCTTTTTTTTAATCGTTAAAAAATGTTGGGTGCGAACGCACCAAACGCACCCCCCTTGCTAAGGGTATGAAGGTTAACAATAAACAATTGATCTTATCTAAATTGCATTGTTTCGAATCTATTATGAACAGTAAAATGTATATTTATAAAATAGAATTGGCTTTTACATTGAGTATTACGAGGACATGCACTCAGTAAAATACAATAACACTTAGGTACTTGCTAACGTCTCCAATCCCAAACCATTCTTTATAGTTTATATTTTACGTGCCATTAGTAATGTTACAGTGTTTTCATGCTACGCACTCGGAGAAAAGTTACATATATTAGCTGATCATGAACTTTTAGAATACTAAATAACATCTTATTGAAAACTCAACAGAGAAGAGCAATTATAACTTATACTTTCTTAAAGGCATCTTCTTTTGGCAATACATTTATATTCAGATATACATTTATATTGACTTGATTTATACACTTATATTTTCTTAGTTACTTAAATTGTTCGGTTGTTGATTATTGGTAGGTCTATTTAGTAAGCTTGTGTAAGCACAAAGTTACCATGTGCTGTTTTTAAAATGGTCAATTAACCTGCCAGAACGTACTTTACGAGTTTTACGCAATGGAATCATTAAAAGTCAATATAAAATAAATACAATTTTCTATTTTGCTTATTTAATTCAAAAAGTACCAAAACGCACCACGTTTCAATGTGTACTTATAGAAATAATGCTGACATAGTACGCTATTATCGGCATATGCCTCCTTTTTGAGCATTATTGGTGTTATTCGTGCCACCTATAGAGGCACGAATCATCCCACACAACAAACGCTTGTATTCGAGAGACTAAAACGACTATATCGACTGTATTTGAAATGATAACATAATTAATTTCATATTAAACACATTGACAATTTTATAACATTAAGTCTAAGTTCTACTGCGTGATTGTATTATTTTTCATGTATCATTGTTGTTGGTTTTTTAAATAGTCTTTTTACTGTAATTATATTAATACCTTTCATTAACATCTGTGTCACTTTACAATCCGTGTGTACGTCGGTCTAATCGAAAGTAAAGTGGTATAGATTATCGATATTTCCATTGACGCCATTCGTGCGTCGTGAGTTTACATTGTTACCATAGTGCAAAGCCATACATCATAGATCGATTATATATAGATTTAGATTTTAACCAGAGTCGTAGTGCAGTGTTATTTGAACAAATTAAAACAACATAAAATAAGCTTAGTGTTTGGGACAGAATAATTCATAAATGTGGTTTACATGCAAATGCCTGAAAACGTGTCCGAAATTAAACAATTCTTAAAACCTTATTCTGGAAGATAACGAAACAAAAAAGATAGTGTCTGAATTTATGACAGTTACGTTCAACCCGAGGCCACTGTGAACTATGTGTATTCTGTTCTTATATGTTATTGAAATGTATAAAGTGAACATTTGCTGAGAAACAAAATAAATTACGTCATGTTATAAAGTTTTAACCCAGATTCGTCAGCATCCCGTTTATTTTACTGTATTTTATTCGAAAAAAAAAAACAATTATCAGTTAAAACTTAACCTTATCGATAATATTAAAATAAATACTTTTATAAGCAGTGAGGTCGTTTTGTAGTCCTTATTAAACGTATGTATACGTTCTTAAAAAGTATCGCATATAAAAAAATAAAATGATATTAAAAATTAAACAAAAATTACTTTACAGTCCGAGATTTGTTTACATTATCAATTTAAGTCATCATTCTAGCAAATAATAAACTAAACCCATTATAAATCGGTAAGATAGTATTCATCAAAATTACCAACATAACAGTTTACCTTTGTCGTTTTTAGTTTAATATACATCCATTCACTGACTCTGCAATTCTAAAGTTACGTGCGACATTTCAAACTTAATCATTCAACAAAGTCATTGTGTAATGTTCATAACTGAACAGCTTAAACTTTTGTTTGCATTTGTCCTCGCTGCCTTTATCCAAAACGATAACAATGGTGTGTTTTAAAGAAGTATCGGCAAATCAATCCGTCTTTTGAGTATTCTTTTCAGATTGTTCACAACTTTTCTTCAATTGACGTGTAATGTAAAACCGCTGTTCGTCCGATATGATTTTGTCGTTTCGTACATGTTTTAGGCACAATTAAGTGTAACACAATATCTTTAAAATGATCAATAACGCATACGTCTTTATTCCCAAGTAGATATATATACTTCTATTTGTAAATGTTTGTTGCCTTATTCAAATCACATTAAACTACGTTTTTATACAGCTAATAATACACGTTTACTTAATAACATTTTGTATGGTTTAAGCGAATAGTAAAATCGGACATACGTATTTGTTTTCGAAATAACAAATCAACATATTTCCAAATAAAAATAAAATAACATGAACGTGAATACTTGTACAATTGATAAGTTATATAAACAATCAATAACTAGTAGAGCTCCATTAAATATCGTTAAGCGGTTGTTTCACTATTAGACAAATCATCCACATTGGTATTTCCGAATTGATTTCCTCCTGATATACAGTCCTGCTTTAGTGTTGACGCGGATATTGTTTTGCAACCGAATATGTTTTACGAGGAATGCGCTTATAATAAGACGCTGTCTTAATTCTTGTGTGTTTTTAATATTTATGATGCATCTGTTTCAATATTGTTTTCAGGTTATTATTTTTATTTAGAGAAGTTCAATTGTAAACAGGTTTATATTTAAGAAATACAATTTTTCTATCATGGTTTGATGTCGAATAACCCACAATAAGGAGTATAGATGCGTAGGAATTAAATCACGAGTGCGAAGCACGAGTGATTTGATTACACGCATCTATACTCCTTACCGTGGGTTATTCGATAACAAACCATCATAGAAAAATATTATTTCGATTCTAACACGATTCTGATTGATTTGGTTAAAGCTTTTGGACGTGAACTATATTTTTCAATACTCCGCCCTTCTTAGTATAAAGTTCAATATTTAGTGACGTCATTGAATCGTAACAAACATATGACGTCGTTTTCATTCACAACAAAATCGTAGAAACTAAATGACGTCACGTTTTTTGATGCTACTAAAAAGCTGACATGATATAAATATTTTCTTAATTACGTTTCCTAACAAATAACATTCTTTGAAGGCGTGGTTATGCCACTTATCACCAAATATACAATTGGTTGTTTCATTACACTTATATACATGCTACATTTATAACAATTATTTAAGAGCGGGTTTTAGCACGTGCATTTTACTGCGATGTTTTCTTTATTTATTCGGAACTATTTTCGAAACATTAAGCTCCGCCCATAATTATTGCAGAATAACCCATGGGCGATTTTCTTTTTTGTTTATATGAAATTTGGCACGTGCCGTGTTATAATTTCAGGTATCAATACTATAATAATGTATAAAAAAACATTTAAACATTAGGCTAGCGAAACCAGATGTTACCCTTCAGAAGGTGTTTGCATTTTATGTGTAACGAATACTGCTTACGATAACGTATATCACTAATTATTTTATACTGTATATGGAAATAGTGAAATTAAATTTTAAACAACATGCATCTTAACGCTCATATACCATTTATATTGCTTTTTCAAACTAAAATAACAGCGACCGTCGGTACGCCCTTTACATTTTGTTATCGAGTTATAGCGTCTTATCAAACTGTAATACAATATCAGCCATCGATACGCTCTATTCGCGAACATGTTAGTTTTTGCATTATATAAAACATTGTTTCTATACGACACATTATAACTTACGACTTCCTTGAAAACTATATTAGTAACTTCTAAATATATATGTTCAATTCAAATAATTGCAACGGATAGAAGAGTAACTGTATATGTGTATTGCGTGTGTACAATATTTAACATAAAACACAACTTTTTTAGAGATATGCACAATTGATATATGTTTTTAAAAAAAACATTTTTACTGACACATATTTTTAATCGATTTCAAATAAATAATTTCTTGATATACTCTCTTATAAAATATAATACATGGATTTACCCTTTGTGGTAACATATTGTAATGTAATGCCGGACATAAGTCAATATGTTAAAGTAGTTTCGTAGACATCTTATTATCACAAGGTTTTGATCTGCAATCTGTTTTGTGATATATGCTCGATTAGAAAGTAAGGAATTGGTCCTGATTTGACGTCAGAATTCTTAAAAGAGAACATGTATTAAGTGTTATGGGCATACCATGAATCATGCTTTAATTTTATAACATAACTTTAGCATTAACAAAATTTACTTGTCTTTCTTTGCTCTTATTGGATTTCCAAAATTGAACCAAATATTTTAAACAAATAACGAAGTTTATATTACCGGTACATGCCATTTTAGTTTGGCCAATACAACTACGTCCACTTTCGATTTTCCTAATCAAGGCTTTTCATTATTATTGTTATAACAATTTGAATATTGTATGGAACCATACATCGTCATTATATATCGTGTACCATGATCAGCACTGTAAGATTATTTGAAGTTTGCCTCTATTAGTTTTCCCTTTAGAACCCGAAGAGATTTGTATCCGTGCTCGAACAAATTATGATGTTATCCCATGTGCACGTCATATATATTCGGGCTACACCTCCTGCTGCCACCACAGACAACGTTCAATTGGTCCTGATATGCTACCCCAGAGAACATTTGTTTTGCATAATAACCAGTAAAACAAATTGACTGTTTATATTCAACGCATGCATATCGTTCTAACTTGTTTTCAATGTTCTTTAATAATGCGTACACAATGTTCAAACTTTTGAAAACATGTCATTGAATGTTTTTACTAACAAATGCATACACATTGTAAATGTTTAAAAAAATATTACGATCACAAGAAGTTGAATACAAAAAGCTACCTTTTCTGAGATTCGAACCGGACACCTTTAACATCCAAATATAACGCGCTACCAAATGAAATTCAGACTTAAGAATATAACTGCGTTTTTGAATGTTGTGTTTATAATAGATGTTTTCCATAGATATCAATGAATACATGTAAGACATTCTTTATTACGTGACCAAATTTGATTGATGCTTATCCATAATCGCACCGATATTGTTTTACATGTTCATAGTTTTTAAATCTATGATAAATTTGCACGAATTATTAAAAAATAGATGTCCCATGACTAAAATATACATCAATGCTTGAATAAGCTATACAATGTTAGTTAACAGCTGTGTTATGTTATTTATTCACCCCTTTCCCGAGCAGAGCCGGAATAAAATATCACCCGTCCTTACTCATATGATGATACATCACATTGTTGCCATCAATTCTAACTAAGCACGTGCCAAATTTCATATAATCAAAGAAGAAAATCGTCCATGGGTTATTCTACAATAATTATTGGCAGAGCTTAATGTTTCGAAAATAGTTCCGAATATATAAAGAAAATATTGCAGTATAATGCACGTGCTAAAACCCGCTCTAAAAGAAATGTTATAAGTGTAGCATGTATATAAGTGTAATCAAACAACAAATTGTATATTTGGTGATAAGTGGCATAACCACGCCTACAAAGAATGTTATTTGTTAGGAAACGTAATTAAGAAAACATTTATAGCATGTCAGCTTTTTAGTTGCATCAAAAACGTGACGTCATTTAGTTTCTACGATTTTTGTTGTGAATGAAAACGACGTCATATGTTTGTTACGATTTAATGACGTCACTAAATATTGAACTTTATACTAAGAAGGGCAGAGTATTGAAAAAAATAGTTCACGTCCAAAAGTTTGAACTTAATCAATCAGAATCGTGTTAGAATCGAAATAATATTTTTCAAGATGGTTTGGTGTCGAATAACCCACAGTAAGGAGTACATATGCGTGTAATCAAATCACTCGTGCTTCGCACTCATGATTTAATTCCTACGCATCTATACTCCTTACTGTGGGTTATTCGACAACAAACCATGATAGAAAAATATTATTTCTTAAATAGACGATTTGTCAGACACACTTCATCACACACAACAAGTCCTTGATGTGTTCCTAATACTTGTCGGTGATTGTCCTTATTTGGCATGTACTAGCGTTGACATATCACCTTTACACAAATGTGTTCATGTTCATGTTAAATGCCCTATTGCGTTCAAAATGAACGAATATTTCGTAAAGTATTTCGTAAAATAAAATTAACACATAAACAATCTGTGTTTCTTATAGCAATTGCTAAAATTTCAACGCCAGACCACATCTAGTGTTTTCCGTTGATGTTGAGCGTTATAGAGGCTTTACATTTGAAATTTAAATTAAAAGATGGGACATGCGTGTTACGTGCTGTTAATTGAATAACTTAAATTATAAAATTTATTAACAGTACCACTAGAAATTCACAGTTTTGCTACATTGAGACTTTACATACAAAAGTATAGGGCAAATTAATACACTGATGTTGTTACATAACTTTGCTGTATTGTGTAAAAATAATACTTAAATTGCCCTGAAATGATTTCAATACAAATGATGTGCAAGTAAAAAACATCAAAATAGTGAACACTTAAAACAAGTGTGTGTAAAAAAAATATAAAATTAAAAAACAACAACACGCAAACAATTAGCGATATACAGTATGCAATATATTCAAATGAGACAGCCGGATGACGCTACCTGGATTGATGTGCAATGAACATTACACATTCGGATTATTTTACTTAAAGTCTTATTACAAAACATTTTGGCATATATATCAGCAATAACCCAAAAACTGAAGCGAGAAAGCGTTATTTGTCGGGACATTAAACATAGACAATCAATTAATTCATTTCATCTGCAGTCTACACAAACAGTTGGATTAAAGTGTGCTTAATTTAAACACTGAACAATTACACAAAATATTTAGTCATACGGAGTATACACTATCGCAGCAAGTAGAATTCTGACCAAATGATTCTTTAGTTGGCTTTAACGCTATGAAATCATACATTACATATTGAAATGCTGACGATTACTCTTGAGAAAGTTGAAATGATTAACAAGGTGGGGAAAGCAAACAGTCGGAGGGATGAATTTAAATTGTTGTTTTTGTGTGTGATGTGTGTTTGCATTAATATGCAGGACCCGTATTCACCAACCCATGCTTAGACTTAAGAATAAAGAAAAAACTTTACCTATACAACGTGCTTCAGGGTTTGCACATATGCAGGCTACCTCTGGTGATTATGTCATTCATAAAATGTGATAAATGAAGCATGCGGTAATTCTGACTCAAAATGTTAGATATTAATGAACATTATAATTTATGGAATATTCTTTATTCTTAGTCTAAAGTCTATGAATTGCTTCGTGAATACGGGCACAGGGGACAAACATTGAATCAGATTAAATTGATATCCTCATAAAAAAAAACAGAACTATTGCATTGTGAAGCAATGACACAAACTAGTTACATGACGTATTCACTAGCTATTACACAGATGTATTGCGAAAGTTGTGTAAAATTAATTGCTGCAAGCTTCAACGTAAATAACATTATGTTTTACAATAATATGTGTTACTCTTTTAACAACACATGGTATCCTATTATATCCAAAGAGATATTAAAAAGTATAATAATCCTCGTAAAATAATCCTTTTATTTAGTTATTTCATAGTGTTATTGTATATAACGTCGTCATCCTAAAAACATTGATATGATTATTCTATTTGTGGTGTTAAGATATGTAAACACGTAGTTAAAATAGTATTTCCGGTATTTTGATAAAGGCGCAATGCGGAACGTTAATACAAGGAATACGATAAGATGAACAAGTCAATTGCTATGCTTATTATAATGCATAATTGTTTATTGTGGATTGAAAGGTAAGCCTTTTGAATAATGCATTTAAACATACACGTTTTCTATTGATGCTGTCAACTGTTAAGATGGCGAACTTGAACATGTATTTACGTGATTTTTAAAACACTTGTTTTCACTATTTCGGTAAATGTTAGACAACCATTAAAGCAACAACAGTCATAAATGTAAATGTGAGAACACGTTTAATTTACTGCTGACGGTATAATGTGTACATGTTAATATGCATTTAATTATATACACCGTTAGCGCGCTGTGACCACGCCTTGTGCGCCCAGTGGTTACGTATTGCTCGCGGTTAGAACGAATTAACGCTGTAGAGAAGCTCTGCTGATCGCTGTACAAACGCGATATGAACGTTGTGAAGATGCATTGTGTGCGTCATTGAATACCATTTGTTTTATTGTTAGAATTATTGCGCACAGCACTCTGACATAATTTAGGAATGCAATGTTTACAAAGCTTAAGCTGTGGCAATTATACTGTCCGATGTGACTGCCCTCATAAAACATGTAATTATTGACCGACACTCTGCTAATATCGGGAAATATGACAGGACGAACACGTTCAGATGCAGGTTGATTGGGCTATTGGTATTGATTTATTAATATATATATTCTTACCTCTGCACGTTGGGGCATGACATAGGCATTTCTATGTTACAGATACAAAAAAACATCCCCTAGTTAAGCACATAGAACCGCAACCGAGAAACTGGGTTTTTTTTTCCCGGAGGTCTTTAGTGTGTTTCTTTTTCATTCTAAACAATTAACATAACAGTTCTTCAAACCTTTTTTTATATGAAAACGCAAAGTAACTCGATAGAAATATAATTAAATAGTGCTTTTGCAAAGTGTGCCTCAATATTTGCAATGAACAGTATAACATTTACCGGTAAATATGTCGAAAGTGTGACATTTCCCATGCCGCAACCAACAACCCAGCACAACTGGTATACAGCCAAAGACACTATTGCAGTATAATATGCCAACATTTTGCAGCTTCGATGCATTTATTCATTACCGAAAAATAGTTGTTCATATTCACTGTATTTTATTTACTTTAAAGATAAACTCATATGTTCGAGGTAAATAAAGCTCTTCACAATTGTATGATATGCAGCAAAATATTATATTTTGCATATTTTTGTTTAATAAACTGAGTAAAAACTCCGATATCGCCAACGCAAACTGTTTGGCTGTAACAGTTGCCACTATAACATCATTTGGCATAAATCCTTGTTTGTTTAGTCTGTTTTGGTTCGTGTACCGCCTTTTTCTGAGTCAATATCGAAAACAAAAATTGTTTGATGTGCCGATGTGCAAACGATTGGAATCACTATTAATCGTCTGACGATGTGGAAGTGATATTTGGGGATTGCTTGATTTTGACTTTGCAGAAGAAATACGTATTGACAGATGAAATTAATTGGTCTGTTGCAGGGACCTAGATGGTTCCGCTTGTCTGTACGACTTTAGTTTGTTTGGAAAAGGAATGTATTGTGGTTCAACCATATGTATTTACTTCTGAAATATAAATATCTTCTTGGTAAATGTAGTTTGTTTTGGATTGAAAAGTATCAATTTAGCGATTGGATTTGTGCAAATATAAACAATGTTAAATAAGCGAAAAACAACAAAGTCGTTTCAACGATATAACAGAGTGAATATGTTGCGTTTTTGCTATAGCTTTAATAGGAGATAAAACAACTAAATCGTCGATACATTTTTATGACATGTATTGCTGTGTTTGTTATTTGTTTAGTGTTTACTATTTGGATACGTTTCTTTTGACAATTACTAGATTAATATTCTTCATTTGACATATAACGTTAAATTTCTATAAACAAATATGTACGATTTTTATGTCAACATTTTATTTTCAAAATTTTAAACCAACACATTAATATGAACGAGAAATGATGTATTAAATTTTTTAATTATCTTGTTATGGTAACATAAGTAAAATGGTTTAAATTTAATAAATTTCATAACGATAAAGTTTATTCCGATACCGACACGTTTCGTAGTATTTGTTTTAGAACCAAACATTGTGTCTTTAGGTCTTTTGAAAACACATTGCAAAGATTACCGAGGATTCTCAAACATTGTATATGTCTTGTGTACATAAATGACTTTTTGACGAACATTGCTTGAAGTTTGATAACACTCTAATTTCGTTAATGTCCTGGTCCCTCTTCTTCTGAACTTGTATTATATTTATTTTTCAATCATCAACGTTTTATGTTAGAAACAAAGATCGTATATACTTGCCTTAAAGGTAGAAGAGGACGCGGAAAAAAATATATTAGGGATGGAAAAGTTAATTTATTTTGTTCTCGAATGTTGTTATTCGATACCTTTAATGGGTTTGACAATTATTAAAAGTGCAAATCCAACATGAAATACAAGCAAGAATGTGAAAGGGAGGCTCTGATTGGTCGACTGAAAGATTAACATGGGGTTATCCGTGTGTTATCCTGTAAGCCTAAAGCGTTGCGTGTTTGAAGATGCGTTAACTCTCGGATAGTGTATTAAAATTGGTACAAAAAGGTGTGGAAATAGAAGCCATAGTGCAAAACTATTTTAGGCATGTGATGAATACTTACCATAAAGGTTTTTGCGCAGTCTAGCCAGTAGAATGTCACTGGAGAAGCTTCATATATAATCATACTGCAAATTTATGGTTATGAATGATTTAACATGCGGTCTTTATTCCCATAATGAATATATATTAAAAGAGAATAATTTATATTCAGCTAGTATATGTAGGTAACTCAGTTGAGACCTGTGCAAATGGTTTATATTATTAACCTCGATTTTCTTGCGTTTTTTCATCGTAGTAATAATCAAAACGTTAAAGGTCTAGCTTCCAAACACAGTCGTTGCTTAGAATGACCTAATTAATAAAAAAAATTGTTCCAGTAATTATATGACTTTTAATGGTAATAGAAATGTGCTACAGACGGTTGTAATAATCACAATGTTATTGGTCAAGCATTCGAACAGAGTTGTTGCTAAGAATGACCTCATTAAGGAAACATGTTCTCGTAATTACATGTAATTGTAATAGACACTTTACGCTAATGCGATACTAACATATTTACACAACAATATGTATGTGCTATCAACGGGATATTTACCCTGAGTAATGCTAGCAGGAAACTTTTCGCATTGTAGTTACCGACATTTAAAGGGCTTCTTGACGGAACATATATGGTAGCCATTCCTGTCCATTATCATTAGCTTCATATAACCCCATGGCAAACTCTGGTAGACAGGAGCGATATATTAACATATGTTTTAGTGATCCATTTTTTTTTCTAATAAGCCTATACAATAACATGTAACAAGAAAACAAATACAAATACACTTATAAAGGATACCGCTAGAACAATGATATTAATTAGTAATATATAGTGTCGTAGTTTGCATCATATATATAGTTTTTACGACTGCAAAGTGTTAATTCAACGCTATGCATAGCATATGTGAGTTGCCTTTAAAAATGAAACAGTATACTTTTACAAAACGAGTTGATTTACGTTTAACCGCTTTGCATATGTGTTTAGGTTTTAGTGTTGTTACACATCTGTTTAAAATGGGGGCTTATTATTTGAGGTGGTAAGGGGGCGTAGAGGAGAACGATGTCTGCTCATTACCTCAAACAATGTTAATCGGACCATCATGAAACTTTTTTTTATTCAATATAAGACATACAATGTATACATGTATATGATCATAAAACAAAGTGATACCATGTAGCAGCAAAAATGTTCAAACATGTTATACAAGATATGCTAATATATACTTTTTTGACATTGTGGTTTCCTTTTGATTAAAGACAAAAAAAAGAGTTTATATGTATTTTTTTCTTTGGTTGTTTGTGATAGGTGTTAAAAAAGCAACATAAAAAAAAGAATAATTATGAATAAAGATGAGTTGCATAAAGTGGATAGAAAGCAAACTGGGCTTGTTAGGAAAGTTTAATGTGTTTTCATTTTTGTTCAAATATATAAAGTATATCATTGTTGAGGGCTATTACTTTTTCAATGTAAATGTTCAGTTTTGAATAATTGATAAAACAGTACATTTTAGGTGTTTGTTTTCTGTATTTCATGCTGAATATGAAAAACTTCGTTAATATAATAATGTATTTCCATAGAGAAATATGTTTACACTCCCAGAAAAGGTGTTCTATTGTTTCAATATGTTCACTACACATATCACATACATTTGTGTTGGATAGGTTGCACTTAAAAATATATTTATTTGTAGCTAAGCTATGATTCTCTGGATGTATTTATATTGAAAATTTCTCAGTATGCTATCAGTGGTTGATTTATATGGAATGACAACTATATGTTTAAAATTAAATTCTTTTTTTCCAAGAAGGTTTTGCCATTTAGTTTGAGCTTTAGAGGTTTCGGAAGGGTTTTTAATTTGAAGCGTGTTAAATATTTTGTTCGTTTTATTTTGTTGTGCAATTATGTTTTCTACGAATGTTTTTTGAGTACATGGTGTGTTATTTGTATTGGTAACATCTTTAATATGTATGGGTATACTTTTGATCGATGTGTAGTACATCAGGAAATTACTTGTAGGTATTCCGAATATGTAGCATAAATTATCAAACGAATAGAAGTCGTTTATTCTGTAGTCGTACAATTGATCTACATATTTTATGTTTCGTTCAATCCAATGTTTATAGAAAATCCGTTCTAGTGTTGGTAGTTATGTCTTTATTGTTCCATAAAATGGTCTAACTGTTTATTTTGGTTTCTAAATTATGAGTAACTTTACACCATGCCGATAGAACATTCAATAAAATATGTTTTTGGTTGAAATTTTATCTAAACTATTAATGTTGATATTACATTAAAAAAGTAAGTAATCACTTTATGTTTTGAAGAATTTTCTGGTAGATAATTTCCATTTTCTCGTATTGGTATTATCTTAATATCTTTTAACCCAACTGCATTTGATTGCATTCAGGAATGAATCTATGTCTGTTAGTCTGATACCTCCATTTTCTACTGATTGAATTAATTGAGTTCGCTTAATTTTATCAGGTTTACCGTCCGATATAAAATTAAATATTTCTGATTTTATATCTTTAATAATATCATTTGGTGGGTTTGAGAGAACTGTTAGTTTATAAATTAATTTAGGGAGTGCAAACGTTTTTAACATATTGTTTTTCCGATTAGTGTAAGTTTACGATGCTGCCATGATATTTAACAATTTTTTAATTTTTGTAATTAAGGCAATATGTTTTTTAGAACTGCTTCATTTTCATTGTTTGTAAAGGTTATTCCTAACGTTGTTGCTTCATCTGATGTCCAGTCGAATTTTATTTCTTTTTTAAGATGAATATTACTTTGTTTAAATTTACTTACTCGTAGCACAGTACATTTACTTTTGTTTAGTTTAAGACCCGATGTCATTCCAAAAAGGGTAAGCGATTCTATAAGATTATTGAATGTTTCACTACTGTCATTTAAAAAATAAGCTGCCTCGTCAGCAAATAGGGACTGTTTAATCTCTGCGTCTGGTTCTAACGATATTCCTTTTATATGTGTATTTGATTGGATATAATGTGATCGATATTCGATGAATATAATAAATAACGAGGATGAAAGTGGACATCCTTGATTTTCCTCTCGTTTGATGTTAAAACTGTTTGAAAAGAAGCCTTTGTTAATAATTATGCTGTTAATGTCGGTATAAAAAAGGTGTAACCATTTAATTAGACTTTCGCCAACATTTATATTTTCTAAGCAAGAGAACATTAACGAATGGTCTAGTGCATCGAAAACCTTTTCGAAGTCTGCAAAGATAATAAGGCCAGAAGTGTTTGGTTGATTGAAATAATTTATGCATTCTTGTATCAGACGTACGTTTTCACCAATGTAACGTTCTTTAATGAAACCAGATTGAAATCTTGAAATGATTGATGGTTATATTTTTTTAATTCTGTTTGATATACGTTTAGTTGCAATTTTACAATCATTGTTTATTAGACTAATCGGGCGTCAGTTTGATAAGGATTATAAGTCTTTTCCAGGCTTTGGAATGAGTGATATAATACCTTGTTATTGAAGCGTAGTTAAGTTTTCGTTGTTAAATGAATAGTTAAGTGAATTTATTAAATGGGTTTTAATATCATTCCAGAATATTTTATAAAACCCGATTGTGATGCCATCAGATCCTGGACTTTTGTTATTTTGCATTTCTTTAAGTGCTAATCCACATTCATATTCATTAAGTAATCCGTCACACAATAGTTTTCCCTCTTGATTTAAAGCATCATCTGTATTTTTAAAAAGGGTGTTATTTTCAACATGTTTTCGTTTATAAAGGGTTTCGAAAAAAAAAACGTTGTTCTTCTAGTATTTGAGTTCTGTTTGTTATATGTTCGCCATTGACTACTAAGTTGTGTACAGTTTTTTGTTCACTGATACTGTTCGTGGGCATATAATCTTAGCCAAGTTAAATAACCAACTAGATCGCATAAAATACTTTTAAATAATAGTCATTTAATTAAAAAGACCCAATTACAATTGTCTTCCCTTTAACACTTCTAATCTGCATCAAACTTGGTCATAAACGTCGTGGCTAACACACATTCGCCACTTTTGATAACCGTCCTGATCGCCTCAAGCACTTCTAAATAGTTGCCCTTTAATACTCGTACATGTGCTTAATAAATTATGTCGCTTTTTTACTTTTTATCCATCAAAAATCCATCAAACTTGAACACAATCTTAAAACTGGCGTATTTTCTGGCAAGTTGGTCTTTCAGTAGCAAATAAGGACTATAAATTAAACTCCAAAAACATTATCAGAAAACAAATGCAATCTTCAACTCTAGTTGCTTAGGGAAGTGACCAATTAGCTGTTAATGAGAGGACACATTGTTTAGCAAAACAATAAAAAAAAAACATCAGTGAAGCCTGGGTGACCGCCTTGGAACGTTAAATGTTACAAATTGGGCAGATAAACACGCTTCAGACACAAACATGTGGTAGAGCTTTTTTATGTATTGGTATTTTTGTCACTTTTTTCTGTAACACAAAACTAATACAAATACATCATATAAATGTGAAGTATAATATTAGAATATTGTAACAAACATGTTTACAAACTGTCAACGTCATGCCAAATTATGTCACAAACATATTAAGCTTCTTTGATAACTTATGTTATGTCTTTCTTAAACATAGTATATATACCAAACGGACTGTTGATTTAAATACATATCAAACTTACATATAAACGTTAGCAAAAAAAATAAGCTACTTCTTTTGTGGTTTGCTATCGTAGTGTGTTAAGCAGGTTAACCTTTACATTGGTATCACGCAGTTTTATAACATGATTGAAAGGTGCATGTCTTTCGTTTACACACTTAATATAAGTGTATATTAACCGATCATTTACACGTGCATTAAATGACTTGTATCGATGTGGTGGGAATATGATGATGTCGCACAATTGCTAATTTATAAAGACGACCTCTTTTATACGTTTACCATTCCGATGATATTTAATAAAATGCATTTGCAGGATTTTTAAGACTGCCAAGCCTGTAATGACAACAATAGCGGTGCGCGTTGTTAAATTTGAGAACACACAATAAATTTGAACCATCAGACGCAGCAGAATTAGGAAGCTGTTAGAGCTCCATTCCACGAAAGGAAAGTTGTTGTTTATGTTGTAAAGATAATGATTTAGAAGACGAATACCATTTTATATGTCTGTCTGTCTGTCTGTCTGTCTGTCTGTCTGTCTGTCTGTCTGTCTGTCTGTCTGTCTGTCTGTCTGCGTGCCTGCCTGCCTACCTGTCTGTGTGTCTGTCTGTCTGTGTGTTTTTCTGTGTGTCTGTCTGTGTGTCTGTCTGTGTGTCTGTCTGTGTGTCTGTCTATCTGTCTGTCTGTCTATCTGTCTGTCTATCTGTCTGTCTGTCTGCCTGCCAGCCTGTCTGTATGTATGTCTGTTTGTATGTCTGTCTGTCTTAGAATCAGCCGTTTGATGAATGCATAACACATCCACCCACACCACCAAATAAACAATACACACATGAATACAATTGTAAATTATATAAAAAAGCAGAAAGATGTCAGTAATCATGAATTTGATTGAATAAGAAATATATGAAACCAATGTACACAATTCATATATGTTTGGCATCAAGCGATTATACATTTTGTTGTTAACGGAAAACATATACAACCTAAATTTAGCGTTGAATGAAACAAAGATTGCAATTCATACACAAACAATCATGGAGCGAGTCATGTTTTAAAACTAACCTGGGATTTGAAGCCTGCATTAACTAACCATTTTTAGACTAAAGATTAAGCTAGAAATGCGTACGTTGGACCCGGCTGCCCCCACACTCCGTTATGATCTGTAAACTCCACTTATGTCGACACAAAAGTGCTTAAATATAGAAGTGCGTAACTTGACACGCTAGTGAATATGTTTATCAAGTTTCAACCCTCTTGTCGCCATACTTTTTTAATTCGATATACAAAAATTTTAGCGGTACGAAAATTGACCATAACTCTGATTGTGTAAAAAAGTATCCTCACCAAATTATAGAGGTGCGTAAGTTCACATTTTGGTTAATTTATGTTTGTAAAGTTTCCGCTCTCTTACATAAATATTTAATGAGTTAAGGGCGACACAAGTAAAGGTACTGTTTCTAATGAACATTTGCCACATGTGTTGTTATGTCAAAAACATCATAACCAAATATAAAGGTGCACCAATTCACATGGTTTGAAGTTTGTTTGTAATGTCGAAGCCCGTTAGCAGCAATTCATTTTTAGTTCAGTGCGAAACAAGTGAAAAACAGAGTATTTGTATCACATATAAAGATGCCAAAAAGTTGTGTTAAACACGTGCAAACCAAAATATTAAGTTCACATACTGGTTAATATGTTATAGTTTTATCTCTCTGGCAGCAGTAGCGTTTCAGTTACGCACTACATAATTTAGAAATGAAGTGTTAATGCTGGTTGATATGTTTACAAAGTTTCCTAACTCTAGAACCGATGCATTTTGAGTTGAACTGAACAGAAAGACGGTAAGGCGGGACGGACACACGGAAGGACGGACGAAAAGGGAAGATCTTTATCCCCATTTTACAAAATGGTTGGATAAAATAGACTTAGTACCAAGACAAAATATCCCTCGTTTGAATATATACATGCAACACAAGTTGATAGTGCCAAATATATTGGTCTAAATGAAGCATTGTGTAACTAGAGGTGTTTAGCTACACGGCATGTGAACTGTTTAATAATACAACATTAGTATATTGCCAATGAACGATACTATACAGCATTTCGAAATTTCGTACATATTTTAACAGGTTATTTTTTAGAAAGAGGAGTATTGTATTCTTTGTAATGGCTTATCGTGCAAGAGAAATAGAGACATTGCTATTTTCTCGGTTGTAATGTTGTTAAACCTATGCATAATTGATTGGCGCTATTTGCTTCGCTTAGTTGCATACAGTGAACTTACGGCGAATTCATTAGACAGTGATTTAACTATGCACGTGTGGGCTTAGGTATGAATATACTTTATAAAACTTTGTTAAATAAACAATCGTTCCTGTTTTGTTAAGGATGGTGAAACAATTAGACTTTTTCAATCGAGCTCATTGTCTGGACGTACGAGGCTACATTAACATTAAATACGAATTGCTATTTACTATAGTCTGCGCCATTGTTAACAAAGCAGGATGGATGAATACGATTTAGTCAGCAACCACTTTAAAGTATAATTATGTTTGAGAGGCTCTGTTGCATACCACAGTCTCTTTAATTAAGACCAGTGACTAATAACCAATAACCAATAAAAAAAAACGCATGCAAAACACAAAGCATACGTGACACTCATCTCAAACTCATCTTTTACTAAGGGTACAAAAGTACAAATGTCGAGTCGTATGATTGGCAATTTTATTATAGTTAAGGTTAACCGAACAGCAAACTGACAACTGATAACCCTAATTTTTTATCAGATTGGTTGCGGTACACACATGTTAAAAAAGCATATTACTGACAAAATACCCGTCGAGTGAATAATTTAAGTCTAACCACTCCTTACGGATTGCAAACATAATGTGAACTGTGTTTGAAAACATGTTCTAAGCCCAGTAACTCATCTTTAATCTGCCACATCATTTAAGAGCGAATCGATCTATTTATATCTTAGTCGGGAATGCTAGCTTAGATGGTAGAGCGCTGGACTAAAAAACCGAGGATCGCGGGTTCGATCCCCCGGCACGGCCACATTACTTGGTGATATGTCTTTGAAATCCTTGCCTCGTTAATTCTTCCTCTACATCTTATAATAGAGCTGACCGCCTTGATGTTATTGAACTAGTGTTGAAAATTTCCAAAACCCCATTTAAACAAACAATACATTATACCTCTGAACGTTACAATGTTGTCGCTCTGGTTAGTGTTTTACACCATTGGGTAATAATGTAATTAATTTGAACAAAATAAAATGGTTTGACTGTGTATTTCTTTTGTATGTTTAATGATTGAATTCGATTGAATTCGATCGATGTACTGTGCGTTTTGGCATGCTTTTATACCGGTATAAACACCTTACGCTCTGCATCGGCTGTTTGGAAGCAACTGACCAAAGCCTCAATAATTGCTAAGTTTGTGTTGCTTGTTTAACATTTTCGTGTATAGTATAAGCAATAAGTAACTTCCCGTAGATGAACGACGAGCGGGTGGTAATAAGAACTTATTTGTGAATATCTTTTTTCGTATTTGTACTTCCCATGGACACACGGAGTAGAGTCCTCCGCAACTGAAGGCGAGTCCTGTATAACTGAATGCTAAACTTCTCGCGGCATGTGTTTAATGACTTGAAATGATGCTTCTTAGTTCATCTGAACATTGTGAACACATGGGAACTCTGGTCAACTACATGGTAGATTTTCGTTAACCCGGTAAAGTGGATTAACTAATTGGACTACTAACAAGAAGGTGAACTATCACAATACAACGTTTAAATTAAGCAGTAAATAAGAAGCATTGCTGTTTTTAGTGACTGTCTATTATTGCATTTTCTACTGGGTTACGCGGTGTATCTTTGATATTTTGAGAAATATATACTCATTTAACTAAGGATTAATAATCCACAGTTATATTTGTTTTGAGTATTTATTTTTATATACAAAGATATTAAATAACGAATAACATTTCAATGTGCATGGAATGTTAGCGTGTAAAAAGTGCATTATTGCATACACGTTGAATAGTTCAATTAACGTCTCCTACAAAATCTTCGTAAGCAATCAACCATACTACCAAATAGTCAAAGTAAGCGATGTTTAAGGTATAACTTTAACTGCATTATTTATACGTGTATAGCCCTATGTAAGCATATATTCTTTTCCTTAGTCACTTTCCAACATAACATATATACTTCATGCTTTACTAAGATCTCCACTCCAAAATTTGACCAAATACACTTTTTAGTTCTGAGAAACGTTCTGAGAAAAATAACACATATGAAATGTTAACACGAACGTCTCTCGTGTGTTGGTGCCATGTGTATGTCCGCAACAGTTCCTGTACTGCAATATACAGGGCTTCATTATCTTTTGAAAACTGGATAAGTCAACCTTCCGGTATCAAATTAGTTATTGGGGACTTTTCCTTTAATCAATGTCAAATGTGTATTTTGATTGTACTATTGTGTTTGGTTGTAATTGTTTATCATCGCATTGTCTTTATTACACCCGTAGTTAAGCATACACACATATTACTATACAACAAATGTATACGACGCACATTATACATGTACGTAATGTACAATTAAGTTGTCATACTACCATATTAGGTTCAATGCAAAAAACAAGTGTATGCGTTATCAAAGTGGTATTTTCCCTTCAAAATGCTATCATGAAAATTATCGCATATTACCGACATGTATTGGGCTTTTTGACAGAACATCAATGGTTTCAAGTTACGCAATGGCAACATATGTCAGACGAGAGTGTTATGTTAAAATAGTTAGGTTTGATTTGTATATATTTGTTTCCTTTAAAGGGACTTATTTACAGTTTAATAAATTGACAAAATTATAAACAATTGTTTACGATTTTCATATATACGTTGTATTTGTTTTATTTGGGAGGAAACAGTAATACTGAACATTTGCAATGCTTGAAAAGATCCAGTATATGCAGCTTTTGACGATTTAAAAAAAAAATATATATATAAAGCGTTACAAACAAGAAACGATTGGAAAATATGGTAAGTTATGCTGTTATCGTTATATTGTGTGACATTACAAGGATTGCTTATATCAAGCATACAATACTTCTGTTATTGTAGCAGCACGGATGGCCAAGTGGCTTAAGTGCTATAGTTCTACTCCAATGGTCAGTGGTTCGAGCATTGGTGTAGATTGTTTTTCGTTCTTTAATTGTTTTCTTGTTTTATACTGGAACTATTTAATTTCGATGTTTACATTTATCAATATAAAGCATTTAAAGACAAACTTCAAAAAATGCCAAAACATGTGAACACGTCTCTTTAAGCATAAAATCGTGACAAGCAAACCGAAATAAAACAATTGCAAAGGTAATCCACCAGTAATGTATGAATCATAAAGACAGATTTATTGTATGCATCATTTGTTCGAAATGTTTGACCAAATCCAATGTGACTTCAACGTAGATCGTCCACAAATAGACATTTATCGTTATTCAAAACGACTTAAATGTGAATATCAAGGCAATATTATAATTTCTTTTATTCATTTCAAATTTAGGACCTATGAAATTTCTCAAACCCATCCATGAGATAATTTCTTCTTACCGTGTGCTTATCATGTATTTCAGGCGTGTTACCAACTGCAATAAACAATGCAATACAACACATTATCTTACATCACACACTATAACTATGTCAGACATCTGTAATTACTTAATACTATTCTACATTTGCCAAGCAACGCCTTTATTAATATAATACATCCAGCAAATAAACTGTTGATTTAAGTACATCCGATCGTTTAAATAACGCCGAAGAAATCAATATACATTTTGTTAATCGCGAGTGTTAATGTATGTTTTATTTTACAAGATAAAATGATACATTAACATGAACTTTCTATACACACTCTTACTAGTGTATAGTGGCAAATAAACAACACACACACACAACTTTATCGGCATTGTTAAGTAATGAATAACAACAATAAAAGTAGGTTATATTTTACGGAATGTTCCAATCCGCGAAGAAACATGTTTTATAATATTTATGACAATTCCTATGACATATAACCAGAAGCTCCTGAGTGAAAACTCTAGAAAAATATCTCCTTAAGAATGGTCAGCATACAAGCTTAGAAAGGTTTATATTTATCGCAAGCTCCATTCTTGCGTAAACTGCCAAATACAGCCTGGGAGAATGCTTATGTCGCGGATGGGTTAATTGAATCGTTCTTGTGATGTAACGATTTGATAGGGATATTTATTATCCTTCAAACTTAATTTTCTTAAACGCCTGGAATTGGTTGATAGAGGTTAAGTTTGATTAATGCGCACTCGTTCGTTTGCGACAATATTACGAGTCTTGTATTTTCCATAAAATTCGATTTCAGTTTTTTCTTAGAACACTTATACTTGGCATTGCTCAGGAGTATATAATTACAAACACTATAAAAAACACATTTCAATGAAGACGAGAGTGCGTAAAAGCAGCTATAAAACAAACAACCCATTTCATCAAACTAACTTATAAAATACGTATATGGATTTATTGTTTTTAAACGAAGTTAAAACATGAACAGATATGAAGGTAATCATGAAGTGTACGGTAAATAACAAATAAATCGTAGACACGACACTTGTAAAAAATGGCATGTTACGCTAATTCATATTAAACAATTAAAATGGACACAAATCATATATGACGACAAGAGAAAGTATAATTATACCTAAATTTCAATGGAGCGGGGTAGGAGACAATGATTCATATATATCATGAACAAACTCTGTTGGAACGAGTCACTTATTACATACAGTTTACATGCCAGATTGTATAGTAGTGCTTTAATTAATACGCCTACTGCTCCTGCTACTACGTCTATAACTTTGCAAATCCGAATTTTCTTAGACCGACCCTCAATAATATATTTCCAATTTAAAAACAAATCCGAATTCTTCTCATGTCATGCTTTCTAAAATGCGTTACTAATTAGAAAAAGGAGCGAACAATTCCATTTAATGGATTAATGAGGCAGAAAAAGACTTATATTAGTTGTTTGGTTTTTGCATATGTGCAAGCAGTGCGGATAGTACACCACTTTGTTAAAAGAAATGTTTTATCTATTTTAAAATCATTATGGCGGATTTTTTTTTGCGTTTAGCAATTTAGTTGCTGGATATATTATTTAGTTTATGTTGGAACAACAGACGTTGCTATTTTCTGCCTGTTTATTTACTACACTATTTTAGTGCATTATTATCTTCGAATGCGCTTAACGCCTGCTACGCCACTACATGTTTTATACACTTGCCTTTAGATATCTAAAAGAAAATCAGGTGCACATATTTTATTTAAGTTTCTACTAAAACGAAAACGTATGCAGTGTGAACACGCAACACTCTCGTGCAGAGATGCATGTCCGCTGCACTTTCTCCTTGCGCATGCAATTTTCAGGGCTTCATTAACGTTTGAAAAACTGGACGTTTGAAACTTCCTGGTTTCACGATTGCTCGAAGTCGTCCGATGATGCAAGAACTGAATGAATATTTACTTAGAATGCATGTGTATTGAAACTTAAAATATATGATTTAGAGAGAAAGTCTCATTACAATCCGATATACTCTTATAAGAAGCAAGTGATTAATGGTCTATATAATACAGGGGAATACGATCACAATACAAACAAGTACATCCCTACAATGAAAAAAATGTCAAGACGCCATAGTGTATATTTAATTTTTTTCGCTCGAAAAAAACCGATGGTGTATTTTACATTTTCTCTCGAACGTAAATATGATTAAATGGATTTCTTATTACAAAGGTTTTTTAGTTCAATGCACGAAATAGTTTTCAGTGAAATAAAAAAAATAGTATACAACGTACAAAAAGTCATTATTTAACGTCATCGAACATATGTTAACATGGTCATTACGACGTCTTCTTTCAGAAAGTACAGCTGACCTGGTGACATACATCATTTATTAACGCTTGTCGCGAGGCATGTTTTTTTTCGAAAAATTGTAGAACACTTGAACACCTTCATTATGCTATCGAACTTGTTCACACTGGTTTTAACGTGTTTGTTTTCTTCCAAGTCGAAACAGACGACACGTATATAGTTTTATCAATAATCTTATCAACGGCAGCTGGTTTTACGCAGACAAATACTACGGTCAGTACGTGCATTGCCCTTAAAAACATAGACAATTACATTCGACAAAGCTATGCACTTCGTGTAACAGTTCCGACTCTATTTGTGTACCAAATAAATTACAAAAAAAGGTTGGGATGCCTAATTTAATGTTTTCGTTTTTCCTTTAACAAGTGGTGTTTATGTGTTTGCCTCATTAAGTACCAAATGTTTTGCCGTCATGTTATATATTTGTACTAATTGATGCACTTGAAACATACTTTTGCAAGCGAAATAATGACTTAATTTTTTGTCTTAAAAATTTGTGTGGTATTGCATCATTAAATAACTACCTAAGTTTAGGTTTAACGCTTGCGAAAGTGTGAACGCATAATTGTAGCAAAACGGACGTCTTTAGGCGGCAGTGCTGTCTGTTTTAGATTTTCATTTCGCATTTGCATCACAAATGCCAACAAATAACAACAATGTGGAGACAGCGCGTCGAGTTGAAGACCCATGAATAAGTTCGCGGTCTCAAGATGAGACGACTTGCGTGGACGTAGTTTCACCGTTTATCTTTTTTTTCCATAACTAAATCACATTACTTTCTACCAGATGACTGCTGAGTGTAAGACTAAGCTCGAGGTCACAATCTGAGACAATTTGTTACTTGCCACACATCATGTATTTTTACAAAAGCTCGCCCAAATATTCCTGGGATGGATACCCGTATTATATATGTACATGTATATAATAATTTAATCGATAACAGTTATATTGTAAGCTTTTCAATTAACTTACAATTATAATTTTTTTTTTCAGATTGCAATTAACTATATTGTTTATTTATAACAAAGTAATACATAATAATGTATGGTATGCTGATGATAGTGTTTAAACAATATCATTGTCACAAACTGTTGTATTGCTAGTATTTATAGTTAAATTTGTTTATGGTCGGTTAAGATAATTGTTTATATTAAGTACCCACAATATGGTCACAAAGCTTGATCAGACTGAACATTCATCATTTAACAAACGAAAAAAAATATCAGCAACATATGCCGCACATGTTACTCTTTCTCAGGTCAACAGTCAATGTCACGCTGCAAAGTGTACACAATAACACTATTAACAGCCTTCTTGCCAGACCGACATATGTTTCTTTCTTAAATAACTTTAAATCAACGGATACAAAAGAAAGAAGCATGTATACGTGAAACCACACAATACAGAAGAAGGCGATGTCTGAAAAAGAAAACAAAACAAACAAACACAAAAACAAGTACTTATACCTTTCTTGCTTAAACTTCAGCATTTTATTAGTGTGGTACATTCGAACCTTCCTATGTCTCCACCTTAATTTTCGCTTCCATAAATATGCGGATTGTGTTGATTATGCAATTCATTCGTTGCGCAGCATATGTTGCCAAGCGCTGTCAATTACATTTACGTGTTAGATATATTAATTGATTGTTTAGAAATAAACACAACTGTTGTGTGTCGGACTCTACATAATACATTAAGTCATTTTAATTGGTGACATATGGTGAATAATGGCCCGTTATTTTTTTTTAAACAAATACATGGTATGTATTGCATTGTTTCATATTTTATATTTTTACACTTTACACAGGCGTGCATGCTGAACTTGAATATGATATGCATCTGATATTTACAAATAATATCAAAATTAATAAGTTTACAGCACCATACTGATACAAACTTGTCAACAACAAGTTCATGTAGCTGAGTGGGAAATGTACGACAAACAGAATGCCTAAAAGCTCTATCTTCAGGGACTTAGAACACAACAAATATGTGCATACATGTACACCTTGTTTTATGGACAATATACACATATAAATCATCATGTACAGTTTCTTTTATTTACAGCTTTTTAGTCTAAGGCCAAATAGGAAATGTCATTGTTTCATTAAAATGGCCAAAATAGTAGGTACGTCGGCTTAACATTTTGTTGTGTTAATATTTTGGTACGCTTTTCCACTTCAATCAGAATGTGCAATCTTGACATGAAGAAATCCTTTCAATCTCTATTTCAAAACATCTTTTTTTCTTATATCATTTTTAAGAGAATATCAGCGAATAAGGTGTAAATTATCTCAAGCTCGGTTGTTAATTTAGTGAATACGATCAAATTTAGTAAAACTGATCAAACGCAAGCTGATATTCTCACACATGTTTGCGTGTTTTCATGTAAGGCATTATGCCCTTTTTTGTACAGCGTTACTTGTATGCAAATACGAGTGCTCCTTTATCTAATGCACACGACCGAAATCAATGTTCATTGCAGACTACTTTTATTTGTCGATTTTCCCTCTTTAATTGTTCGACAGCATCATCCGTCATGATCAAAATTTCTTCTCCTAATCACAACGAGTGATGTTGCGTTACTGAGAAAGCGTTGCAAATATGGATTATTCGTTATAACGGAATAATATTTGAAACACTAGAGCCATGATAAACATTGTCCTTCAAAGACTTCCCAATAGCCATTTGCATTCAAACAAATGTATACAAAGAGCATAGTATATGTTTAATAAAGCACAAAACAGTGTACTCTGATTCAGGAACAATGTGCAATATGAATATAACATTTAGTATATAATTTACTGTATGCAGTTTGTGACTAGTCCGACATTTAAGTATAAAACAGTACACATGATTTGGAAATAATATTCATAACCAGTATGTGTTTGTTTAATTAAGAAATTGCATTGAAGTTATCTATAAATGTATCCGCTGAATTATGTTGCGCACATTACCAGAAAGCAGAAACCTTACAATGCCGAGAAATAAGTTCGCCGAAGGCTTGGTCTCACATGCTAACATGCGCTGAAAAAAACATTCAAAGCATTTGAAAAGGGTGTCAGTTCTGCTGGATTTAAATCACGTTTATTGAAATGATTGCAGTTTCGTTTGTACGAAATGAATTTAATTAATGAGTTTATATTAGAATGCATTTACTGCATATGAAATACACATACCGTATTTACCAGCTATCGTGTCCATAGACACTTTAATATTTATAATTACTGAATCTTAATCATTTTACAAATTTGCGTGGTTGCTGGTGTGTGTTTTGGTCGGTTCAATTTCATTAACAAAGGATTTCTGTCACCAATTCGGATGTATTTTACTGTTAAGCGTTTCCAAAGCAAAACTATTGCTTTTGCTTGTCACTCAATACAAATGAAATCGAGAACATTGGGCAATACTATGAACGGTATTTGATATAAGACACAAACTTTATTCAAGCACACGTAAATGGTATAAGGAACTTAATTAACAATGCGCATTTGATTTAAGCTCCCATGTGATTAAAATCATTATGTCAAGTATTAAGAAACAGTTATCGATAGATGTTTACATGGATATGTCTGTACAAATGTAATGCTTTAATTATTATGTACGCAGGGTTATAAAAAGCTTTTAAATTTGAGTACATTGAAGGTAAAAAATGACGTGTAAGACAACGAATAATAATAACCCTCGCTCGTCTCATATATTATCTTGTCTGGTATTTAAAGATTCTTTTGGGAATTCCAAACGAAAGTCAACATAAAGATCAAGTTGTATATCTGCAAAAAAATATTTCTCAGCTTACATAATTATACATTATTAACCAGAGCCCGTATTCACATACCAGTTCGAAGACTTAAAAAAAAACATAAAGATTATGATTGAACATTTACTGTTTTCATATTATAATACTTTGGAATACAACACGTACTGTTATACCTTTAGCTACACAATTCTTCATGTAAAACAATACATTTACGAAATAATGAGAACGTATAGCCTATATATATTTGAAAGCTTAACATGTTTATTGCTTCTAAGTATTTTTGTTAGTCTTAAGACTAAGAGTGGTTTTTGTTTTAATACGGACACAGGTTTGCAATATTGACTTACTTAGGGCTTTAACGTTAAACAGGCATAAACACGAGCTAACCAACGTTTGAATGGGTTCTCGTATGATTTCATTTCTTAGGTCTTTGTTCATTTCTCATTCACAATACTGAATACGTATGCTCATAATAAGTCTTTGCAAATCTTCGTCTACATCAAACACAATGACATTTATCACAATGATGAATCTTAGTCGTATATATAGTCAGTATCACATGTGTGGCAACTTGAGTTAAAGTGTTATTGTATTATAAGAAAGATACTGGGTTAAAACAAATAGTGAGTGTGTTTCCATTTGTTCTGATGTAAGAAGTAGGCGCTATAACATGTATGTTACATGTTTAAACTACGGATACGTAGGCTTTCTAAACATGACACTTTCCTTTTTATAACATGCGTATATACAGCAAAATATTTGCAGTCATTCTCGTAAAAAAAACATCATGTTATGCTATTACTACTGTACTCATTATGTACCGTGTTTTCCATGGAACTCTTGCTAAGGGGAAAAGTTGAATAAGGACATATGTAGAGGATAAGATAATACACAAATATCGACGTTGACATTTTACACACTGGGTTAGGGGAATAATTCAGTGACTTAAGTTGTAATAACATGCAGGCAACAGTGCTCCGCTTATTTGTGATATTATATGGCATCACAACAACTTGCACATCGGTTTAAAGTGCCGCCATATTTTTGGCCTTACCCACGTTTTAGCATTTGCACTTTCCTAATGAGTTATGTGTGTACAGCACTGCTGTGTTTTTTGGATTAAGTTGACATTGAAAGACGACAGTTTCGGCCTCGATCGATAACAACGCTCCACCAGCTAAACCAGATTTGAATAATTGGTCTCGTTCTGTAAGACGATACTTTTTTTGTGTATTAAGAAATTCTTAATTCCGAGTCGTTTTACAACCGGAGCATTTTTTTGCTGAAACGTCATGGGTAGTTTAATTAAATAGATGCACACAATTAAATAGAGCATGTTTAGTAGCCATGTACATTTAAATATATCCGCTTTAGGATTATGTTTTGAAGCAGCATACTTTTTTAAACATTTATAACATTTATTTTACATTTTAGCTTATGTTATCGGCAAAACTAGTAAGCATGTTTATGCTAATAATTAGGTGTCAATGTATTAATACTTATTACAGTTATTATAATACTTATTACTTATGGTTGAACTTTAAACATCTTTACGTTTACATTTCTTTTTAATTTTCAGTAAAACTAGATCGGACTCAAGTTTTTGTTATTTCGAGTAAAGTGGCTCAGACCAGACTTATCCTTCCCGTTTACATTTCATTTGTAAAGCATTCCTTGCATGTCATTAGGCTTGCTATACACATTGTCTCCGCCTTCTCCATAAACTCGAAATAGTTGGTATCTGTGTTGTGATGCGAGTATAATTTAACTCTATTCATTAAGTGCAATTCGATGGCACCCTCGTTTGTCATTGAAGTTCCTTCACTGGAATTGATGCGACATCCTATATATTCGCGGCACGTGCATTTGCATAGGGGAATGCTAAGTATGCTTAGTCCACTTAATCTTATCAGAAAACATTGCGATTGTACCAGTCTTGTCGCAAACTAGAAACTTTTTATTGGTAAAGTTCGTCGTATTCAAATGCAAAATTTATCAGATAGAACAAAAAAACACAACAGAGTGTAAGCCGTGTTTCGAGTTAGAAAAATTGTTAAGCTCAGGTCATTGAATTGAAAACCAATATTGGCTCTGTCACTAGCTAGAGGTGTACGCTAAATTGATGAAACAATTGCATAACGTTACACAACGAGTGCAAATAGGAAGCGTTATATTTGGGAATGATCTTTGCATGCTCAAGCAATATTGTTTCTTTATTGGGGCAGCAAAAAGCCATTTCAACGCATGGTAAATATGGTATAAAACCGTTCTTGAAATGTGCCTACCTCAATAAAATATAGTTTTTCAAACTTACACTGCGTTCTCCTTCAATAATTAACTCCTTTCGCTACAAAGGCGACTACACTTAAAACAAATCAATATTGAGAATTTGCCATCACCTTCGTTTATCCTTAAAAAGAGTATCTGGTTGTTGCAACGATTGAAACCTGGGCCGCAATCGGAGCAATGCAACTACCACATTACATAAGGCAGCATAAATTAAATAAAAAGCCTCATCAACGTTTGTTACCATTATTTTCATTACTTTTAGTAATAACAGGTATTTCCATGGGGTATGCAACTCTATGTATTGACCTACCATAACAATTATTATCTTTATAGGCCACCAATCAGACAAAGCAATCATTAAGCGCACTGTTCTCATTAACATCAGTGTAGCCGACCATAAGAACCCGCCCTATTGCCAACACAGTGATCACAGCAATACGTTTAATGTACTAACCATTTGGGACATATGCATGGCATGAACATTTGGTTGGCTGTCCAAATACAGGTAATTGCAGAACCAATTAATTCAGGATTAAGCAACCATGTCCTATTTCTAACGGATAGAATTGAAAGCGGTCATTGAGAGAAATACACAAAGCATAAATTGAGTGTACTAGGGCTTAAAGTATCAAAGTAGATACCATGAATTGTGATATACGTGCATGCAATAAATATTGATTTATTATGACATATCGCCTTGTTCCGCTAAGCAGAGAAATAGCAATTCTGGCCAACAAGTTTGCTATATCTGCGCTCAACGAAGAAATGTAGATTTAGATACCATACTTTGCTATTGCCAACCAAGTCCCATCCATCAAACGATGCAATGTAGAAGGTAGGGGTATTGACACGAACCAGCGGACTGCGATATTGGATGTTAACGTCTTGTCTGTGGGTACAGGACATGATTTATAGGCATTTCCGCTTGTGTTGTCCGGTTAGCCAAAGAAATGAGAATGTCTCACAGAGAGATGATTTTATAGCGACCATGTCGGGTGCAGGAGTATGCGTCGCTTCTATCAATATCCTTACACCGACGTTTGCTGTTTAATTTACCGCGTTACTTTTATGTGACGGTATTATATTTAGACTATCTTTTGCAGTTGGCATGGCCTCACACAAAAACGTTTTTTTGTCAATACACTTACGTCTTTAAATGACTCACAAATCAACGGAGATTAACAGTGAACTGTTGATGAACATCACTTAAATACATAAATGACCTTGGCCATTACTTGTGAATATATTTAAATTGACATTTGCATGCCAGTGTATTTGTTGCAATCACGGAACACGGACCACGGATAAGAGCAGCTTACTACGAAAGACTAGCAAATTTCAAAATATCTATTCTTGCTTTGTATAGCCAACTTATATACACTGTTTTAATTGATAAAAAATGACCACAGTCCGTATAGCAGAATTTATAATTTGTTATTAGCGCTCATCACAATCTAGACTTTATAACACGGTTCATATGGTTACCGTATACTGCTTTAACCAGAATGCATTACTTTTATACAGAATGGATGGACATGGTATACTGATGGAATACACACATTTAATTAACATGCGTTTTTACCAAATACACGTTTGTTCAGTTACGGTTTCTTATATAAAGTGAGTCATTTTTTTTATGCTTTACCGACCGTATGGTGTATGTTTTAAACTTCTGTTTGCGCTATATCTTTTATGTAACATGTCGCTATTTTACAGGATTAAACACATCATGTCTTGATCAAGTACTGTTTCTGTAATTGACTTCAGACTAAATTACGATTTACTACAACATCAAACACATATGTATGAACATAAACATTGGTCGGTAATATTAGAAGATTCATCATGTTCAACAATTTATGTGTAATTAAGCCCTTGACGTATCTAAATGACTCCGTATATTGCAATAATCTTTAAAATATGACACGGCATTATGCACAATTTTGTATTTAGCTTATTAGTTTTGTCGAGTTTGTCTTAAGTAAACGTTAGTCAGGCTTGTGGTTCAAAACCCGACACCCATTGCAGCAGAAGCCAATGTGCAATAAGGAGTGGAACCAAATATTCCAATGAAATCAGATCTGTTCACAAGATCCTCATGCAATTACTTCATAAAACGTTACCCAAAAAATGTTGATATGGTGTATACAAAAATATGTTTGTTATAAACTGTAGTGTCGGGAAGAAATCTACCAAAATACATTGGCGAAAACTTACACAAAGAGGTGAATATGTTCAAACCGTTTCATCCCTCTAGCTGTTATAATTTTCAAGATAGATTCGACGTATATACAACCCCAGTCGAACCGGGTAGGCGCTCGCGCGGCCCTCCCGGGCGGCCATTTATCACGTAGAATGTAGATGTGCGCGCTGTTCAACAACGTCGTAAATTCGCATGAAACGCCTTATCATGGTGAATATTTTGAGTATTTTCATTAACATCGCCAAGACTCGGAGTTTTTACCACGACGATGCGGTAAAAAAGTTGTAGAAATAAGCCTCAGCGTTTAGCTTCTTATCGGGCAGGGCGCTACGGCTTTAAGCAAAATAAGTTAATGACTATGGATAATCTGGCTCCGCCTGGTTTGATTGTTATTGAACGGGGTCAAGTGGCAGTAGACATGCTGACGTAATAATGTTAGAACGATTGAACGCTGTGGAGACGCTGTGTTTAATGCTGTAAAAATGCGACAAGGACGTTGTGAGGATGATGCGTATGCGTCACTGATTTATTTCATTATTTTAGACATACATGTATTTTGCGTCTATCACACGGATCTCTGACATACTTTTGGAAAGACGCGTCAGCGCGTTGGAAACACTGGCCGGTGTGACTTTCCATACAATATGTCATTTTAACAACAATGGCTATAACGCAGATGATGTCGGAATAATGCGGGAAAATGCCGGGGCGAACAAGTTCGGACGAAGATTGATTGCATATTGATATTGATATGTTAATTATATATTCTCACCTCTAAAATGTGGCCATGAATTTATGTATTACTATATCACAGATCAAAATAATCACTTAATAAAGTCACAGTAACCGAGTAACTGAGCCTTTCATGACTGTATTCTTCAGAGTGTATCTTTTTTTGGATTGTTTCGTTTTCAAAGTGCAGAAGAAATACGCATTGACGGATAAAATGGATAAGTATGTTGCATAAACCTTTATGGTTCCGCTTGTATGTTTGTCTGAAGGCGTTTTGTCAAAGGATTCCATGTAAATGGTTTCGAGCAGACAAACGAGCAGAATGTTTCTGAAGAAGCTGGATGTGTTTGTTTAATACTGCGCGAATAAAATGTTGACATTGAAAGAGTATATACTCGCTTTAAAGTCATCTCCATTGTACTCAATAGAGACACATTTGCTAAACAAATTCATGGGCATAACTGAATACTATAATATAAACGAAATAGTATGTGTATATCATATATTTTGCATTTTACGATACGCGATATATTATCATGAATACTTTTGTAAAAAGGTCTTCCAAAGACATCTGGAAGTAAGCGAATGTGTTCAAAAGAAGTCATAGCCATCAATCATGGCCCACTGAATATATTCATACATCGTCATTACATTTCCATCCTAAAATCAATGGTATTTCAGTTGCATTTAAAAAATCTAAATGTATATTGTAACCCTTGATGTGCGTGCGTTATTTATCATCTTAGTAACAAGTTAGATGGTCTAGATTACTACAATAGTCGTTGCTAAGACTGACCTTATTAATTTAGTATAAAATATTCTCGTAATTAAATGATATTTAATTGTAATTGACAATTTCCGACACTAAGTAGAAATGATCACAATTCAAAAATTGCAACCACTAAATAGTAAAACAAAATTGATCGTGTTGGCGTAAAAGTGACGATCTCAAAATGATTTACTTTCAAATGTTGTTTCTAATAAACAGTGGAAAAAGAATCGTCTTTTGAGGATACAAACTTTATATGTATCGAGAACTAAGCATACAGTATTCGAAACAAATCTAGCTAACATGATATAGACGTGTTCACCCGAAACGTGTGACAACAACTTACAGTCTTCGTGTTCTACATACACTAGCCATTGAATTTATAACAAAAGGTATGAATCATTACGACAGCTGATTAAAAAAAAATACAAACTATCGTATTTTGTTTTGCAGATGCTTATTGACATGTGTATCACGCAGTTTTATATAATGATGTATAGATGGAAAGTTGTTATCGTAAGCTCCAGTCTAGCGATAAAATGCCAATTATAGCCTGTACAAATGCCTTGAAATGGTTAATTAAATCTTGTTTTTGGTGTATATACTTGGCCGGGATATCAGAAAACGTACAAACGTAACTTTGTGAAAAGTCTGGAACGGGTCGATTGAGGTTAAGGTTTTTTAAGGCGACCTCTTTCATACGTGTACCTGTCCGACAATATTGAATACAATTCATTTGCTATGATTTCTAAGAATGCCATGCTTGCTATGACAACAATAGCGATGCGTGTTAATAAACCAGGTGAAAACACAATGAAGTTGAACCATCAGACTAAACGGAATGAGGGAGTTCTTAGAATCAGCCGTTGGGTGAATCCATAAAACATGAACGCGTTATACCAAATAAACAATAAGCCCATGAATATAATGTAAAGTATTTGACAACGCATAACTTGGAGAGAGATGAAATTTATCATTAATTGGATTTTGAAATAAATAAATTATACATGTTATCTGAAAATAAAACAATCTGAATGTAGAAATGTCTAATTTGGCCAATAGCGATAAAACCTTTAATTCTAAATGAAAAGCATATTAAATCGAAACTTATCAACATCACATGTTTGTCATAAATGACCAATTTAATTATTTGTATTACTTAAAGTCATAATCACTGTCATCTTTCCCTTGACCAGTCTGGCCAGAGATTCTCCGCCAGTCAGTGCGCAAGTCGACACACTTGTTAATATGTTGGTAAATGTACAGCCCTTTAGCAGTCATAACCGTTTAGATACGCGCTCCACAAGTTCAAACGGTATAGAAAGGGTATATAAATGTTGTTGTGTAAAAATAATTATCGTTTCCAAAATTATGGATATGTTTGTTAAGTTTTCACTCTCTAGCAGCAATATTGTTTAGTTAAAGGCGACATAAGTTAAAATAGCAGTTTTAACGAATATGTGCGACACATACATATCCGTCAAAAAAAAAAGCAGAACCAAATATAAACAGGTGATGTGTTTGTGAAACACTATGTCCCCTTTTGAGCGATTTTGACCCATATATTTGACCTATGATCTTACGGATGACCTTGACCTTTTACCACTCAAAATATGCAGCGCCATGAGATACACATGTATGCCAAATATCAAGTTGCTATCTTTAATATTACAAACGTTATGGCCAATGTTAAAGTTTGCGCAAACCAACAAACAAACAAACAGACAGGGCAAAAACAATATGTCCCCCAGTATAGACTGGGGGACATAACAACAATATGTCCCCCAGTTTAGACTGGGGGACATAAAAAGGGTCAGTTCACATGGTATTAAATATGTGTGTAAAGCTGCAGCCCTTTATCAGCAATGATTTTTGTGTTACGCGTGACACAAGCAAAAAAATGTTATTCGTTTAATATAAAAAGATGCCATAACTCAAGTTATGTCAAAACAATGCGAACCAAAATATAACTTTTACATGCTGTTAATATCATTATATTTTAGCCCTCTATCATCATACGTTTTTAAGTTACGCACGGCATTTAGACAGTATTTTTTAGCACCGGCAATTTAGAAATATCCGAACAAAAATGTAAAGGTGCGTCAGTTTGTATGCTGGTTAATATGTTTATTGAGTTTCATAACTTTAGCAACACTACATTTTCAATTACGTGTGACACAAACAATTGGCTAAACAGAAAGGCAGAATGGTGGGACATACATAAGGATGGACGGACGAAAAGGGCAAATGTATATCCCTAACCCCTTTAATAAAGTTGGTGTTTTAAATATATTTAAATATATAAAGGTACAAGATGGTACTGAGGTCAAATAAACTGTCCTAAATGAAGCATTGTGTAGTTAGAGATGTTAAATTTCATGCCATATTGGACTTTTTAATACTACAAGATCATTACAGTTTTTAAAATAATCGTTAGTTTAGTCGTATCTCTAAGAACGTGTTATTGATTTATAGTCCTGATGTTTTTGTTTAATGGATACGCCTACTGGTGATTATTATAAATCAACCATTACTAAAATCCCAGTGCTTATGAACCGTCGTTCAATTCTATTTTGCCAATGAAATATACTTAACAGCTTTTCGACATTTCGTACATATTATAACAGGTTATTTATAGGAAATATGAGTATTACATTCCGTTTAATGGCTTATATTGTAAGAGGAAGAGACACACTGCTATTGTCTCTTTTGTTTGGTTGTTAAAGCTTTGTATAATTTATTGGCGCTATTCGCTTCGTTTACTCCCTTACCATTCAATTACGGCAAATTCATTAGAAAATTATTTAAATATGCACGTGTGGAATGAGGCATGAATATACTTTATTATAAAACTGTTGAATACGGAATCGTGACTGCTTTGTTTGGGATTGTGAAATAATTAGACTTATTCAAATAATCGGCATTGTCTTGACGTACGATAATATATTAACATTAAATGCGAATGATATTTTATTTACGATCAATAGTTTACGCCAATTATTTCCAAAGCAGGTTGGATTAATAAGTTAGCAACCCGTTTAAAGCCAAAATGTATATGAAAGCGCAAAACCTTGCTTTCTCCGGACCATACCTTTGTATAAAATGAATAATATAAATGTGCAACTTCAGGTGTCATTGCTGCTGGGATACTTATTAATATCAAAGCATCTATAAATTAAGAGCAGTGACCAATAACCTATAAAATACACCGCATGCAAATCCCAACGAATACGTATCACTCATCAAAAACTTACCATTTACTAAGGCTACATCATTGCGAAGGCGTAACATTGAAAATGTATATATATAAGCCACGTTCTAAAACAACTAGGCTTAAAAAATGTGCGTAAAGTGTCCTCCAAGATTAGCCTGTTCAGTCCGTACAGACTTATCAGTCACGACACTTTCCGCCCTTAAACTGGATGAACGTTTAGAAGAGACTCCAATAAAATCCATAAAAGCAGAAAGTGTCGTCATTTGATTGCGTGTGCGGATGTCACAGGCGAATCTGGGACGACACTTTACACACAAGCAATAAGCCCAGTTTTTCCAGAACGCATCTCATATTAAAGGTAACACTGACAGCACAACCGGCACTTGATGACAGCAATTCTTAATCCGCTGGGTTCCGGTGTACACAATCATTAAAACAGAACATTACGGACAAAGTTTCCGTAGATTGGATAATGTTGGTTTAACGACTCCTACACACACTGCAAACATAATGAACAATGTGTTTGAAAACATGGCCTGAGCCCAAGGTCCAACTTGAATCTACTACATAATGGTAGAGTATGTCGATCTATTTAGAAATCAGTCTTGCAGACTAGCGCAGTTGATAAAGCGCTGGAAAACAAATCCGAGAATCGCGGGTTCAATCCCCGGTCACACCACAAAAACACGTTCTATAATTGGTTTTGAAATCCTTTCCATGGTCATACTGGCATACGTATTGCACTTACACGGTTACACGGATACATCAGCTAGAACAGGAAAAGTGTTGGTCAAACTGTCTTCCGTAATTTTTGTAAAATTTTGTTGAAAACTGCGAAAACACTAACTAAACAAACACAACAGCATACCACAGAAGGTTATCATTTTGTCGCTCTTCTTAGTTTTACAGTAATTTATCTGTTATTAAATTTATTATTGTACTAGTGTTATTAGTTTTCATTTGAAATAAATGGTGTAAATGTTATTCTCTTTTGTTTGTTGTGATACATGTCCTTCGATCTAAGTGTGTGGTTTGGCATGCTTTTTAAGCCGTATAAACACCTTACGTTTTGTATAGACAGTTTGCAAGGTAGTTACCACAGGTTTAATATCTGTACGTTTGTGTTTGTTAGCTTTGTCCTATTTAGAATAGACAAGTGATTATATAACAGATACTAGATTTTTTTTTTCAGAATTGTATTATTCGTATATTGACTTCTTACCATGGACACACACAGTATAGTCATGTGCCGCTAGTGGTGAGTCCTGTACAACTGAATGCTAAATGCGGCGGACACGTGTTTAGTATTACTTGAAATGATGCTTGTTAATTCGTCTGACAATTTATCACATATGGAATCTCCGGTCAAGTAGATGCTTGATTCTCATTAACGCGATAAAGTGGGTGAACTTATTTGATGAACGAACAAATTGGCAGGTGAACGCTCACAATATGAAACCTTTAAATTAAGCATTAAATATGAATGGTTGATGTAATTAATGACTCTCTCTCTCTCTCATTGCATTATGTACTGATTAACGCGATATAGCTTTGGTATTTTGGTATATATATATTCATTTAAATTACGATTAACATACCATATATTTGTTTTGTTTTTTGTTTGTTTGCGTTTAATATACACGAGCAGCAACACCTAATAACATTAAATGGTGTATGGAATGTTAGCATGTAAAACACATAATTGCATACAATTTGAAGAGTTCATATAAAGTAACCTACAACATCTGCTTTAGCAATACACCATTCTACAAAATAGTCAAAGTAAGTGATGTGTAGGGTATAACTATGATATTATTATATTGTATGAGATAATTATACATGTTTGAACATAGAAGTAAGGCACTATATAAGTATATCATCGGCGTCTTAGTCATTTTCCAATACTGCAGATATTCCGTGCTTTACTAAGACCTCCGCTAAGATCACACATTTTTTGTTGAAGTTCTGAGAAAAAAAAAACATATTAAGTATAAACACTAACGTCTCTCGTGTATTGGTGCTTTATTTATGTCCGCAGCATTTCCTTTACTGCAATGGACAGAGCTTAATTAGCCTTGGAAAACTGGATACGTCAACTTCCCGATATCGAGTTAGTTCTTAAGGTCTATTGTTGTAAGTAATGGATGTATATATGTTAAAAAAATATGTAAATTTTGAAATCCTGAATAATGACCAGTGGAGATAATCTCATTACAACCTGATAGCCCGTTATTGAGAGCGATTGTGCAAATAAGCCTCGTTCTGGGAAAACTTGGCTTAATTCGTGTGCATAAAGTGTTAATCCAGAATATATTGTGCAGTCCACACAGGCTAATCTGGAACAAAACGTTCCGCCTACACTGGATTTTCGTTTAGAAGATCAATAAATGACGAAACTATCCATTTAAGCGGAATATGTCCTCTCTTATTAGCCTGTGTGAGCTGTTAAGGCTAATCTGGGATACACTTTACACACATTTAACCCCGTTTTCACAGAATGAACCCAATTGCTTATACACACAAGACAATACACGTTGAAAACAAACAACATAACAATATACACACCAAGCGAACACACTTTATATCACTGTCGCACTAAGCGTTTTATGACATAGCAAAGGATGAAATGTTTGTTTCAACGACAGTTAGTACCTCACATAAAATACATCAGTTATGATTTTTATTGCAGTCAAAACATATATATCAATGATGAATTAAATCAGTAGAGTAAATACTCGAATATCTTCGAAAATAGAGTTGTCATACAATTTAAAATGGTGTTCAAATCTGTTCATCCGAAACAAAGACAAGCACTACGGTTATACGAAAAATACGATTTAACATGTCGGTATCGTTGTAAACCTTGTCGTTTTGAAGTTCAGTGAGGTAGGCAACAGTTGATATATGGTAAAATTAAAATATATTTAAATAAGTTTCATTCAGCATACATCGTTGAAATTCACGTTTTGTTTTAAGATTGAGAACCTAAAATGCTGACATTAAAGTCATATAACACTTGCTTAACAAACTATATATTTGAATTTGTGTAAGTTTATTAATGTATATTTGCTAATTACAACTGCATTCCAAATAGCTCAGAACACGATTTAAACTCGTAAATAAATGTGTGTGGTCTACAATGCTCAACATATTAACGACTTGTTGCATGGCAGACCTGTGTCTTTAACATTAAGGTCAATTATATAGGTCTTTGATCAAAATATGGGCATGATTCAGCTTATTCTGATAGTACATTTTATCATTTTAAAAGACCATACATCACAGGTTCATCCTTTTTATGTTACGTGTTTAACGCATTGTCCGGGGCTCATCGGTCAAGGTCACGTTGTGATTGTTGCATAATGTCACTATATAAAGCATTATTGCAAACCAGCTTAATATGATGCCAAAATTCATCTTATTTATTTTATTTCATTAATGCCAAATGGGTATTTTGATTGTTATATAATGTTTGGTTTTTATTTGTATATCATCGGAGTGTTATCATTTATCATTTACAGCTATCGTGCGAATACAATATAAACGTGTGTTGCTATACAACACATTGATACGATACACGGTATATAGAAATGCGAAAAACAGTAGTTTGTATACTATCATATTAGTATAGTTATACGCAATGCGAAATATAGTTGTTTCATTACCATAGATAATATTGTATATTTCCAATGCAAAGTAAAGTTTAAATTCTACCAAATTATATTTATACGCAATTCGAAATAAAGTTTGTTTTATACTACCACAGTATATTTATACGTAATGCGCAATACAGTAGCAAAAACTGTTCACGTTATCAAAATTATTGTTTCCTGCATAACACATATTAATAACATACATGTATTGGGCTTCTTGACAAAACATCTATGGTTGCAAATCATGTCAATTTATAGCAGTACCTTTGAACGCAACGGCAACATATCGCAGACGAGAGCGGAATATCAAAATAGTTATGGTAGATTATTCATATACATATATATATATATATATTCATATATTATTCATGTAAGCATACAAGCGTGACAAGCAAATACTGTATGAATCGTAAATACATATTTATTGTATGCATCATTTGTCCGAAATGTTTGACCAAAATTAATTGTTACTTCAACGTGTCCAAATTGTCCACAAAAAGACATGCATCTTTATTCAAAACGACTTTACTGTGCAAATCAAGGCAGTATTATAATGTCTTTTATCCATTTCAAATTCAGGACCTACGTAACTTCTCAAGTCTATTTATAAGCATTTTTGTCTTACCGTTCGCTAGTCATTTATTGAGGCAAGTGAACAACTGCAATAGACAATGCAAGAAGATACATTATATTTTATCACAAATTATAACTTAACCCTTTGCATGCTGGGAAATTTGTCGTCTGCTAAAATGTTGTCTGCTTAATTTCTAAAATTAGCATTTTCTTCGATTTTTTTTTCAAAAAATACTATCAGAATAGCAAACAGTTTGGATCCTGATGAGACGCCACGTTTTGTGGCGTCTCATCTGGATCCAAACTGTTTGCAAAGGCCTTCAAAATCCGGTTCCAGCGCTCAAAGGGTTAAGTAAATTAAAGCTGAAGTTACTACCATGTCGATCACTACTTGATGAACTGTTGAATTCGTATAAAACAAGCTTAATCTTCTCCGCATGAACCGGACTTAAATGTATTAGGAACAAAGCAGATGGCTCTCAAAACAAATCTTGTAAGAAATGAAAATTGTATTTATCAGACATATGGGATTACTTAATAAGATTCTACAATTGTCAGGCAACGCCTTCATAAATATAATAAATCCAGCTAAACAAATGTTGATTTAAGTGCATCCGATCGTTTTAATAACGTCAATGAAAACAATATACATTTTTATTGCGAGTGTTTATATATAGGTTATATTACAAGATTAAATAAACATAAAGTCTCAATACACACTCGTACTATTGTACAGTGTAAAAAAAAACGTCACACTCATATTATTTTTTCAACATTGTAAAGTTAAACAACTGTTATTTTTTAACGAAATGCTCCGATCCGAGAAGAAACATGTCTTTTAATCTGTACGACAATTCCTATGACATATAACCAGAAGCTCCTGAGTGAAAGCTCTAGCAAAATATTTTCTTTACCCTTTGCATGCTGGGAAATTTGTCGTCTGCTAAAATGTCGTCCGCTGAATTTCTAAAATTAGCATTTTCTTCAATTTTTTTTTCCAAAGAATACTATCAGAATAGCAAACAGTTCGATCCTGATGAGGCGCCACGTTTTGTGGCGTCTCATCTGGACCCAAACTGTTTGCACAGGCCTTAGCAATTCGGTTCCAGCACTGAAATAGTTAAGAATGTTCAGCATACAAGCTTAGAATGGTTTATATTTATCTCAAGCTCCATTCTAGCGTAAAATGCAAAACACGGCCAGTGAGAATGCTCTGTCGCGATCAGGCTAATTAAATCGTTCTTTTGATGTAAAGATTTAAAAGGGATATTGATTATCTTTCAAGCTCGATTTGTCAAAACGCGTTCTGTCGGCCGATATAGGTCAAGTGTAATTGATGCGTACTCCTTAGTACTTTTGCCACGATATAACGAGTCATTTATGCGTTAGTTTTCCTTGAAATTACGTTTAGCTTTCTCTAACAATTTCGTTGTTTGACATTGATCAGAAGCATACAAATATAAACACTATGGCAATTCATCTTTCAATGAAGAGGAGAGTGCTTAAGCAAGAAACACACAACACGTCAACAAAATAAGTAATACAAATACGCATATGGCATAATAGTGTAAAACGAACTTAAAACACGAACATAGGTGAAGGTAATTATGGATTCTACGGATAATGAAATATATCGTAGATATGACACTTGTACATATAACCGACTTGATCAAGCAAAGCATAGGATTTTTTTTTTCTTTTTATGGTCACTTTTGGAACATAAAAGGTCTAGTACACCATGAACTGGGTTACCCTGTACATAATTAAAACTCCGGATATTTTTTAATTAACGACTTCCAATGATTGTGAAGTGTGCATTTGTTGTACATATCCGTACTATACTCCGATAACTGTGTACTGATTAATGATCACAATCACCAACTTTGAAACATCTCGTAGACGTTTTGTAATACAACGCTTTAATAATCATTTAGTTGCATACAATCACGTGTTGTGTGCAACTTCTGATGTGCTTTTTATCTCCACGAACATTGTTTTTGGCAAACACTCTTACCCCAAATCTTAAATAATTTTAACAACCGGCTTGATAGTTATCCAATCACTTTATAAGCTATTTTATACACGCAAAACCATGAGTTTTTAATAGCATTATTTCGGTCTGTTTTCACTGGCAAATATATTTAAAAAAAAACATACGTTCACACATTATTCGTCGCAATTAATGTGGCAATAATGCATCAGTCGGTTTTCTTCTGGCTGATATACTTTGGTTATAAATACATGTATCGACCGATTTGTTGCATTAAGGATTCTCAATATATGGGTATATTTTTATATCTAAATGCGTTGATACTAAATCGATATTCAGTTAACAATAACGTTTAGCAATTAATTATTTTGATATATCAGTTCGTTTTTTGTTGGAATAACATATATTGCTATGTTCTGCTTGTTTCCTTTTTACTACACTATTTCATTACATTATTGGCTTTTAAGGTGCTTTACGCCTTTGACGCCACAACATGTATTATGCACTTGCCTTTATATCTCTAAAGGGAAATCAGGTGCACACAATGTTCATTTTAGTTTTAAGAAAATAAGAAAACTAATGTAGCGTTGACACGCAACATTCTCGTGCAGGAATGCATGTTCGATGCACTTCCTACTTGCGACTGCAATTTACAAGGCTTCACGAACGTTTAAAAAACTTGACGTTTGAAACTTCCTGGTTTCACAATTCCTGGAAGTCTTCGATGATGCAAGACCTGAATGGATATATACTTAGAATACATCCGTATTGAAACTTCAAAGATATTGTATAGAGAGATATTTTCGTTAAAATCCGTTAGACTGTTATTAAAGCCGGTATGATACAGAACAATCGATAGTGAATATTTCATTCGCTCTCGAACACAATTAAATATAATTAAATGGACTTCTTATACAACAAGTGGTTTTCAGTGCAATACACGAAATGGCTTTCAGTCAAGCAAATTAAAAAGAACGTTATATTAGAACGAAGTACTGCGTTGATGCATTGAATAATAGCCTGTTTACATGGCCATTAAGGCAGTCTTCTTTCAGAAAGTAGAGCCGACCGTGGCACATAAATCATTTATTAAGATTGTCTCGCCGAAGTTATTTTTCCATATGATTTTCAACAATTGATAGCCTTTAGCTGTTAACTATTGCACTTTGTTAAATTGGTTTTAATGTGTATTTTTTCTTTGAAGTCGAAACAGACGACACGTGTATATTGTCGTAATAATATTATCAAGGGCGGCAGATGGATTTACGCATTCATATTCACCCGTTTTTGAGTGCATTGCAATAACTACATAATAATTTATTTCTAAAACAAGCTAGGTGCGGTTTATTTATTTAATATTCCTGATAATATTAGTATGCCAAATAATTAAAAAAAAACGGTTGCAATTCCTAATTAAATGATTTCGGTCTTCTTTTCATTTCAGGAACACAAGTGGTTTATATTTGGTTTGCCTCATTAAGTGCCATATGTTGTGCCGCCATGTATTATATTTGTACAAATCGATGCACTTGCAAGAAACACATGTGCACGCGAAATAATGATGTCTTTTATATGTGTCTGGTATTGCACAATTACCTTAATACTTTAGTTTACTTATAACGCATGCGTACGTTTGAACGCATAATTGTATTAAAAACGGACGTCATTAGTCGGCAGTGCTATCTGTTTTAGATTTCCATTTCGGGTTCGCTTCATTTTTTTGAAAACCGCTTCATTTATTTCATTTTTAAATATATTACCACGAATAACAACAAATAATAGCCATGTAGAGACAGTTTGTCGTACTTAAGACCAGTGAATAAGCTAAAATTATCACGTAGAAATAACTTGTGCGGACCATTGATCTGCTTAGTTTAAATAACTTATCCAAATTAAGTCTAGCTGATGACTTTTGATTGTACGACTTATGTCCTTGCTCAAAGGTCAAGATTAGATTAGATTATGAAGTCGACAGTTACAGCTCAGCATTATGCAGATTTACCAAACAGAAACATATTCATCAGAGAGTGTGTTATTTTGCATAAATATTTAGCACGTTATAACGGTGTATCGGGTAAAACCGATGTCATGCTAATGTAATAGGTAATATTTGATATGTCAAATATAGACATAATTCAGCTCGTATGGAAATTAAATTCGTCATTCATCATGATTTTTTTTTATTATAGTAATCATTACAATTATTGAATGTTCAAATTACAATTACATTTTTTTTCATTATCTTTTTAACACAGTAGTACATTATAACACATTATGTGCTGATAAACGTGCTTAAACAATTTCATTGACACAAACTATTGTTTAACTATTAATAGTATTTATTGTTATACGCTGGCATGGTATGTTAATGTAAGTGTTAATGTTCTCAAAATATCATCATGATACAGATTGGGCAGACTGACAATTCATTATTCAACAACAATAAAAATCAACATATGCCTATTTTTCATCATTTTCAGCTCAACGGTGAATGTAACCTGAAAGTTTAATATAATTACACTATGGACAGAATTCTTGACAGAGGGCTCAATACCTGTTTAAGACAGAACTATTTCCTTTCTTAAATACATTTTAATCTATTGATAAAAATGACAAGTATTTTTATAGCATGTTTAAGTAAAAAGACACAATACACAAACACCATTTGAAGAAGATAGCAAAGAACAACCAAACGTTATACTACCTTTCCTGTGTATACTACAACATTATGTGAGTATTGTTCATTCCAACCTCCCTTGTTTCGACCTTGATTCTCGTTTCTATACATATGCGCCGGGCGTGTATTTATTCCATTCATTTTTAGCGCAGCATCTGTTGCTAAGTGATGGCATTTACGTTTGAATTTTAGATATATTATTTAATTGATTAAAAATACACAGAGAGCTTGTGTGTGTCGGACGCTTCATAATAAACAAGTAATTTACATTGGTGACATATGGTTAAATAATAGCCTTTTTATTTTGTAGCCAATACACGATACACATTGCATGGTTTCAACTTACAGTCTGTTACACTAAAAACAAGTGTGTAATGATGAAACTTGAATATGATATGAGTGTGAAAGTATTGAGACATAATTTCAAAATGAATAAGTTACATGTTAACTATTCACTCATACATTTCGTTAAGTGTGAAATGAAAGACAAACATAATGCTTACATGTTCTATCACAAGGGCTACGACAACATTAAATCTGTGAAGAAATCTCGTTTTATGGATAATGTACACAGATGGACACTCATTTATATCATTCTTAATCAAGTGGTTTCTTTAATTTGCAGCTTTGTGTATAAAACCAAAAAAAAGTTCACTAAAATGGCTTGGTAAGCCCGCTAAACATTTATTTTTGTTAACTATGTTTTTTTTTCTATTTTCCACTCCAATCAGAATATGCCTTGACGTGCAGAAATACGTCCAATATGTATTTAACATTCCCTTTTGGTTATCGTTTGTAAATCTGGAGTTAAAGTGATATTAGACGCATTTTTCACTGTTGAATTGAGCTGGAAAGAATTAACAGATCAAAACAGTTAGTTAAAATGTGGTTACTGACCAATTATCTGCAACTTATATTGCTACCAGTTGTTTATAAAAATATATATTATATTCGATATTTTGCATGACTAGCCCAGTCCTCTAAGCCGAGCGGAACTGCCGCGTATTTACGAAAGCGATACTATTTGAGTCTTTCTCATAAAGTCACTTTACTGCCACCTCATTTATAACATATTTCGTCGAAGAAGTATGGCCATAAATGTGGTTGACATAGACTTGAAGGTAAAGTATTCATAATTTCAGAATTGTCATATGTTTTCGCGGTGAGTCCCAGATTTTAAACTTAACAAAGTAACGTCAAAACGAAAGTACGGTTGATATTTAAATGCATTTTTTTTCTCATTCCGGAATATTGTTTTAGTATATTGATGCCTCATTAACAAATATAAGTGTATATGAAGTGAAAATACCAAAAATAAACAACGGTTGCGATAGACACCTATATACTACTAGATGCGTCTAACATCACTTTAATTTAGAGAATACTAGCGAATTAAGTGCACATTATCTAACTATAAAGTAAATTTAGTGAATAAGATGTAATTTAGCACCACTGATGACACGTAGCCTGAAATACAAACAAAAATAAAGTTAAAAATCGTCACATCCAAAAAGGGTCGGTCGCTTTAGTGGAAGCAAGCAACCTTTTATGGCTACTTTCTACGTTCCATTCTCATTCGCACTTTTAAAGTGTTGTTTACAAGAAAACATGTCAGATGAATTAACAAGATTTATGGGCCATATCGACGTTTTCGTTTATTGTTGACACGGTGTAAAATAATTTATATTCCAACATGTGTTATGTAGTAGTTAAACTATATCGATTACATTGTAGAGACATTGATACAATTTCAAAACAGTACTTTTTCGTTACACAAATGTATTGGGATTCGAACTCATGCATACAATCACGTACTTTTATTAGACTGCTTCTACATTATATACCATATTATCAATGGCGTTTATACGCATGGCAATGCTGTATGCGAGTTCCATGCAGATCTATACTTGTATTGCAGATCAAATTGACATATGTAATGCTTCATGTTTAGAAATGTCAGCGGACTTGAACTTTGAGTAATCACTGACTAATTGATTAGTAAACCTACAATGTTAAAGTACATTGTTTACCGTCGTATTGTAACTAAGACAAATTTTCAATGTAACCATTGTGGCATACGTCTCTTTTTTTAATGACAAATACTGTCGAGTAAACGAATCAACGAATCCCAGCGAGTTACCATTCATGGTTCATTTTATTACTTTAATGACAACAACTGACGAGTAGCGTATCAACATACCACAATACACGCATTCACATCAAAAAGAACTGTGACCAACACTTCTTTACTTTAACTTTACTTCTGCTATACTGTCGTATTAAGTGATCACGCACATTTGTTTATTAAACCACTGTATCAATGTGGTACATTTAACCGACATTCGGTATTTAGTAGTCTTGAATACGAATTCAAATAAAGGGAAAGTGACGTCCTGATGCCATATGTGAAGTTTTTTGAAGGACCTTGCTTATATATTTGTGAAATAACACATTTTGTTAAAAAAAAGTCATATATTCAAATACGCATGCATTCATTATATTTAAAGAAGTAACGTAACAACCCTGACCATGAAACATGTTTAAAATGCATCTATCGGAAAGTTGTTCATTTATAATTTAGCATAATCGTGTATTACAGACATATGGTTTGAAGTTCGTATCCGATTATAAAGCCTGCGCGATGTAGATATAGCTGGTTAACGTTTATTGCGAGATATCCCGGGTTCAGTCCCGCGGACGGACACAGTTTTTATTATATTGTTGTTCTTATTATATTTATTTAAATTTATTCCAAATATTATAGTTTTGTTAGTATATTACATGTATGATTTTAAATACACGAATATCTGTGAAAAGGTCCCTTTAAATTATTGCCTTTGCAAGAATGCTACGCTCTGCTGGTTTTAAACATAACTTAAGAACACACTTTTTAGGTAAAATACATGTGACCGAGCTTATCAAATGTCAGCCCTCCCATAGTCTCTTTTACAATGGGCACTGCTAAAAATTACTTTATCATTCTTTTACATGAATATTGAATTGATTGCAAAGATGTTTGATATTTGTGTATATAAGCTCTCTGAATTTTCGGAGTTTAACATAAGCCTTTTAGAAAAAAGTGAAGTTTGTTACTTCAAATACAAACCGAAATATATTGATAGCATGCATGCTTGAACATGATATTGTATACAAATATTTGTTTTTAAATAGTTTACACAATAGAAGCTGCATGTATACCCAATGTTGTTCATTCGTTCTGTTCGGTAAGTTTTTCCAATATATAATTTGAACTCGTCTCCAGGCACATATGTCAAAATGTGTACAATTAGTATGTAAAAACCGGTAATCATTCACAATTTCTTATTATGATCCATGATTGCTTTTTTCATCTCGAGACTTAAATGGAAGACATTTTTTTATTATTCAGAAGTCTATATCAGACAGTTTCTTTGTATATAAAGAACATTAAATATGCAAATATGTCATCAGTGCATACATGAAAAATATGAGTGAAATAATTTAGTTCATGTCTCAATTTATAGCTCATGCGTTCTCCGTCTCTTTCATTTTGTGTCAATTTGGTGCTACTTTATTTTTATAGTATAAAGCTGTACACAATAATGTTATTATGAATTGAAGCCGGAAATAAAATTGACTTCAACTTGTTTATATACAAATGGATATCCGAACAAAAGACACATGTGTTAAGCTATGTTGTTCTAACTACTTGTTTTCAAAACTCATTCCTTAGAATGATTTACATCAACTGTTTTCAAGATAGTCCCACAATTATGTCCCAAGTTTTGTTTTGCTAATCGCTTACGTTGGTGTCCTCATAAAATGCAAAAGCAGAAGGCATTTTCTTAAATGTTTCATATACATGTTTACTATGCTCTGTTGCATAAACATCGTCAAAATCGACGACTGTGATATGAGTTCTGGTGTTACTTTTCGTATACAAGCATTGAGTCGTCACATGTAATTCAAATGCAAGATATTCTGTTGTATTGATATTCGATTTTAATTGTGATTCTTTGATGTTAATTTTGATTTACATTTACATGTTTAATTAATAATACTTCGCAAAGTAATATATTTGGAGCAACTATACACATGTTTTACCCCTCATTTGTTGTATGTACCCTTACAAATTGGTGATCACAGTTCAATTCATGTCTGTTCGTTTGTTATGTATCTTTGTGTCTTGTCTAGTAAGTTTGTTCAGTGTTTCACTGTTTGGCAACGATTCCTTGATGCAAATAACTAACCGCATGGTTTAATAAGGATCAATTGGCTCAGGTACTTCTTAAAGGTCCCTAATGGTACTCTTTAAGAATTATACCGGGTACGGATAATACGCTATATGGCATCCGGCCACACTGCCGTCCCCCGGGAACTTGGTATTATATGGAATGCGTGAATTTCTTTGTAACTAATAATCAGTTACTGTGTATCTCAGGTTCAATAACAGCAAGAAAAGGAAAACACAAAAACAATAATTTACTGCAATTGTTGCCTCTTTCATCTTTAAAAAATACCACAGCGTATCTTGTGTTGTCCTCCTAAATTGCTTCAACCACACACATACGCTCTAAATGTTAAACATAAAAAATCATCAAACTAGAAAAAAGTTCGAGTAAAAACATTGAGGTTACAACCCATTTATATTTGAATTTGACAGCAAAGTGGTCTTCTTCATAATAATATCATCAATTTAATGCAATTTTCTGCTTCGTTGTATCACTGAAAGTATGATAGCATCAGCAATATAATAAAAGGCAATGTATTATAATTAGAGTTGTATGTGTATATTTGCTTGAGTATAGAAGCATTTTAGATACTTGCTTTATTAACATTACCTCTGGGAATGTTCTGCGACATCGAGGTTCGTCGTTTGGTTAGAGAATACAGTTTACCAATAAAATACAAGATTGTGCTTTTAGCAAAAGACTGGACGCCCTAAAAAATAGCTTAAACATCAGTTCAGTTTAATAACACAAAATATATTTTATGAAACGTATGTCCACGTGCTGCTTTAAGGGCGATCTTAACACGTGCCTATGAGTTTATTCAAACATTATTAACAACTCAACATTAAAATAAAATTCAAAACTGTTATGTCGGGAACAATATTTGAATACAATGTGGCCATACTCGTACGTTATCAAGGTGTCGATGTATGCGATCGGGCTATTATATTTCGAGTTGCAGTAAATTAAAATGTATGACACGATTAAACATGGTGTACACGTTAAATTGCGTAAAACCGTACACATTACAAATACATAGGATGTACAGAAATGTGTTACTAGTGTGTGTCAAAACTCATTAATTAGAGGTTAATGAGGTATTAACCTCTAATATTCACCGCAGAGTGAATAATCGCCCCGAAGGCCGTAAGCCTGAGGGCGATTATTCACTTCAGGGCCGATTATCCCTTCTGGTCCTCAAGCAACGATGGTATTAACGTCTTTAATACTTAATATTTAGCGTGTGTTATCGTTTATATAACATATCATCCTATTTGTTCCTTCACTAAAATATATTACCGAACCAGTTTTCCTTACTTTTATTTTCATTCAATTGATTACGCAATTTATGACGTATGTATCCTGTATGACGTAATTTCTGTGAGGAAACACACCAGTGTAAGCTTGACTCTCTGGATTTTAACGAAAACAATTCGGACGTTGTGATTTCTTTAACAGTAAAATATTTATTTAAAAAAGCATGAACGAATCCAAAACGTATTTCGGATTGTGTGTTTGTAATGTATAATTGGAAACTTCAAGATGAATTAAAGAAATCACTCCGAGCATTCGTTCGATTTCCTTAAACGTTTCAAAAAGTGTTGTTTGAAATAAATAAAGATAATGGGATAGAAAAACAGAAAATGGAAGTGCATATCGTTGTAATCGATTATTATAATAATATGATTAAAGATGCCATTGAGGTAAGATTGTCGTTTACTACATTTTGATGTTGGATGACTTCTGTTAAACTAAAAGCTCAAAAAGTGTCATCAATCTCATCTACAATACAGTTTTGGATGCAATCGATATTTTTTTCATCATTCGTATTTTGTGCTACATTGTGCTTAATTATTATTTTTTATTATTATTTCGTTGATTTGTGGCTTATTTGTTTTTTTTTATCACCGTTGAAAAACACTAAATATAGACGCCATTTTGTTCAGTTGACGTCGCGTGCTTAAGCTCCAGGCCGATAATCGATTATCAACATTTGGCCCTGCAGGCCAAACGTGATAATCACCTTGCTTTGACCGATAATCACATGCGTTCGAGTCAATTTTGTTACAATATATAGTAACATAAGTATTAAATAACAATAACAACAAGAGCACAATGCATAACTCATTTTGAAACATGTTTAACGACACTGTATTTGTTATTATGTGCCAAATAGTTCTATATTTGTATGTATTGCTGTAAATGCCACCAGCGGGTCATTCGACAAAAAAAACATAGTTATTTACACAGTCAATTAGCTTCGAAGAAACACAATTGATAATCGTGACATGTTGTCAAATTAAGAGCATTTGTTATTATTAAAAAGTAAACATTAACTTAATATGCTGTCTGCTTGGTAAGATTACCGTCTGTAATGTGTCCTGTCGATTTTCCTTAGTTGGGATTTACTCGTTTGCTACAAATGGTGGGACTTGTATCTTGCTAATCCAAAACACAAATTCACCGGATTTCAATTAAAATATCATGATTGAGGTGCAGATAACGAAACGAACACTCTAAAGCAAGTACAATCTGAATAAATTCAAGAATTCTCAGAATAAGAAAAGTCTTATTAATTGTACGTGTTTGTTGTTCTTTTATTTGGTTGGTAATAATATATATTATAACGTTGGTTTCAATTCACTTTGTTATGATCGATAAAGGTCATTTGGTATGGGTCTTGTTTTTACGTTTAGATGTGGCTAGATATAAATATGTCCTTGATGAAAAGACGATAAATACCTCGTAAAATAAAGTGCATTGTGTCTGAGTTTCTAATCAGTCGTTCTAGTCTCTCGTGAAATGCAATACATAGCCTGGGAGAAAGGTTTCTATTTTGTAGGATCCAATTAAGATTGCATTTGTTATTAAGGCTGTGTTACGTTAATGTGAGTTTCTTATGGAGTTCATTTTTAAAAGCTGTATCGTAGCGGCGTGAATATGTGTCATACGATTTCTAGAATTGAGAAATATTGAGGTGATGAACCTACAACCTTTGGATAAAAATCAATGTACTTTACAAATATTTTAAATGTCTGAAATAATAATAATTGCAAAACAAAACATTTAATACAAGATATTGCCTTCCCTTGGATTCGAGCTCGGGACCTCACAAAGCAATAGCCTTATATAAACCACTTGATATTTTGCACGTTTGCGTTCAAATTGTAAACGCTATATTACTTATTTACATATTTTACAAGTTGGTAATTGAAAGCGTTACACACGCTTCATCGTTATACCGATTTTGATTCAGGGCTTTTCATAAGCAAACCGATAATTTTACATATTTCGTAGTAATCGGTGGACTTCCCCTTCTTTGAAGTACTATACATTCATGATGGTATTTTTGACTTGTTTTATTTTGATATTTTTCCACCCTGTGAACAATTCCATTTCAGGACTCATCACACACACGCACGCACGCACCAACACACAAAACATTACACGCAACATTACGAACATCAAAAGTTATATCGGTATGTAAACAGATCATATGATTGAAAGAAACGCTAGAAATTGCAAGCATCCACTAACATTTCCAATTGTCTTCGTTCTTTGAAATTTTGAGGTAAATTTATAGTTATATGGGTAAAAAAATCAATCCTTTTTCTAAGTTATTTTTATTTAAAAGTATGTTCAAATATATTTTGGAAATATTTTGGAATATACAATCAATTATAGACGACATTAAAAATAATGCGCACATTGCATTCAAAACAATGAATACATACAACATTGTATATGTTAAATAAAATGTAAAGTAAGATGTTCTAATTCAGGAAAAGTTTTGTGATACGCCTATATCATTTACAAATTAATTTTGTTATGCAGTCGTTTTACTAGTCCGTCATTATAGTATAAAACATTACACATTAGGTCAAAAAACTATTCATAAATATTATGTTTTTTCAATAACAAAATTGAATTAAAATGTTCTTAAAATTTGCTCTCTGCATTGCGTTGAGAACATTACCAGAAAGCAGGACGCAGACACCTAACGATGTTCTGAAAAAAAGTAGGTCGAAGGCTGGGTCCGACATTCTTCATTTTCGCTTTCACCGATTTTCAATGAATATAATTCAGCATTACCTGTTTCATAGACAATTACTCAGATTGTATGCATCATTATCCCACACATGTTTAATTGCCCATTCACAATTACATTCCAAGATACATAGACCGACCATGCACGCAACACGTGGTTGCCTTATAATCTGCCAGGCTCAACCGGTTCACTTAGTTTAATATGATGATTTTAGTCTAATGAAAAACGCATTCGTGTGTTTATTAGACGGAGAAATAGGAATTATCTATACAAATCAATAAATGTAGGATGATCTTAAGACTTGCATGTTTCCCTCTGACAGGTGTGGTCGGGAGCTTGTGTAAGGAGAAAGGATTAGCATCCGCAATGAATACATAACATCAATGTATTGTGAATAGGACGCCATGATTAAAATAATCAAAGGGTGGGCCACTTTGAGTTTAGTTAGATAGTTAGTCATATATAATCGAATTATATGTCTTCGATTTTTTCGCTCAAATGAGTACAACGTGCTCATGGTGAGCTTGCTTTTCGTTGAGATGTTACATTCAATTACATTTAAATTAAGTAGACGGTGTATTTGTGAACTTTTGAAGACTGATTGTAAGATAGTTGCACACTTACGTCATCCATGACACGGAGTTGTAAAAAAACGGGGTAAGGACGTCTGATATTACGCGATGTATACGGATGATAGTATGGAGGGAATTGGGGCTTGCGGGGCCTGCTAATACATTCTAATCGATTCGTATGAAGAGAGATGTATTATCTTTGAAAACGTATTCAAGTAATACTTTTAATGGTCATTATCATCATTTGGAATATTAACAAATCCAGACTATGTAGTCAATGAATTTAATGTAACTTTAATTTAAGATGATGTATTTGACATTAATTGCGCCCGTTAACGAGTTCCAACGTCGTTACCAGTGGATAATAGTTAACTTGTGATGCATGTTTATCTACATTAAAACATGGTGTACATAAATCGTGTTGAAATGTGCGTATCGGTTCACATACAACTGGTTTAACCCCCAATACAGTAAACAGCCTGTTCAAAAGCGGTGACCTCATTGTTATCTTTGTGTTGAGGTGTCATGCATCATATATTGTGCGCGAAAAAGCCATTACAACGCATGGTAACTATGGTATAAAACCGTTATAGAAATGTGCTTACATCAATACAAAAAAAGTGATGTAAACTAACACTGCGGTCTCCTTCAATAATTAACACCTTTCCATGCAAAGGTTACTGAACTTTTACTTAAAGACATCAATAGTGCGACTTAGCCATCACCTGTCGTTTATCCTTTAAAAAGAGTATCTGGTTGTTACAACAATTGAAACCTTCAGTACCTGCATAAGGAATGATGGAGAATGAACATAAACCTTTGTTGGATTACAATTAAATTTCATTGCTTTATAAAATAGAACCAACCATGCTATTTAATGGCAATTAAATAACTGTAGTCTGGGCCATAATCGGAGCAATGCAAGTAACACATTTCATAAGTCAGCCTCAGTAAAATAAAAGCCTTATCAACGTTTCGTTTCCATTATTTCCATAAATGCCTTGTATTTCCAGGCGTCTCCATGGGGTATTCTACTCAGAGTATTTGCCTACCATAAATTTCCTTATCTTTATGTGCCAACAATCAGTCCAAGTAATGATGTAATGCATTGTTCAAACTAATAACAGTTCATCCAACGATACGGTTCGTCCTAGAATGTTCACATTGTGACCCCAGTTATGAGTGTAATAAATTAACCATTAGGCACAAATGTTTGTTTTCGCAAATTGGTTGTCTTCTCAAATGCAGGTAATTGTCTTTATTATGTTACCATGTCATATTTCTGACCTTTTAAGTATTAAGCGGAAACGGCCATTGACGACTATCCACACGTTAATTTCAAATTGAATAAACCATAACTTAAACCATACACGTTTGTTCCAACTTATATGAATTCCGATATACGTGAAAGAAATAAATATTGATTTATTATGACGTATCGCCTCGTTCAGCGAATCTGAGAACTTAAAATTCTGGCCAACAAGTCTGCTATATCTGCGGTCAACGAATATATGTAGATTTATATGTATACCAGACGTTTCTATTGGCAACCAAGTCCCATCCATCAAACTAGGCAGTGTAGAAGTTTGTATATCGACACGAACCAGCGGACTGCGATACTGGATGTTAACGTCTTGTCTGTGAGCACAGGACATGATTGTGTAGGCATTTCCGCATGTTTCCGGTTTGCCAAAAAAAGAAAATGTCTTACAGAGTGATGTTTTTATTGCGACCATGTCAGTTGCAGGAATACTCGTCGTTTATATCAATATTATTTTACCGATATATTTATTTGTGCTTTACCAAATAACATACATTTATTTAAAAGGTAAATATTCATATATTTAGGCAATCTCTTGCAATTCACATGGCCTCACTTCAAACCTGACTTTTGTCAATACACTTACATCTGAAGTCATACTGCGGAGTTGCTAATGCAAATCACTTGACAATTTAACAAATGACCTTGGGAATCACGTGTCAATATAGTTAAATGGGTATGTGAATGCCAGTGTTTTCACAGTTGTGCTGACGTCATACTATATGTAGGCACTATAAATCCCAAAACAACTGATTTGAAATAAGTAAGAAGTAAAATAAATAATGTTTTATTCGTTTCTCATTACCCAAGCAGCAAACTCGATCGATAGAGACTATGATAAATAAAATTAAGTGTTCTCGTAAATAATCAACGCATCGTATTGTGCTAATGAAACAAAACTTCAAGACTTTGCAAAAGGATAAACTACACTGTACAACAACTTTCATGAATAAAAAATACATACACACATCATAGTCCGACAATCCAAGGTCACACTACTTTAAGAAGGTAAGTGCAATTGGAAATAATTGGAAATAATATATTATTGAATGTTGCTTTTATATGACCTATGATGTCAACTTTCAAAGCAGAAATACAGTTATACATGTTTAAGTCGTTTTATTTACAACAAATGACGTCATCGTTGTACTCGTAGATTTAAAAATGATTGAACGATTAAACCTATATACACGCGTTATACATGTTACAGTCGTTTTATTAACAACGATGGACGACAGCGTTTTACTCATAGATTTAAAAATTGATTGAAGGTTTTTACCTATATGAGCGGTACATACACTGCATGCTGTGTATTATGTACATGTCCACTGCCATATTACAACACAACGGCTTAACACGATAAAAGCCAACATCATTTTCCATGACCCAGAATTTAGCTTCGGGGAAAAAACATGCAAATAAAAATATGTATTTGTATAAAAAATGTAGCACTTCTTTGCACTGGCAATACATGCGAGCAAATTGTCTCATTTATCAGTGTTTGGAAGGCTTGTAAAATCTTCAAAGTTTCTTTACTACAAAAAAGTCTGAAGCCAAGTGACATGTGTAACCGGGAGACGAAAATTAGTGAACGCTGAAGTCAAGTGGAATTACGCATCATTTGAGGCTGGAGCTGCTTCGTTTCTTTCGATGCATCCGTAAATCCGTAAATCGATTGTTAATCATCCGATTCGATTATTGATTTTAAAGCTTACGAATTGGTTTTGAGTGTCCTTCATGTATTGATAAGAGATTGTTTATAAAAATTCCAAACATCTAAAAATCTAAATTTTGTAATCAACATAACTGTTAACAATCAGACCTGATTTCTTTCTTTGTCCATTTAACTAAATAACTATTCACATGCTAAATATATCTGATTGGGTTAACATTGTTCTTAATAAATACGGTTATGTAGCTGAACACGATATACAGTGATGTTTAATCGTGTTAAAAATGCAGTCGTAAGTCATAGCACGCAATACACTTCTTTATCAAAATTAACATGCATAGCAACACGAAATTGAGCACTCAATATGTAAGTTCACCTGCGGCTTTAATTTCAGGTGTCTGGTTAAAACAAGCATGAATTATTTCGTGTATTTAACTCCAAGATGTGTTTCGTAAAATTGTATCCAAAGAAAATGTTGTTATAGCCATCAAGTAGTTCAAATACATCCATGACGAACAGCATGTTTATGTCGAAACCGAGTTATTCAAAAGCCAAAGCAGAACTATAAATCTGTCAGACAGAAACAATACACTTTCAAAAACTTCAAAAGCGGTTTATTCCTGGTTTAACATCGACCAACAGCCCACCGTCTTGTAGTGAACGAGGCAAAGCGACTTTGAGTAGGATTGTTGTATGCTACTTATACATTGCTTTCTATTCTCGACGAAGCATGGCTTTGATTGATTGGCTAGCTCTGTACTTATACATCTGCGCGCAATTACCACAAGGAAATGTGTGGCGTCGTAACAAGATGAAAACTTGACTGCTCCTTCATAATGTTTGCAGAAAGAAACCAGTCTTTGCTTTCATTATATATATATACATATTACTCAAACGGTTTTGGGTGGTGGAATAGTTTAAAGAACGGTAGTGCATAATTGTTTATGTTTAAGCTAATATCCGATGAAAAACATTCAAAGCATATAAAAAGGGTTTCATATCGGATAAAAGTCAATCACCTTTATTGAACTGATTACTTTTTCGTTTGTATGAAATTCACTTTAGTATTATGTTTATATTAGAACGCATTTAGTGCATATGAAATACCCGTCTATACGTAATTGCACGAACCTCTTCTCAAATTAACTCTGGTCTGGTATTAACAAACTCTTACGGGAAATCCTCACGATAGGTGTTGTTAAGTGATCTTTAAGATCACATTTCATGTCTGCAAATCCTTATTTAAAGCATGCATAATGATACAGTATAGCAAGGGCCCGTTTTCATATATTAACTCTCAGACTTAAATCTAAAAATAAAGAGTATGATTGCAACTCTCCTGTTCTTATAGTATAATACAATGTAATATGACACGAACTGTAATACTTCTAGCTACACTATTCTTCATGTACAACACTAAATTCATGAAATGAGGAGAAATTATAGCCTACATATATTTTAAAGCTAAATATGTTTTCTTGGTTCTAATTTCATTCTTTATCTAAGTCTTAGAATGTGTTTTTATTAAATACGGATCCAGAATAGAAATATTTACTTGCGTAGGGCTTTAACGTTAACAGATATAAACACAAGCTACCCAGAGTCTTAATGCGTTTTCTTATGTTGTTTTTTTTCTAAGTACCCTGTTCATTTCTCATTCAAAATAGTGAACATGTATGTTAATAATTGCTCTTCGCATATCTACGGTTACATCATAAACATACAACACAATCTTAGGTACTATCACATCTATGGCAACGTGAGGTAAACACGTGGTATTGTATTATACGAAAGATACTGGATTTCAACAAATAGTGAATGTGTTTCTATTGTTTCTAAAAGCAATTACATTTATGTAATATGTTCTTCTACGGATATGTACAATTTTAAATGACAATTCACTTTTGCCCTTATGCGTAAAAACAGCCAAACATATGGAGTAGTTTCGTAAATAAAATATTCATGATATGTGTTCTACTACTTTACTTATTGTGCAACTTGTTTGCCATGGAACTCATGTTAATTGACAAAGTTGTACAAGGAAATATATATCGGCAAAGATAATACAAACATATTGACATTTCACACACCGTGTTAGGGGAATGTTTCAGTGACTTAAGTTGTTCTAGCATGCAGGCACATTATATTATATCATATAGTATAATGTGCCTGCATGTTAGAACAACTTAATTTATATGACATCAAATCAAATCGCACATCCGTATAAAGTGCCGCCTTATTTATGGCCTTACCCACGTTTCAAGTTTCGCTTATTCCTTATTTATTCTGTGTGTAGAGCACTGATGTACTGTCGGATTAATTTGACAGTGAAAGACGATAGTTCAGGCCTCGATTATAAACGACGTTCAACCAGCCAAACAAGATTTGCATAATTGGTCTCGTTCTGTCAGACGACAATGTGTGATTTATGCATATTTTCTACATTCCAAGTAATTGTACAACCTGAACATTGTTTGGTGGAACTTTTTGAGTATTTTTATTAAATAAATGCACACAATTAAATAAATCATTTTAGTAGCCATGTACATTCACATATATCCGCTTTAGGAATAAATTTTCAAGCAGCGATCATGTTTAAAAAATCTTTAACATTGTTTTTCCTTCTAGCAAAACTAGTACTTATGTTGATGATTATATTTTCTTTTCAATGTATTAATAATGCTATTTACTTATGGTTGAAGTAAAACTATATCGGGCTTTTTAAGTTCGACTAAAATGGATCAGACCAGACTTATCCTTACCGTGTACAGTTCATTTGTCACGATTTCCTTTTAGTGTATGCCATTAAGCTTGCGTGCTTCACAAATTTTCCACCCTCTCCGTGAAATCGAAATACTGGGTCCCTTACATGTAGGTGCGATTCGAGTACAATTTAAACGGTATACATTTGGTGCAAAACGATTTTACCCTCGTTTGTCATTGTAGTTCCTTTTCTGGCATTGATGTCACAGCCTTGAAATTCGCGGCACATGCCTGTGAATAGCAGAATACTAAGTAGGCACTAAGTCCACTAAATCTTATCAGACAAAAAGCAATACGATTTACTGGTACGCTCGCGAACTAGAAACGTTGTTTTTGTAATGTTCGTTGTATTTAAACCATTTAATCAGATAGAAAAACATAGTTTAAAGCCGTGTTGCGAATTGAAACAGTTGTTCAGCTCCGGTCATTAAATTCAAAACCAATATTAGTTATTTCATTATTAAGTGGTGTACGCTAGGTGAATAGCACCTTACAACGTTAAACAACGAGTACAAGTAGCAAGATTTATATTGGAAATGATCGTTTCATGCTCAATAAATTGTGTTTCTGTGTTGGGGAAAGTACTATTTATAAGAACAGTATTATGTTTGCGACACGTTTGGCGTTACATCGTATCTGGTTATTGCCGGTATTCAACAAATACAGATCCAATTAATCTCACTAAAAGCGGATGCTTGAATTGTGCACGTAAAATTGTAGTCGGCAATGTTTGTGTCATCACATGTTTAGCGGTGCCTTTACTAACAGCAACAACTAAAAGGGGCTCATCTTAATTAAGGTTATAAAATGTAAACGTAAACAAATCAGGGTTTCGTTGGGTTAGATAACTTTTGAAACCAATACTACAGATTAAATATTAAATAACACATTCGTTTCGTTTAAATTTCTATTTAGATGTATGAAAATGTGTCCAGAAATGAGTGTGTTTCTACTAATATTAAACGAAACCTTTCTTAAGATACACTATTTATTTTCAAATTTAATAAGGATACGCTATTACATACAGAATTCTGCTAAATCTCTATTTTAAAACCCTTCTTGTATTTATATAGCGTTATCTTAAGTCAATACGATCAATTGTAGTCAAAATAGTTTACAGCGCAATTGATAATGTAGCGAATACGATCAAACGTAGCCAAAGACTTCAACCATGCACACATTTAGCGTCGGTACACACAACTTTGGTATTTCAGGCTAGTGGAAACTAACAACGTTTTGTTTGGTCGTCAATTGTTATAAGTAGTTGCGAAAATGCATATTTGTGTCGGTCACTAAACTTCCCGAGGCATTCGAACAGCTTCAAGAGCACTCTTAATGTTACTCGGGCTTCAAAGACCTGCAGAAAGTCCCTTTATGACTGTCCATTTGACGTCAACCATACTATTGATCAAATGTTTCCTGGCAAACTTACGTATTTCAAAGCGTTGTTAAGTAATTGATCAAATTCGTTGGTTGCAGTAATGCAGACAATTATTAATAAAAACCTTGCAGGTGAAACAATTCCATATTGATCAATTCTGATGTTTGCAATTGTTTTTATTACATAATTGTGGAAGCGGTATTACCTCGATGTCCTTCATTCATGGCAATCGTATGAAAAAAATAAAACACCTTTTTTTAAAGACAAATACCATAATCAAATTTATAAACATGGACTGGAACTGTAGATTAAATAATTTATCACACCTCTTATAAGTACACGTCTACCATTTATTTAATTACAACATGTTATACGAATATGATTTCAAAATGTTTAAATTATAACTCTTTCTTTTCGTACGATGCATGTCGTGTTGTGTTTTAATATATAAGTGTTATGCTTTTTCCGTATGACAACCGATATGCTTAATAATTATTAAATATGATATATGTAAAATGAATAAATCGTATGAATATGAAATAAAAATAAATAAGAAACAAACAAATAATGCAGATTCCTTTTACTCCGATCAATCCAGACAGAATGCACTTTTATCACAGAAGAATGAAGTTTAAAAAGGATATAAAACAATACATGCATCATTTTAAAACAAACTGTGTTTTATCGGTATCTCAAGAGATCATATGATTGAAACAAGCGCAATACATCATAAGCATCCACTTCCATTTCATGTTCAATGGGGAAAAACATTAAATAATTTCTCTTCGCTTAATTTATATTCAATTGTCAATGTTATTGAAAAATCTTTACATGACATGACAACTGTGTGTACTTTCCATTCAAAAAATGTTTAAATATATCTAAGTTTATGTTTAATAAAACATAAAGTAAATTGTTCTAATTCAGAAACAATTTGCATTCACGTTAAAAAGCTAATGTATTTGCATTTGGTTTTAGTCCGTCATTTTGTATAAATCAGCACTCATTAGTTTTAAATAGTATTAATAACCATTATGTTTTTACAACATGGGATGAGCTTTATTATTATCTTTAAATGTACCCTCTGTAGTATGTTGAGAACATAACCAGAAATCAGAAACCAAACAATGTTCTGAAAAAAAAATCGTCGAAGGTTTGGTCCGACATTCTTCATGTTAACGTTCACCGATTTTCAATCAATAAAAGTCCTCATGACATGTTTCATTGACAATTACTAAGAATTTATGGAAACTGATCCCACAAATGTGTAATGGCCCATTCACAATTATTTCGAAGAATACATTAACCATCGAACACGCAACACGTGTTTTCCTTATCATCTGTCAGTCTCAATCGGTTCAGTTAGTTTAATATGATGATTTTATATCTACCGAAAAACGCATTCGTGAGTTTTTGTTCACGGTGAAATAGGAATTCTCCATAAATATCATTAGATGTAGGATTAAGCCATGCATGTTTCTTTCTGAAAAGTGTGGTCGGAAGCTTCTATCTGAAGAGCACATAAGCCTCCTCAATGAATACATTACATCATTTTATTGTGAATGAGGCGTGATGCGCCATGATGAAAATGTACACGGGGTGGGCCACTTTTAGTTTAGTTAGATACTCGGTCATATAATATCGGATAACGTGTCTTTGATTGTTTAGCTGATATGAGTACAGCGAGTCATGTTTATTCACGTTTTGTGTTTACATTCATTAACAAATTAATTCATTAGACGCTTTATTTGTTAACTTTTGAAGGCTGATTGTTTGTAAGATAAATGCACATGTCATCCATGACATAGGTTGGTAAAAAAAACGAAGCTAGGACGTCTGATATAGCGCGATGTATACCAATGATATTATGGAAGGAATATTGCTTGAGGGGCATGTTAATACTCCCTAATCCATGTGTTTGAAGATATATTAAGTATCTATGATTAAGTATTAAGTATTACTTTTAATGGTTATTATCATTATTTGGATTATTAAACAATCTAGACTAGCAGTATATGAATTTAATGTTATTCTATTTTCAGACACCGCACTTGACCACCATTGTGAACGCAAACGAGTTCCAAGGGCCTTAATATTGAATAATAGTTTAATTGAGATGCTGTGTTCTATTTACGATAAAACATGGTGTCTATTTATATTGTAACAGTGTGAGTTTCGGTTCACATACAACTTATTTAACCTCCTTATACTGTAAACAGTCTGCTCCAAAGCGCTGACCTTAGTGTTATTTTGTGTGTTCATTTGTGTCGTGCCCTTTTGTACTGTTCTGAATTGTTCATGTGTCATATATAATTAGATGTATCTCTTTTGCGATGCAACCAGGGAGAACGTCACTAAAGTGTAATCATCCCAAAAGTTATATTATTGAAACTTGCACACATATTTATTTTAATAGGTCAAAGGGTTATCGTTGTTTTGCACCAATGGCTTGCGAAGTAATATCATGCATCATATAGTGTGTGTGAAAAACATAAAAATAAATGTCTTTACAACGTATGGTAAATATATTATAAAACCGTTCTAGAAATTCGTTTACCTCAATACGCATAGTTATTCAAAGTAACACTGCGGTATCCTAAAAAATAACACCTTTCAATACAAAGGTGACTCAACTTGTACTTTAAGACAAATGCATATTGCGACTTTGGCAACAACCTGGTGTTTATCCTTCAGAGAATGGAATCTGGTTGAGTTGAGAACACGATTGGAACATCCACTACTTTTATACTTGATGATGGAAAATGAATATTATCGTTTTGTTTTTTTAAATTTCATTTCAATGTTTCATAAAAGAGAACTATCCTGTGATATGTATTGCACTGTAATAACTTTATTGAGTATTGGCATAATGTTAAATTCCTTATATGTATGTTCCAACTATCAGACTGAGAAATGATTTAGCGAACTATTCCAATTTACAACAGTGTTACCAACGATAAGGTTCGCAATAAAGTGGCCACTCTACGACCATAATGATATATGATTAATTAACCATTGGACAAAAATATGTGGCCTAACTATTTAGTTGTTTGTCCAAATGCAGGTAATTACGGAACAAATTAATTCTGGATTACGCAAACATGTCCTATATCTGACTGATGAAATATGTAGCGAAAACCAAACCTTCATTGATAGGTATCTGCAAGTCATTTACCAACTAATATGAATTCCGATATACGTGCAAGCAATAAATATTGATTTATTATGACGTATCCCCTTGTTCCGCTAAGCAGAGAACTAGAAATTCTGGCAAACAAGTCTGATATATCTGCGGTCAACGAAGATATGTAGATTTAATTATGCGGCAGACGTTCGTGTTGCCAACCGAGTCCCATCCATCAAACGAGGAAGTATAGAACCACGGAATATCGACAAGAACCAGCGGACTGCGATATTGGTTGTTAATGGCTCGTTTGTGAGTACAGGACCTGATTTATAGGCATTTCCGCATTTTTTTCCGGTTAGTCAAAGAAATGAAAATATCTTACAGAGAGCTTAATGGCGACGATGTCAGCTGCAGGAATACTTGTCGTTTCTATCAATATTCTTATACCGATTGTTTACTTATTTTAACAAATAACCTTTATATAACGGTAAGTATTTATATATTCAGACAATCTCTTGCAATTTACATGGCCTCACTTAAAACCTGACCTTTGTCAATATATATTCACATCTGTAGTATTTCTGCGAAGTTGCTGTTGCAAATAACTTGAAAATTGCACACATGACCTTGCCAGTGTCTTTACAGGTTTGCTGCAGTCAGACTCTATGAGGGAACTATAAGGCAAATAACAACTGATTTGAAATAAGTTAGAGGTAAAATTAATAATGTGTTATTCGTTTTTAATTACCCACGCAGCAAAGTCGACCAATAGAGACTGTGACAAATTAAAATCCAGCGTTTTCGTAAATAATGAGCACATTGCATTATGCTAATGAAACAAAATCTTCAAGACTGAGAAAAATGACAAACTACATAATACAACAATTTATATGAATACAAAATACATACAAACAAACTAGTCCGACAATCCAAGGTCACAATACTTTAAGATGGTTTGAAAATTGGAAATAATTGGAAATAATTTATATTTTAATGTGACCTTTATATGACATACGCTGTCAATTTTAAAAGCAGAAAAACGCGCTATATATATTCCAGTCGTTGTATTTAAACATTATTTTTACCTTTTGACCTTTATATGCGATACACGCACTGCATGTTGTGTATAATGTACATATTCACTGTCATATAATAACGACAGCGGCTTAGCAACCTATTTTAGCCACACTCCATCAGTTTTCGCGACCAAAATTCAAGATTCGGGAAATACATGTATTTTTAAATAGGGAATCTGTATTCATACTTAAGCACGTGTGTGCTTTGGCAATACATGCAAACACATTTTCTCGAGTGAACTCATTTATAAGCGTTATGAAGGATTAAAAACATCTTCAAAGTTTCTTTTCCATCGAATTGCTGTGGCCAAATGACGCGTGCATACAGCAGAAGAAAATAAATACGCTGAAATCAAGTGGAATTACGCATCATTTTAAACATGGGCTGTTACGTTTCTTTCGATGCATCGATAAATCGATTTTTAATCACCCGATTTTGTATTAACTGCTTAAGCTAACGAACAGGATATGAGTGCCCTTTTTATTAATTGATGATTGTTCATAACGATTCTTGTGGTATGGTATAAGTAATGACACATCACAGGTTTTCAATTAAATTAATCCAACTGCAAACCATTTGATTTAATTATAGTTGTCCCTTACGATAAATAAAGTTTCATGCGTTTACGTTTTATTCAAAGTTTCATTTGAATGTATGTAGATTATGTCCAACGTACATTTAATAACACTCAAGTGTAGTGTTTATTATTTTAGAAACTGAGGAACCTCCCTCCTTCCGAGATTTTCATTTATTATGTAAATTCTTATATTCCAATGTATTACTACTGATGAACAAGCACTGAACTATATATATTGAACCTTATCATTAAACAAGTGTACAGGCAAACAAAAAACAAATAATACATTTACATCATAAGACTACATCTGTTTTTTAATAAAACAGATTGATTAAATAGCTGAATAAGATGTCATATGATGTGAAAACGTGTTCATGAGATTGAACGTCCCATGATAGGATAAACAAAAATGTCATCGAAAGTCATCACACTGAATACACTTCTTCATCAAACAAACATGCGATAGAAAACGAAACAAGAAAGCACGACATTGCGCGCGTAATCTTTGGGTACACCTGTGCCTTTAGCTTCAGGTTTCTGGTTCAAACAGTTATGCATTCTTTCAAGTATTAAACTCAAGTATGTGGTTTCTTAAATTGTATCCAAAGCAAATGTTGTTATAGCAATCATGTTTTCCAAATACCTCCGTGACGAATAGCATGTTTACGTCGAAACCGAGTAATTCAAAAGTCAAAGCATCACTATAAATCTGTCAGACAGAAATCATACACTTTCAAACACTTCAACAACAGTTTATTCCTGGTTTTACATCGACCGACAGCCCACAATCTTTTAGTAAACGAATCAAAGCGACTTTGAGTAGGATTTGTGTATGTTACGCATAAATTGCTTGTCTTTTCTAGACGAGGCAAGGCTTTGATTCCAAGGTCTTATCCGTACCGACACATCTGCATGCAATTACGGCAAAGTAATGTGTGTTGTAGTAGCAAACTGAATTCTTTACTGCTCGATGATAAGGTTTTCAGAAAGAAACAATATTTGCGTTCATTCTAGAGCAAGATATGTCTTACTCAAACGGCTTTTGATGGTGGCAAATTTTGAAAATCGGTAGTGTTAAAATGTTTCTGTTTAAACTAACATCCGCTGAAAAACATTGAAAGCATTTGACAAGGGTATTAGTTCTGATGAAAGTAAATCACTTTTATTGAACCGATTTCGTTTCGTAGAAATGCATTGAATTAATATGTTTATATTAGAACGCATTTGGTGTCTATGGGATACACGTGTATACTTAATTGCACGCTCCGTATTTATTAGAGGAGCACCGTCAGCTATTGATAACATAAAACCTTTACTACTTATAATAACTGAATCGTTATACTTTTACCGATTCCATTGTTGCTGTTGTCTTTGGTCGGTTAAATGTCAATTCCAAAGGATTTTTTAAAAAAAATCGGTTGTATTTTAGTGTTTACGTTTACGAAGAAAAACTCTTGCATTTGCTTGTCGCTTAATACTAGTGAAATCAATAGCATTGCGCAATAATATAATCTGAATTCGATACAAAAAAAAACAATATATTTAAGCACGATCTCATGGTTTTAATTGCAAATGCACATTTGATTGAAAACTACTGAAACATGTGTTTTTAAGGTCAACCGGCAAGCTCCCATTTGACTAAAATTATGTTGTCAAGTATTTAGAAAAAGTGATAGTTAAATGTTAACATGGATATGTCGGACACATTTATGATGGCTCTAATTATACTGTACGTAGGGTTATAAAACAGTTCTACATTTGAGTGCTGTGAAGGCAAAGACGCGCTTAAGACAACGAATAAGTATAACCCTTGCTCTTCTTATATATTTTCGGGTCTGGTATTTTAACAGTTTAAACGAAAGTTGGTATTAAGTGAACATTAATGTCACCCTTTATATCTGCAAATGATAGTGTTCAGCTAACATAATAAAACCATATTAACCAGGGCCCATATTCACATACATGTTCTAATACTTTAATCTAAAAATAAATATTATGATTGAAACTCTCCTGGTCTCATAGTATTATACTATGCAAAAGGATACGTACTGTACAGCCTTTAGCTACACTATTTGTCATTTAAAAAAATACATTTACGTAATAGTGTGAACTTATAGTCTGTATATATTTAAAAGCTGAATGTGTTTTATTGGATATAAGTCTGTTCGTTTTTCTTAAGTCTAATGTTTTTTTGTAATACGTCACAGGTTAGCAATATTTATTTGCATAGGTCTTTAACGTAAATCATGCATAAACACGAGATACCCAACGGTTAAATTAGTTCTCTTATGATTTCATGTTAAAGGACCATGCTCATTTTCTATTCAGAATTCCGAGTATGTATGTTGAAAATTTCTCTTTGCAAATCTACGTTTAAATCATAAACAATGACATTTATCACAATCAAAGTCGTATCTGTAGCCAATATCACATTTGCGACAACTTAAGTCAAAGTGTTATTGTATTATAAGAAAGATACTGGGTTAAAACAAATAGTGAATGTGTTTCCAGTGTTTCTGATGTAAGAAGTAAAAACTATAACATGTATGTAATATGTTCTACTACGGATACGTGGGCTTTCAAAAAAATGACACTTTACCTAATCAAATATGCGTATTAACAGCAAGACATATGTAGTCGTTTCCATAAAAGAAAATCATTATGCTATGTTTCTACTACTTTAATCATTGTGTAACTTGTTTTCCATGAAACTCATGCATTTTGAAATAGATGCGCAAACAATATATATCTGATTAGATAGTACAAACTTGTCGATCTTGAAATTTCACACATGTAGTTATTGACAGGTTTTATTTAATTCAATTGTTCCAACATGCGACAACAGTGCCCGCTTATTTGTGATATAATATTCCATAACAAAAAATTGCACATCCGTTTAAAGTGCCGCCATATTTTTGGCCTTACCCATGTTTCAGGCTTCGCCCAGTCCTTATTCATTCTGTGTGTACAATACTGATGTATTGTCGGATTTATTTGACAGCGAAAGACGACACTTTCGGTCCCGATTGATAACGACGTTCCAACAGCTAAACAAGATTTGCTTAATTGGTCACGTTCTGTCTTACGACAATTTTTGCATTTATGCAGTGATTATAAATTCCAGGCCATTTTAAAACCTGAGCATTTTTTTGGTAAATCTTCATGGGTAATATAATTCAATAGATGCATACAATTGAATAGATAAATTTTGGTATTCATGTACATTTAAATACATCCGCGTTAGGATTTTGTTTTGAACCAGTATTTATGTTTTAAAAATCGTTAAAAGTTTATTTTACCTTTAAGCAAATGTTATCGGCAAAACTATTAAGCACGTACATGCTTTTATTTAGGTTTCAGCGCATTTATAATGTTATTTACTTATGGTTTGAACTTTAAACATCTCTACGCTTAGATTACTTTTTAGTAAAACTAGATTGGACTCAATTTTTAATTTCGACTAAAGTGGCTCAGGCAAGACTTATCCTTCCCGTTTACAGTTCATTTGTAACGCATTCCTTTCCGTGCAGGTTATTTATCTCGCGTACGACACACATGTTCCGCCTTCTCCTTCAAATAAAAATACTGGATCTCTTTGTTGCGATGTGAGTAGTGTTTAAACGGTATTCATTTAGTGCAAATCGATTGGACCCTCTTTTTTCATTGTAGTTCCTTTTGTGGAATTGATATAACAGCCTGGAAATTCGCGGAACATTCCTTTGCATAGCGGAATGCTAGGTAAGCTAAGTCCTCTGAAGCTTATCAGAAATAAACAATGCGATTATTAGGGTCTTGTCTCGAACTAGAAACGTATTATTGGTAACGTTCATTGTATATAAAACACCATTTTATCAGATAGATAAAAACAACAGTTTAAAGCCGTGTTGTGAATTGGAAACGTTGTTTAGCTCAGGTCATTATATTTAAAACCAATATTGGTTCTGTCACTATTTAGATATGTACACAAGGTGAATGGCACGATTGAATAACGTTATATAACGACTATAAATAGCAAGCGTTATATTGGTGATGATCGTTTCATGCTCAGGCAATATTATTTATATGTTTGGGGTAGTACTATTTATCAAAGCAGTATTATGTTTGTGACGCGTTTGGCCTCACGTTGTATCTGGTTATTGCCGGTATTCAATAACTAAATATCTAAGAAATCCAACGAAACGCGAATGCTTGAATTGTAAACGTGAAATCGTTGCCAGCATTTTTTGTCATCACATGTTTAGCGGTGTCTTTACAAATACCAACAACTAAGAAAGGCTGTTCTTAATTAAGGTGCTAACATTTAGACTTCACAACTGCAGGTTTGTTTGGGTTAAATATCTTCAAAACCAATAATACATATAGCACAATACATTCATTTCGGTTAAATTTAAATTTAGATGTATGCTATTATGTCCAAACATGTTACGCAAACTTTCTTGAGATAAATTATTTATTTAAAACTTTAACAAGGATAGGCTATGACAAGCAGAATCCTTCTAATTTTCTATTTTGAAACTCTTTTTGTAGTTTTTAGTTGAGTTTGTATAGAGAATTTGATCAATTGTAGTCAAAATAGTCGATAGCAAAATGGTTAATGTAGCAAATGAGATCGAACGTAGCAAAACCACTCAACCTGGAATAAAATGCCCAAAGTTTGCGTCTCTTACACAATTAGGGTGTGTCAGGTTAGCGGAAACTGTTTTTTTGGTGGTATATGTTTATAATTAGTTGCGTCATGCAAAGTTTATACGGTCGCTAACCTTCACAGAGGCCTTTGAACAGCTTCGAGATTTCTTGTCGTGTTGCTTGGGCGTCGACGAACTGCAAAAGAGTCCCTGTATGACTCTCGATTCAATAGCGATTGATCAAGTGTGTTGCTTGCAGCGATTCAGAGTATGACGAAAAACTTGCCGGTAAAACAATATAATATTTATCAAATCATATGTTTACAATCGTGGTTAAAGTGAACAAAGTGACACACTCGTTGCGCTTGCAGAAGGGAAAAGCGTCATTTCTTCGATGTACTCTTTTCATTGCAAGCGACCATTAGCCTATATTTATTATATTATATGTTCAGTTAAAAACGTAAACGTCCTTTACCTTTACAATAATGGATGTTCTGGTAATATGCATCAAAGGATTATCTGTGTACCGCTTTCAAAATTAATTCGATATATAGTTTAATACTGCTTAATAAAGCATTTGTGAACAAGACACAACAACACAACAAACGTACTACATCGAATGTTGTATCGGTATCTCAAGCAAAAATATGATTTAAAGATACGCAATAAATTGTAAGGATTCACTAACATTTCCGATTGCATTGGTTATTTGCAGATTTAGTCTATGAATAGTTATATAGGGGAATAAATTCAATAATTTCTCTTTATTGAGGTTTTTACTTAGTTTTATTGAAGTTATTTTCATATATATTCGGAAATATGAAGGAATATACAACACACTATAGACGATATTACAATAATGTTTATTCTGGATACAAACCAATGTATAAATACAAATTAGTATATTATTTATCAAACAAAAAGTGCAGTGCATTTTGTTGTTAAGTTGGTTATGCAATTTGTAAATAGTCCGTTATTTTAGTTTAACACAGTACAAATTATTTTGAAATAATATTCAAAACCATTTTTCTTTTACAATAAGGGTAGTGCATTAAATATCTCCTTAAATGTACCCTCTGCATTATGTTGAGAACATTACCAGAAAGCAGAAACCTAACAATGTCCTGAAATAAGTTCGTCGATGGCTTGGTCCGACATTCTTAAATTTCTTAACACAACGCGTATTCCACCAACACAGGCCTGCTAATACCCTCTTATCGATGCGTATGAAGAGAGATTTATTATCTATGATAACGTATTTAAGTATTACTTTTAATGGTTATTATCATATTTTGGATTATTAAACAATCCAGACTATGGAGTCAATGAATTTAATGTAACTTTGATTTAAGATGATGCACTTGACGATTATTGCGCCCATACACGAGTTTCAACGGCGTTATTAGTGGATAGTAGTTTAATTGTGATGCTGCGCTCTATTTACGTTGCAACATGGTGTATATAAATCGTATTTAAGTGTGCGTTTCGGTTCATACAACTGGTTCAACCTCCTTACTTTGTAAACAGACTGTTCCAAACTGGTGACTTGAGTGTTATCTTTGTGTTGAGATGTCATGCATTATATAATATGCGTGAATGCAAAACATTAAATGCCATTAAAACGCATGGTAAATATGATATTAAATCGCTCTAGAAATGTGCTTACAAAATTATATTTATAAAAATAGTTATTCAAACTTACACTGTGGTCTCCTTCAATAATTAACACCTTTCGATACAAAGGTTTGTTCTTTAAAAATGGTATCTGGTTGTTACAACGATTGAAACCTTCAGTACCTGCATAACGAATGATTAAAAATGAACATTTACCTTCTTTGTCTTAAAATTGAATGTTAATGCTTTATAAATAGAACCAACCTTGCTATTAAATTGCACTTTAATAACGGTGTAGTCTGGACCACAATCGAAACAATGCAACTAACGCCTTACATTCGGCAGCCTAAATAAAAACATCTTATCAACGTTCTGCTTCCACTATTTTCATAAATTCCCACTAATATCAGGCGTCTCAATGGGGTATTCAACTTAAGCTATTGACCTACAATTCCTTATCTGTATGTGCCAACAATCCGTCCCAGCAATGATTTAATGCACTGTTCAAATTTATAACAGTGTATCCAACGATAAGGTTCGTCCTAGAATGTTAACATTTTGAACCCAGTAATGAGTGTAATAAATTAACCATTATGCGAAAATGTATGTTCTTGCCGTTTGGTTGTCTGTTCAAATGCAGGTAATTTTCATTATTATGTAACCATGTCATATGTATGACTGTTTAAGTATAAAGCGGCAACGGCCATTGATGAGTATAAACAAGATATTTCCAAAATTGAATAATCTAGGACTTGATTCATTAACAAACGTTGATACCAACTAATATGAATTTCGATATACGTGCAAGGAATACATATTTATTTATTATGACGTATCGCCTGTTTCCGCTGAGCAATGAACTAGCGATTCTGAACAACAAATCTGCTATATCTGTGGTCAGCGAAGAAATGTTGACTTAGATGCCAGACGTTGCTATCGCCAACCGAGTCCTACCCATCTAACGAGGCAGTTTAGAAGAACGGGATATCGACAAGAACCAGCGGACTGCGATATTGGATGTTAACGTCTTGTCTGTGAATACAGGACATGATTTATAGGCATTTCCGCATTTTTTTACGGTAAGCTAAAGAAATGAAACTGTCTTACAGAGAGATATATGGCGACGATGTCAGTTGCAGGAGAAAGCGTCGTTTCTATCAATAGTCTTATACAGATTATTCATTTTTGCTTTACCATAGTACCTTTATTTAACGAAAATTATTTATATATTTAGACAATTTCTTGCAATTTACATGACCTCATTTAAAACCGTTTATTTGTTTGGAATACACTTACATCTGTAAATCATCTACAAAGCAACACACACATACAACGGAATAGCTGATGCAAATCGCTTAAATTGCACACATGCACTTTGGAATCACGTGTTTATATATTTTACTGTGTTCCGTGACAGTAGACATGTATATAATGACGATGGTGGAGGATACGTCGACCTTGTCTTCCTTGCTCTGTCTCGCTTGGTCATGATTGAAACTTGAAACTTGAGCATTTAATTGAACGCATATTTCTACGTATAAACATATTCAATGGCGTTGTACAAAAGAGATAAAAACAAAAACTAAACACAAATTAAAATCATACAATAAAATGGAGTGACACAGCAACCGATCCACAACAAGCGAGCAAGGCAATCCTCATTCACAAGTCACAAAACGAACAACAGTGCCAAGTATCAAACAAGTCTATACAAAACATTGATCAAAGGTACATCACGTATTACCTTTAAAATAATGCAAAAAGTCATCGGAAACGTAAGTCTTCAGTTGTTTTTTGAAAGTGTCTATTGAAGTACATTGTCTTAAACTCAAAGGTAGGTTGTTCCATAGTTGTGGACCTACAGTACTAAAGCTTCTATCACTGAATGCTCTTTTCTTGTTGAACGGTACATTAAAACAGCCTATTCATGATGTGATGATCTAAGATTACATTTAGAAATCGGAGTGGATAGAAGTTCGGTCAAGTAGGCAGGAGCATTAAACATGTATGTAAAAAATTTGAATTCGATTCTAGTCTTGATTGGCAGCCAGTGCAGGTCGTGAAGGGATTGTTTTGAACTCTCACTTTTTCTACGGCTTAAAACCAATTTTTCGCACATATTTTGAACACGCTGTAATTGTGCCAATTCACACTGGGAGATGCCGTACAAAATAACGTTACAGTTGTCCAAATGTGAAATGACTAAAGAAAGAACTAGTGTTTCTGTGGCGTCTTGTGTTAAGTATTTACGAATGCTTTTTATTTTGAAATAATTCAACATTGCAGATCTACACTTTCTCTTAATGTGTTCCTTGAAGTTCAGCGTTTTATCCAGAAAAGCGCCCAGATATCTGATGCTACTTAGTCGCTTGATTTTGTCACCACATGCATCAATGTCCTGAGTGTTACACTTATTTAATTGAGGGCGACTTCCAAACACTATATATTCAGTTTTTGAAGCGTTTATTTTGAGTTTATATTGTTCATCCAGTTGTTTATTTCTTGTGCACAATCTTAGAGTTCGTTGATGGCTTCAGTTTCTTCCGATAGAATCGGTTTGAAACGTTTGCTGGCAGTATGGTCATCTGCAAAGCCATAGACAGAGATAGAAGGGGGTACTATGTCAAAAATTGTTCCTGCATATGTGAGGTAGAGCCAAGGACCCAAACAACTTCCTTGTGGGACACTGCATTTTAACTCACGTGGTTCGACATGCATCCGTTCACACTTACCCAACAACTTCGCGGCCGCAAGTATGAGTCCATCCAGTCCAGCGCCTCACCACAAACGCCATATTGACTTTTCAAGACATCTAAGAGTATGTCATGATCTACGGTGTCGAAAACAGCACTTAGGTCTAGTGCAATGAGTGCTGTTACCTCTTGGTTTTCCATTGCAGCTAGGAGATCATTAACAAGTCTTAGTAATGCTGACTCACAAGAGTGATATTGTCTGTATGCAGACTGGTTCTTTGGGAGAAGATCATTTTCAATAGCATGTTTTTTAATCTATAGAGTGCTGATTTTTCAATTAACTTTGACAGAAATGCCAAATAACTCACTGGTCTGTAATTTGAAAAGGTCAAAAGGCCGGCTTTTTTTAACAGAGGTCTAACTACCGCCTGTTTCCACTTCGCAGGGAATACTCCTTGTGCCAAAGAAAGATTAACTAATTTAGAAATGGTTGCAAGAAGCTCATTCGAAAACAACTTTAACACTTTTGTCGGTAAGATATCAATTTCGCAGGACTTTGTTTCTAATTGATTTATTAGCTTTCTGATCTCATCTTCTGTGAGTTTCTCAACATTTCCCAATTGTGTGACCTGTTTCGCAATAGGCGTGTAGTTGTCAAAGTCTCTAAGATTCTCTCGGATTGTCTCTATTTTCTGCATAAAATAATCAGCAAATGTGTCAGCTAAAGTATTTTAATTTTGAACAGTTGGCAACGGGTTCTCAGACTTGCTTCCCGTAAGCTCCGACAAAAATTTGTACAGCTTTTTAGAATCACCTTTAGATTCAAGTACTTTCTGGCTTATTGCCAATTGCTTTTCATGCTTTAATGCGCAGTGATATTTATGAAGCGATACTTTGTAGTTTTCGTAGTCTTGTGGTTTTCGATATGTTCGCCAATTTTTTTCTGACCTACGTAAAAGTCGCTTTGAGTGAAGAATATTCTCACCGAACCACGGTTTTGGGGATCTATAAATTTGCATTTTCTCTTTTATAGGAGCATGTTTATCCAGAAGTCCCTTGATTTCATCCTCAAACTGATGGACATAAGTTTCGACAGAGTCAGATTCGATTGACAATTTAGCCAGATCACTCCCAAATTCAGAATTATCCATGTCTTTGAAGTTTCTAAAAACTACAGATTTGCTGGTTATATTTTCTTTTTTCACTTTCGTGACTACTTTGATAGCACAGTGATCAGAGATGAAAGGGCCAGGTTCACGAGAAAGTAATTCTACACCGTTTGAAACTTCAGTTATGACTAGGTCAAGACTATGGCCATGTACATGTGTAGGGAAATTTACATGTTGTTTCAATCCCATGGCAAATAAACAGTTGTTGAATTCTGAGATTGCATTACTATCTTCATGTATATGCAAATTGAAATCGCCCATGACCAAAAGGTTTGAATATTTTGAGACAATGTCTTCTAGAAATTGAAAGAAATCGCTCACAAACTGTACAGGTGTAGCCAAAGATGGAGGTCTGTAAACACCAACACAATTTATGGTAATATTTTTGAAAATCAGCTGCCAAACTCCGTACTCAAAGCTTTGGGTTGTGCCTGATAACATTTTACGCATGTTAACACTACTTTTGCAAGTCAGAGCAACACCACCTCCTATCCTATTTCTACGATTTGCAACACTAATTTTATAACCATTTTGATTTAAATCTGATGTTTCGAAATGATGTTGTTTTTCGTCTGAATACCATGATGTTGAAGCGTCGATCGCAACTTGCAAACGATGACGTTATTTTTGCATAAATCTGTGTTTTTGTGTAGGTCTGTTTTGGTCCGCCTTTTTCTGAGTCAATAACGCAAACAAGAATTTGGGGATGTGCCGATGTGCAAAAGACGGGATTCACGATTAATCTTCCGACTATGTGGAAGTAATATGTGCGGATTGATGTATTGTAAATGTACACAAGAAATACGTATTGACGGATACAATGCACTGGTCTGTTTCAAAGACCTAGATGGTTCCGCTTGTCTGTCAGACTTAAGCATGTTTGGCAAAGGCATTGATTTTGGTGCAACCAGATGTATTTACGTCTGAAATATAAATACCTTCTTGGTCAATTTAGTTTTGGATTCAAACGTATCAATTTATGGAAAGGATTCGTGCACATATAAACAATATTAAAGCAGCGCAAAACACACTGTTAGGTTTTTGCTATATCTTCACTAGAAGATAAAACTGGCAAATGGGTGATACTTTTTCATGGCGTGTAGTGCTGTCTTGTAGGTTGTTGTTAAAGTGTTTACTATTTAGAACCGTCCCTTTTGCCATCACTAAATAAATATGGTTTATTCAATATACATAAAGCCCATGAGCATACATGTTCAAAGCATAGTAACATATATCAAGGCATGAAATGCTATCAGTATTGAATTGAATTGCATAATATGCTTCACCTTGCCTTTAATGTTTAAATGCCGAAAAAAAATATGTTCGATGTGTAAGTCAACATTTGATGTTCGAACTGGTAAACCAATACATGATTACGATCGAGGAATCCGTGAATTTCATACTGATCACAATAACGCCTTTACCGACACATATAGTCGTATTAGTTGTAAAACAAACAAGAGATGCGATTGAAACACAATGCCCCCTAATGCGCCGCTTTGAAAATATATTTTATATTTTTTACCTTTGACCTTGAAGGATGACCTTGACCTTTCACCACTCAAAATTTGCAGCTTTATGAGATACACATGCATGCCAAATATGAAGTTGCTATCTTCAATATTGCAAAAGTAATGAACAAGGTTAAATTTTAAGACAGAAAGACGGACAGACAGAAAGACAGACAGGCCAAAAACAATATACCGCCATTTAAAAAAAAAGGGGGCATAAAAACAAAAAATGTGTATCTTTGTCTTCCCAAACGTTGTAGATGTTTTGAGTTCATACATGTATAAACATGTTTGACTGTACAAATAAACATGATTCGAAGATTGATTACTCTATCATTTTGTTGATGTCCTGGTCTTACTTCTTCTAAACTTGTATTATATTTATTATTTAATCATCATAGATTTATCTGGTTTGAACCACACATATCGTAAGAGTATATATTCCCTTCAATGGTCCTAGCCGGCGTAGACAGAACATATAAGGAATTGAAAATGTCATTTATTTTTTGTCTCGAATTCCTGTTTACGAGCAATGATGTTATTCGATCCTTTTAATGGGTTTTATAATTATCTAAAGTGCAAATCAAACAGAAAATACGATCATGAAGGTGAAGGGGTGGCTCTGATTGTCCGTTTGAAAGGTTAACAAGATGTTATCCGTTCGTTGCCATATACGCCTAATGCGTCGCGTATTTGAAGATGTGTTTATACTCAGATAGTGTATTGGCGTGGAGAAAAACAATGAACACATATTGCATAACTATTGTAAGCATGTTGTAAAAACTGAAATATAAGGTTTTGCGCAGACGAGCAAATACAATGTTGCTGAAGTGAGTTGAGTGATATTGCGTAAGGGCTTCATTCACACTATGATTCGAAAGTAAAGAGAATAATTGAAAATTGGCTAGTATTCCTTGGTAACTCTGTTGAGATTTGTTATAATATCTTAAAGGTGACAGTTAAACAGTGTCAGTATCTCTTAGTTTTGCTGATAAATCAGGCGATAGTATTCAATTAATAATTAATTGATTGTAAATTATCAGTCAATCATTGTATCATGACGTCCTGGTTACAATTGTATAACTTAACCAGCCCCATGCAACCATGCAAACAATATATGTTGCACATGTCATATAGCAACTTTCCAAATTGAAACGAAGCAGCCAGTAGAAAACAAATTATTCGACTTCATGAAATGTTAACCGAAACAACGACGTCAAATCAAGCATAGCCTGCGAAATAGCAGTTCAAAGCAGTTCAATGTTTGCTCGCAAAGCAATACAACCTTTATACAATATATTGAATAAGGAACCACACACTCGCTTTCCGTGCGCGGGCGTTTTGTACTGAACTCATGTTCTCGTAATTATATGACATTTAATTGTTATATAAAATATGCGACACAAGGTTGTAATTATCCCAAGTGTAATGGTCTAGCTTTCGAACAGAGTCGTTGCTAAGATTGACCTAATACAAACAAACATGTTATCGTAATTATAAGACATTTATTTGTAATAGACATTTGCGACACTACATTAATACTAACACGAGTACACACAAGTTTTCTTATATCAAATGGATATTTTCCCTGAATAATGCTAGCAAGCAAATATTCAGATACAATTTACCGACATTTATCGGGCTTCTTGACAGAACATATATGGTTTCCAGTCCTTCCCCTTATTATTAGCTTCATATAAAGCAATTGTAAATTCTGGCATTCGCGAGCGGAATAGTAAAATGTATTTTTTGTTCTTCTATGTCACGTTTTCTAGCATACCTATACAATTGAATGTAAGAAGCAAACCGATAAATAATATGATAAAAGAACCGATCTAACATTGAACTAATAAGGTATATTAACTGTCGTGGTTTGCATAATTGATACAAAAATTTACGACAGCCAAGTGTAAAAGCAAAGCTATAAATATCATAAGTGTTTTGGCTTTAAATACCAAATCTGTATAGTTCATCGAAATGAGTTTTTTGTACGTTAAACCGCTATATATGTTTTAAGATTATATATATATATATATATATATATATATATATATATATCTATANGACGTATTATTGGAACAACTGAGGCGACTGGGAAGGTGGTATTATGCAACTCGCCAAGCCAAAATGCATTAACAAATGTATTATACAAGTTGTGAAATTCACCTTGTACGCTCGTTCACAAAAACAGTTAAATTGGATTATCATGAACATTTTCGAAAATGTTTGTGGGCACAACTTTTCGACCAAATCCGATTTCCAGCCATATCACAAGAAGAACTTATAAATTATTGACTATGAATTATTCAAACATTATAAAACATCAACAGTTAAACTCGGATCATCATGAATCTTGGTGTTAATATTTGTAGGAATATAATATCCGCCAAGTTCGATAACCAGCTAGATCGCATGAAGAACCGTTAATTTATTATCATTGAATTAAAAAATACCCAATTAGCATTATCTACCCTTTACCACAACTAGTTCATGTCGTATCTGTGGGCTTATACTATTTTCCAATTTTAATAACCAGTCATATAGCCTTAAGAACCTCTGACTTATGGTCCTTGAAAAATTGTACATTTTCTTAACTAGTAGTGTCGCTTTGTAACTCATTGACAAATAATTTTAAATATCATCATTATCAAGAAACCTTATCAGTGCAACCCAGACCTTAACACGGTTGTATTGTGTAATTAGGTGGCACTCTAGTTCTTTCCATTGCAAGAAAAGGAATAAACCTTTTTTAGGGGAAGGGACTAAATAACAGTAAATAGAGGACGCTACGTTCAGCAAAACGCTTAACATACACAATATTAATACCTGTGCGATCGCCTTGGAACGCTTAATATAACACATAAGGTGGATAAACCAGTTAAAGCAACATAGATACGGTTCAGATATGTTGTTTGAATATTTAACAATTATTTTGTAACAACAACAACATTTACTTACCAAATACATCAACTCAATAAAGGTGCGGTTCAAGAAGTACTGGTTCAAAATGTTGTTACTTACAGGAAAAACAACGTTCAATGCCATGCCAAAACAAGTCCCAACAATCTTCTACTGGTTGAAGGAATTCTATTATGAAAGCATTTTTATGAAGCGAAAACAAAAGATTACTGCATTAAGAATGCAACTGCTAAATTGCTTAAGCAAACAAATCGTGTTTAACGTCAAAGTACCATGTAATTGGAGAGCATACATATTAATTTATAATTCAGTCTGACAGGCTAGCTCAGTTGGTAAAGCACTGGACTACAAATCCGAGGATCGCGGGTTTGATCCCCGGCCCAACCATATAACCTGTTCGGTGATTGGTTCGAAATCCGCTCCTCTGCCATTTTACCCCTACCTCTGATTATAGTTGGGTAGTAATCAGCAACTGGCATAAGTATGTGCAATTTGTACGGGGAAACCAACACGTTCATGAAAGTTGTGCGTTGTCAACGAACCACCCGCCGTAATATTATTCAAGTACTGTTGAAACCTGCAAAAACCACAACTAAACAAACAAAACAGTATACCTCATACGGTTACACGTTTGTCGCTCTGGTTAGTGTGACATCCTTTTTCCTATTGAGAATTTATTAAATTGAATATTAAGTCTCTTTTATTTATTAATAATTAGAAGTAAATGTTGGGAATGTCAATTTCCGTTGCTCGTATTGTAATGTTTGGCATTGTGTAAGCAGTATTAACATTTTACGCTCTGCATTTACAGTTTGCAAGATATGACCACAGCTTTATTTATTTTTTTAATAATTTGTGTCGCATTGTAAGTATTGTCCTGTATAGTATATGCAATTATTCACTTGCCGTATATAAAAGACAAGCAAATGGTAACACTAATTTCTTTCTGAAATTCATTATTCGTATTTTGACTTCCAACCATCGACAAACGGAGAAGAGTCCTGCGCCACTGAAGTTCCTGTAAAGTTGAATGCTAAACTTATCGCGGCGGACACGTGTTTAATATTACGTATAATGATGCTTGTTAGTTTGTCTGAATACTGAAAACACATGGGATCTTCGGTCAAGTAGAGGCTTGTTTCTCATTAAAGCGGTTAAATGTGTTAACTGATTGGATGAACTAATGAATGGACAGGAGAACGATCACAAAACAACGTTTAAATTAAGCAGTTAATTAGAAGCATTGCTGTAATTAGTGACTTACTATTATTGCATTGCTGACTTCACTGCATTTACGAGGTGTATATTTTGTATGATTGTATGTAAGTATATCATCGGCGCCTTTGTCATTTTCCAATGCTGTAGATATTCCCTGCTTTACTAAGACCTCCGATAAGATCACACATGTTCGTTTACGTTCCGAGAAATATATATTTTTTTTTAGTATTAACACGAACGTCTCTCGTGTATTGGTGCTTTATTCATGTCCACAGTATTTCCTTTATTGCAATGGACAGGGCTTCATTAGCTTTAAAAAACTGGATACGTCAACTTCCCGGTATCGAGTTAGTAATTAAGGTCTATTGTTGCAAGTACTGGATGTATATATGTTTAGAAAATATTAAAATATTGAAATCCTGAATAATGACCTGTGGAGATAAACTCATTACGATCCCAAAGCCAGCTATTGAAGTCGAGTGTGCAATTGAGCCTCGTTCTGGGAAAACTTGGCTTAATTTATGTGCGTAAAGTGTTATCCCAGAATATATAGTGCAGTCCTCAAAGGCTAATCTGGGACGAAACGGTCCGCCTATTTTGGACGTTTGTTTAGAAGAAAAATAAATGACGAAAAAATATGTTAAAGCGGAATATGTTCTTAAGTATAAGCCTGTGCGAGCTGCTAAGGCTAATCTGGGATAAACTTTACGCACATTAAACCCAGTTTTCCCAAAACGAGGCTCAATTGCTTAAACACACAAGACAATACAAGTTCAACACAAACAGTAATATAACAATATACAAACCAAGCGCCCACACGTTTTATCCCTATCGCACTAAGCGTTCTATGATATAGCAAAGGATGAAATAATTGTTTTAACGACAGTTAGTACCACAAATAATATACATAAGTTATGATTTGCATTGCCGTCAAAACATATAAATCAATGATGAATTAAATCAGTAGAGTAAATATTCGGAATATCTTCGAAATTCAAGTTGTTGTTCAATGTAAAATGGTTTCTGCTGTACTAGAACAAACTCATGTATGTACAAAAAGATATGGACCATATTGAGAACTCATAGCAATAAGTTCAGAACTGTTAATCCGAAACGAAGACAAACATTATGGTCATACGACAAAGTCGAGTAAACATATCGTTATCGTTGTTAACCTTGTCGTTTAAATTTTAGTGAGGTAAGCAGCAGTTGATTAATGGTACAATTAAAATATATTTAAATAAGTTTGATTCAGCATACATCGTTGATATGAAAGTTTTGTTTTAAGCTTGCGAACCTAACATGATGACATTAAAGTCGTAAAACACTCGCTGAAATCACAATATATAATGTATTTATGTAAGTTAATTATTGGATATTTGCTGATTGCAACTGCATTCCGAATAGCTTAGAACACGATTTAAACTCGTAAATAAATGCGTGTGGTCTACAATGCTCAACATATTAACGACTTGTTGCATGGGAGACCTGTGTCTCTAGCTCAATTAGGTCAACTATATAGGTCTTTGATCAATATATGGACATGATTCAGCTTATTTTGATAGTACATTTTATCATTTTAATAGACCATACCTCAAATGTTCATCCTATTTATGTTACTTGTTTAGCGTATTGTCCGGGGCTCATCGGTCAAGGTCACGGTGTGATTGTTGCCAATAAAATGTGACGTCATTTAATGTGTCGAAGAAAGTAGTCCGGCTAGTATGGTAATACGGATTCGGAAAACAGCGAGTAGCATAATACGGATTAATTTCAACGATTGATACAACCTGTATTTTGTTAAAAGCATTAAACAGGTATATAATAAATTATGTTACATCACACAATATAGCTAAAATTGATTAAAGCTGGCGTTAATGTCTTGTCGATCACTACTTGATAAACTGTTGAATATTCTTCCTCGTATAAAACAAACTTAATCTTCCCCACATGGACCGGACTCAAATGTATTTGGAACAAAAGAAATGGCTTTCAAAATAAGTCTAGTAAAAAATGAAAATTGTATTTATCAGAAATATCTGATAACTTAAAAAGATTCTACATCTGCCAGGCAACGCAATTATAAATAAAATAAATCAAGCAAAATAAAAACAGTTGATTTAAGTACATCCTATCGTTTAAATAACGCCAAGCAAAACAATATATTTTTTTCGCGAGTGTTAATATACGTTTTATTACATAATTAAACGATAAATTACCATGAACTATATACACACAAATTGTACAGTAATTGTGGCAAAAAACAACACGCGCACACAACTTAACCGACATTATAAAGTTATAAATAAAACAATACAATTGGGTTATTTTAAACGGAATGCTCAAATCCGCGAAAAAACATGTTTTATAATCTTTATTACAATTCCTGTGACATATAACCAGAAGCTCCAGTGAGTGAAAACCCCAGTAAAATATCTCCTTAATAATGTTCAGCATACAAGCTTAGAATGGTTTATATTTATCGCAAGCTCCAGCGTAAAATGACAAACACAGCCTGTGAGAATGCTCCAGTCGCGGATGGGCTAATTAAATTGTGCTTTTGATGTGAAGATTTTAAATGGAAATTGATTATCCTTCAAACTGAATTTTCCAAAACGCCTGGAATTGGCTGATGAAGGTTAAGTTTGATTAATGGGCACTTGTTCGTTTGCGCCGATGTTACGAGTCTTGTGTTTTCCATTAAATTCCATTTCAGCTTCTTCTAACAACACCAATGCTTTGCATTGCTCAGGGGTATACAAATACAAATAAAATGAAAATACATATTTCAATGAATAAAAGAGTGCGTAAAAGCAGCTATAAAAAACAACACATTACATAAATATATATATATGGATTTTTAGTATTAAACGAAGTTAAACCATGAACAGAGATGAAGGTAATCATGAAGTATACGGGTAAAAAATATATCGTAGACATGACACTTGTAAATAAAAGGCATGCTACTATAGTTAATATTAAACAATTCAAATGGACACACACAATATATGACAACAAGAGATTGTATGATTGTACTTGGATATATATCTCAATTAAGCGTGGTAGGAGACTGATTCATTAACATTATTGAACAACATATGTTGGAACGAGTCACTTATTAAGTGTACATGCACGACTGTATAGTAGTGCTTTAATTAAAACACCTACCTGCCCTACTACTATGTCCATCTATTTGCAAATCCGAATGTTCTTAGACCGACCCTTAATAATATATTTCCTAATAATCACATCAACGGACTATCTGACTTCTTCTCATTTAATGCTTACTAAAATACGTTACGAGTTGGAAAGCTGAGTGAACAATTCCATTTAATGCATTAATGTGGAAGAAAAATACTTTTATTATCTGTTTGGTTTTGGCATCTGTGAATGCAGTGCTGTAGGTATACAACTTAAAAAGATGTTTTATCTATGTCACAATAGCGGATTTATTGCGTTTAACAATAATGTTGTTGGATATATGATTTAGTCAATTTTGGAACAACAGGCATGTTTAACTAGTTTCTGCTTGTTTGTTAACTACTCTTTTCTAGTGCATTATTATCTTCAAAGGCTCTTCACGCTTGTTACGCTACCACATGTATTATGCACTTGCCTTTAGATATTTTAAGAAAAATCAGGTTATCATTATAAGGATAAAACACGTTTTCGAGGGCATGATCATTTGCGGGCGCTCGAAAAATCCGTTCCTGTCCGAGTGCGCAGCAGGAGGGCAGGAACGGATTTTAAGAGCGCCCGCAGATGATCATGTCCGAGAACATGTGTTTTTTCGCTATTACTGCATAGACAAATCACACATACCAAAATAAATTAAAATAACATTAAAAACAATATGTCTTGTTCATTCGACATCGACAAAATAATTCGATTATTTCAGATAACGTCATACAGTTCAAGGTAGTGTTTTACATATGCCTCACTCGGTCATCATCAGAAACGACGAGGCTTTACCTTCGGATAGGCAGTTTTCGATTTTTAATGTGTTTAAACAGTGGATTAATGCAAATTGTTTCGCTATTATTGCATAAACAAATCACACATACCAAAGTAAATTTAAATTAAATAAAGTACATTAAGTAACTGCGCGTGGACCAGTTTATGGATATGAACAACACATAACGGCACGTGAATCGCCTTGTTAATACACGATTTCTCCCGTTCAAGCCCTCCTTTTGCCAAGTTTCTGCACCCCGCCAGAGGGCATTATAGATATAGTTTATGCAATAATAGCCTTTTTTACTAAGAGATATTACCATTCTTTTTGAACATGAAACAGTTTGAATGATAAAAAGAAAAAGAATTTAACCTCTCGTGGTTTCAGTTTTTGTAGAATATACAGTCGCTTTGATATCAGTAAAATGCAGTTATGAAACATAATTTGTTGGTTGCATCGACCCCCGATTCTTTGCAAAATGAAAGTGTAATTGAAGTGCACATCGGACATGTGATTGATCCTTAATTAGGTATTACAGACAACGGATATGCATTCAGTTATTTATCAGGTAAATTTGTATTTAAGTTTCTAGAAAATAGAAAACGTATACAGTGTTAACATGCAACACTCGCGTGCAGGAATACATGTCCACTGCACTTCCTCATTGCGACTGCAATTTATAAGGCTTAATTAACGTTTGAAACTTCCTTGTTTCACAATAGCTCGAAGTATTCGATGATGATACAACACCGGAATGGATATATACTAAGAATACATGCATATTAAAACTTCAAAGATATCGTGTAGAGAAACACTCGTTAAAATCCGATAGACTGTTATTAAATGCGGTATGATTCAGAACAATCATAATACAAACAAGTACATCCCTTAAATAAACAAAAATCCAAGACTCGATAGTGTATAGTCCATGTGCTCTCAAACGCAATTAAATATAAGTAAATGGACTTCTTGCTCAGTAAATTGTTGCCAGTGCAAAAAAAACGAATTGGCTTTCAGTGAAGCAAATGAAAAATAACGTTGTATCAGAATGAAGCAATTCTTTGATGCATTGAATAATAGTCTGTTAACAAGGCCATTAAGGCAGTCTCCTTTCCGAAAGTAGAACCGACCGGGTCGCATACATTATTTATTAACCGTGTTTCGAGAGATTTATACGTCCATATGAGTTTTCTACGATTGGTAGCCTTTATAAGTTTACTATGGCACATTTTTATATTGGTTTTAAATGTGTGTGTTTTTCTGCAAGCCGGAACAGACGAAAAGTGTATAATGTTTCAATTCTATTTTGCAACGGCAGACTTATTTTTTTAGTTTATTGCAATAACCACATAGCAACTAATTTCTTTAAAAAAAGCTAGCAACATTTTTTTTTATTTAAAATTCCTGATTAAATTTGTATACCAACTGATTTCAAAAACGGTTGCAAGTCTGAATGTTTTCGATCTTCTTCTCATTTCCAGAACACAAGTGGTTTATATTGGTTTTGCCTCATTAAGTGCCATGCGTTCTGCCGCCATGTTATATATTTGTACAAATGTATGCACTTGAACGATAATTGTGCAAGCGAAATAATGATGTCTTTAATATTCGTCTGGTATTGCATAATTTACCTTATACTTCAGTTAACCTATAACACTTGCGTACGTGTGCACGCTTGATTGTATCAAAATGAACGTCGTTAGACGGTGGTGCTGTCTGTTTTATATTTCTATTTCGAGTGCGCTTCATTTATTTCAAAACTTCTCCGGTCACCTCGATATATCTGTCACTTACGATGCGTGGATTTGCATGCGCCCGTCGGAACTCTGATTTCAGTGTTATTAGTTCATGATGAAATATATAACCACAAATAACTACAAATAATAGCGACGTGGGTACAGCTTGTTGTATTAAAGACAATTTGATAAGCTTAAATTTTCACGTATAGACAACTTCATTATATTGAAAGCACCAACAAAACAATCCGGACTAAGAAACATGTTCAAACAATATCTATTGGAATCGTACATTTTATAAAGCGTGTATGAAGTTCTTCATCGATAATTTAGCAAAATCGTGTAGTACAGACATATGTTTTTTATTTCGTTACCGATTCTAAAGCCTGCGTGGTGTAGTTGTAGCTGGTTAACGATTGCTTCGAGAGGTCCCGGCTCAGTGCCTCGGGCAGACACAGTTGTTATTATATTGTTGTTCTTATTCTATTTATTTAAATATATTCCACATATGATAGTTTTGTTAGTATATTAAATGTATGATATTAAAAAAAAAAAACACGAAAATTTGTGGAAAAGTGCCTTTAAAATATCGCCTTTGCAAGAATGCTACGCCCTGCTTGTTTTAAACATAACTTAAATCTGCCAAGTTCGAACGGAGAACACAATTGTCTTGGCAAATACGTGTGACCGAGCTTATGGAAGTTCAGCCCTCCCTTGGACTCTTTTGTAATGTTCACTGATCAAACATTACTTCATCATTTAAATGTATAATGTATTGATTGCAACGATGTATTATCTTTGTGTAACTAAGCTGTCTGAGTTTTCGGAGTTATAATGCACTTTTTTTAGAAAACAGCTAATTTAACTACTTAAAGTACAAACCGACATATATAGATATCATGCATTCTTGAACATGGTTTTATTTTAAACAACAATATGATTAATATTTCGAGCAATCTTAGCCGCATGCAAACCCATTGTGATTCGTTGGTTATGTTCGGTATTTTTTTTTCCATTTTTCCAATATATATTTTGAACAATCGTCTCCAGGCACATATGTCTAAATGCGTACAATAAGTATGTGAAACCATTAAGCCGTAAGTACTCACAATTTCGTATTATGATCCCAGATTGCTTTTTTCCCTCGAGACTTAAATGGAAGAAATTTCTGAATGTTCAGATGTCTATATCAAACAGCTTCTTTGTATATTAAGAACATTCAATATGCAAATATGTTATCAGTGCATACACGAATACTATGTGTCAAAGAGTTCAGTTTATGTCTCAATTTATAGCTCATGCGTTATCCGCCTCTGTCATTTTGTGTCAATTTGGTACTACTTTATTTGTATAGTATTGTTGCGTATGATCGTATAGTGTTAATAAACTACGGAATCGTGCGTTAGGTTCGACCTTTTAATAAACGTTAATACGAACTTGTATATGTACAACATAAGAAGTGACGTCGATAGTATACATGACGTCGCGCGCATGTTAGCGGATAAACGTCAACGTTATGAATTCCCGACATATTTTGGGCCTCGAAATGATATAAATTCTAACAACAGTAAAATATAACATGGAACTATTTTAACAAGTATTATTAAATTAACATAAGTCTCTGCTTATCACAATAATCACATTAAGTCTCTATTATCACATAATATAAACAGCCTCTAGATATTGTTTTCACATTCTTCAATTGGATAAAGTTTCACAATTGGTCGATGAGTGAGTCCATTTTTTGTTTGAACTTTTGCCGAACGAACGAGTCCGTCATTTCCCGGCACGAGTTCCTCAACAACGGCCAAGCGCCACTGCGTCCTCGGGCAGTCATCTTGAATCTGTACGACGTCGCCTACGGATATCGTCTGGTTGTTATTTCCCCGTACTTGACTTCTTTCTCTGAGTGCCGTCAGGTATTCACGTCGCCATCTTTCGCGGAAGTTCTGTATTAGTTGCACTCGTCGAGTACCTTGCTTCACAAGCGACGAACGATTGATGCAATAATCTGCTGGCAATGTCGCAGGCTCGACAGGAAGTGACGTTATTCGTCTTCCATATAGAAGATGGGCAGGCGTCAGTGTTTCCGGCTGTCCTAGCTCGCCGGAAGTGACGTAAGTAAGGGGTCTGTCGTTGATAACGGCTTCTGCTTCAGTGACAATAGTCTGTAGTGTTTCATATGTCACGTACGCTTTACCAAGTACCTTCTTCAATACATTTTTGGTGAGACCGATCATTCTTTCCCACCAACCCCCAAACCAAGGGGCTCTTGTAGGGATGAATTTCCAATCGATTAATCGGTTGTTGAATTCGTCACGCACCACCGCAGATTCACACAAATTATTCAAATGTCTAGCAGCAGCCGTGAATGTCGTGCCGTTATCAGACATCATAATTTTTGGTGTTGATTTGCGACTACAGAAGCGCCTAAATGCAAACAGGAATGACTCCGCCGACAGATCTGGTACCAGTTCCAAGTGAACGGCTCTCGTACTTGCGCAGGTAAACAGACATATGTATGTTTTCATGTCGTTTCCGTTAGTGTCACGCACACTAAGAGCTCCGGAATAGTCAACACCTGTATACGTGAACGGGNATAATTGTGTAAGCGAAATAATGATGTCTTTAATATTCGTCTGGTATTGCATAATTTACTTTATACTTCAGTTTACCTATAACACTTGCGTACGTGTGCACGCTTGATTGTATCAAAATGAACGTCGTTAGACGGTAGTGATGTCTGTTTTATATTTCTATTTCGCGTGCGCTTCATTTATTTCAAAACTACTCCGGTCACCTCGATATATCTGTCACTTACGATGCGTGTATTTGCATGCGCCCGTCGGAACTCTGATTTCATTGTTATTATTGCATGTTGAAATATATAACCATAAATAACTACAAATAATAGCGACGTGGGTACAGATTGTTGTATTAAAGACAATTTGATAAGCTTAAATTTTCACGTATAGACAACTTCATTATATTGAAAGCACTAACAAAACAATCCGGACTAAGAAACATGTTCAAACTACATCTATCGGAATCGTACATTTTATAAAGCGTGTATGAAGTTCTTCATCGATAATTTAGCAAAATCGTGTAGTACAGCCCGCGTGGTGTAGTTGTAGCTGGTTAACGATTGCTTCGAGAGGTCCTGGTTCAGTGCCTCGGGCAGACACAGTTGTTATTATATTGTTGTTCTTATTTTATTTGTTTAAATATATTCCACATATGATAGTTTTGTAAGTATATTAAATGTATGATATTAAAAAAAAAAAAACGAAAATTTATGAACAAAAGCCTTTAAAATATCGCCTTTGCAAGAATGCTACGCCCTGCTTGTTTTAAACATAACTTAAGTCTGCCAAGTACGTACGGAGAACACAATTGTCTTGGCAAATACGTGTGACCGAGCTTATGAAGTTCAGCCCTCCCTTGGACTCTTTTTCAATGTTCACTGATCAAACGTTACTTCATAATTTAAATGTTTTATGTATTGATTGCAACGATGTATTATCTTTGTGTAACTAAGCTGTCTGAGTTTTCGGAGTTATAATGCACCTTTTAGAAAACAGCTAATTTAACTGCTTAAAGTACAAACCGACATATATAGATATCATGCATTCTTGAACATGGTTTTATTTTAAACAACAATATGATTAATATTTCGAGCATTCTTAGACGCATGCAAACCCATTGTGATTCGTTGGTTATGTTCGGTATGTGTTTTCCAATATATATTTTGAACAATCGTCTCCAGGCACATATGTCTAAATGCGTACAATAAGTATGTGAAACCATTAAGCCGTCAGTACTCACAATTTCGTATTATGATCCCAGATTGCTTTTTTCCCTTGAGACTTAAATGGAAGGAATTTCTGAATGTTCAGATGTCTTTATCAAACAGTTTCTTTGTATATTAAGAACATTCCATATGCAAATATGTCATCAGTGCATACATTAATACTATGTGTCAAAGAGTTCAGTTTATGATTCTATTTATAGCTCATGCGTTATCCGCCTCTGTCATTTTGTGTCAATTTGGTACTACTTTATTTGTATAGTATACAGCTATAATGCCATTATGAATTGAAGCCTGAACTAAAATTGTTTTCGAGATAGTCCCAACATTATGTCCAATGTTTTTTTTTTTTTATTTACATACGTTGGTGTCCTTATTTAATGTAAAAACGAAGGCATTTTCTGTAATGTCCCATATACATGTTAACCATGCTTTTCTGCATCAACCTCGTCAGTGACTACGACTTTTATATGCGTGTTGGTGTTATTGTCTGTATACAAGCATTGAAACGTCAATTTAACTAAAATGCACGGTTTTCTTTTGTAATGCTATTTATTTGAATTATGATGCTATGATGTTTATATTTATTTGCACGTACATGTTTAATCAATATTTGTTTGCAAAAGAAAATATTTTTGAGGTAACATTTACCGGTTTGAAGCCTCATTTTTTGTATGGGCCGTTACAAGTTGGTGATCCCAGCTCAATTCATGTTTTCTCAATTGTTATGTACCTGTGTGTCTTGTCAAGTACGTTTATTCAGTGTCTCATTGTTTGACAATGATTCCTTGATACAAAGCATTATCGCATGGTATGATAATGCTCAATTGGCCCAGATACAACTTAAAGGTTCCGACGGTACTCGTCAAGTATACTAAAATGAGCACATGGTACGGAAAATACACTTAAAATAACCCGGTCATACTTCGGGGTTGTTTTTAGTATATTTCCCTTACCCCGGGTACTTTGCCGCAATACGTTACCTTTAGTATTATGTTTATATTGTTCGGTCTGACCGTGATATCTGATGCCATGAACCTTCTTGTGCTGCATTTCTTAAAAATGAACACCGACGACGAGCGGCGAGACGAGCTGCATGCTGCGGCCGCCGCCGTGACGACCGTTCGCCTCGACGGTGACGTCATCACTGGAAACGGAACCTTGGTTTCTCAGACATTGGAGCACAATGAGTACAGTGATCATATTTCGGTTTGCTTCTGCTTTTACTATACAATTTGCTCAAAAGATAAACATGGGTACAAGGTAATTCGATCTCCAGTGACAATAAGCCACCTCTTAACAATGAACAATTCCGTGAATGGTGAGTTATTCCATATCAAGACTGCTTCGTGTCCAGTTTGGCCATTCAGAAAAAAAAAAGTTTAAGAATGTTTTATAATCAATGAATGGTTTCGATACTTTTAGAATTTGATATATGTAAGGATTGTTTATCATTCTCCATATGTATAAGGTAAACATTTAACAAAACATAGAGACAAAGAAATTATGATACGCGCATATTTCTTTTATATAATATCGCATCATTATGTATCTGATGTGCACTAATATCAAGAAGAGATCACTATGCTTACTGCAATTTTCTCCTCTTGCATCTTTAAAAAAATACCACAGCGTATATTGTGTTTCCCTCCCAAAATGTTTCAATCAAAGACATTCGCTCTCAATTCTAAACATAAAAATATCATCAAACTAGGGAATGTAATTTTCCTTCTTATTAACCGAGTAAAATATTTAGTTCAAAACATAAATATAGTTTTATTGGACAGCAATTGTGTCATTCTTCAAAAATTCTTATTTAATATCATTAATTTAATGCAATTGTTTGCCTCGTAATATCCCTGCAAGTATGATAGCATCAGCAATATTATAAGGTAATATGTTATAATTATAGTTTTATGCGTATATGAGTTTGAGTAAAGAAGCATTTTAGATAATTGCAAAATTAAAATCACCTCTGGGAATGTTCTGCGACATAAAGGTTCGCCCTTTGGCTAGAATTAAAAACATTTTTACCAATATAATTCCAATTTATTCTGTCATCACAAAGGCGGACACCGTAACAATTTACTAAAACATCGGTTCAGTTTAATAACACAATATATTGTATAAAACGTATGTAAACGTGCTGATTTAAGGGCGATCTTAACAACTGTTTACGTGTATATTCAAACATAATTAACAACTCAACACTAAAATAAGATTCAGCTTTGTTATGTCTCGAACAATATTTGAATGCAATGTGGTCGTACTCGCACTTTAGCAAGCGGTGTATGCGATCGAGCTATACCATTTCGAGTTGCAGTTAATTAAAATGTATGACACGATTAAACATTGTGTACTCTTTAAATTGCGTAAAACCGTATACATTACAAATACATATGGTGTACAGGAATGTGTCAAAACACAAACAATAATTATAATAACAAGAGCGCAATGCATAACTTATTTTAATTATATTTAAAGAGAAGTTACTTTTTATTACGTGTCAACAATTTAAACATTAGTATATACTTCTATTCATGCCACCAGCGTGTCATAATCGAACGGTCGACTAAGTATACTTGTGTCAGATTGGCAAATGAAGAACATTGATTGAATACGCAAACATTACCTTAATATTCTGTCTACATGGTAAAAAAACCGTTGGTAATGTTTCCTGTCTATTTTCAGTAGTTCCGAAATACACCTGTGTAACAGTTGGCGGGGCGTGTAGCTTGCTAATCCAAAGACTTTCTTGTAATGTTTGTTTTTTTTACTGGATTTCAATTACAATATCCTGATTGAAAGTGCATACAACGAAACGAACATTCGTAAAACAAGCACAATCTGACGAAATTCACGTATTCTCAGAAAAAGAAGTCTTGTAAATTTTACGTATGTGTTGCTTTTTTATTTGGTTGTTAATGATAAATGTATTATAATAAAACGTCGGTTTTCAATTCACTTTGCAATTAACGATAAAGGTCATTTGGTATACATGTAGGTCTTGTTTTTACTTTTAGATTTGGCTAGACATAAATATGCTCTTGCTTAGAATACGGTAAATATCTCGTAAATAAAGTGTATTGTGTCTGAGTTCCTAATCAGTCGTTCTTCTCTATCGTGAAATACAATTCTGAGCCTGGGAGAAGCGTCTCTATTGTGTAGGATCCAATTAATATTGCGTTTGGTGTTAAGGCTTCGTTACGTTATTGTGAGTTTCTTATTTGAGCTCGTTAAAAGCATTATCGTAGCGGTGGGAATATTTCCACACGAATGTACGGCACTGTCTGCTCAGATTGGTAAGTTAAGGTCGCAGTAAATTGCTTTCGAGAACACAATTGTGCACTTAACATTTTGTCATTAATCTCTGTGCCCTCTTTCAGTTAACCCATTTACCGATGCTCATCTTGAAACGCAATACTAATATATTTGATTTCGAAACAGTTTTGTTATTTGCCAAGTGTAAGTTATTGCCGTAAAAAATAACGCTTCAGTGTACATTGCAAAAAAACAACGTTTAGACGACTTGCGGTTTGTTTTGCTCTGTTATGATTGGTTTGTATCTAAATGCAATATCAATGCTTGTTTGGTTTATTGTGTCAACACGCTAAGTGCGCAATAACTAACACAATAAAGAACCGGGCCGTTGTTTTGTCTACATTACATGATTTGCGTATCTTCCCGAAAACCTAAACCACAAAGAAACTACACATGCAACAAACTCTATTTCATATATAATGTTTTGTTGCTTTTATCCGCACATAACATTATAAGTTGAAGAAAAGACATGACCAGATAAAAGCAATATAAATAATACTGAAGTAAGTTAAACCTACTTTATCACCACAACAATAATATCATACGTGTTATGTGTTATTCTTTGAAACAAAAGCTAACATATGCTTTATCACATACCATACCCTGTTTCCCATGTAATATAACCATTACATACATTTTTATATTACACATGTGTAATATACTTTTTAAGCGTTTTCATTGGCTTAGTTTTCGTTTATTGACCAATCGCATTTTGTTATTTTTCTGAAATGACGTTGCAACCTCAAATGACGTCACGAAATGTAAACGACATTCGGGATTTATCATTATGTTTGCGTAAATATTTATTTAATTTGCTCATTTAAAAGCATGTGATAAAAAAGATCTGACACTCGTTGTCATATCANATGAAATAAAATTAAATAACGCTTGTATTTATTTGTATATCAAATTATAAATGTAAATATAATGGTTTCCGATTGCGGTAATGATTTCGTCGACTTGCGTTTATTTCTGTCAATGCATTTAAGAGTTCTTGAAAACGCTATCAAATATTAATTGTATAAATAATGTTAAAAACAACACTTTAAAATGCCAACTCACAATGTGAATCTTAAGCACGTATTGCAACGGGAAGTTTCAACAACCGATCATCAGTTCACATCATTGCCGTGTCTCCTAAAGATGGCAGCTCAATTAGGCGTCCTGAGATCATTTAGTATGAAAGAAAATCAATAGCGTCCTCTTGATACTGAATCTAACATGTTCTCAAAGTAGTTCTTGTTTACGGTGTATTTTTATGAAGAACAACAACGTTTCGAGTCACATTTCCTCATATGAGATTTACTACCTGTTTCTTGTTTCGCTGTTATAGAATATGTATGTTGCCTGAGAAGTCTAGATAGTCTTTTGTGAAACCACTGGCAGTATGACAAACTTAAAATCCATTATATGTATTATCGTAACGGACACATTTAGTTTAGCTCGTAAATCTATAGAACTTTTAAAATATACAACATCAAAATTGTTTTCCATATACAAGTACAAAACAAACTCCATTTGCAATGCGGGGAATCACGTGGTCAGATTTGAGAAACAATGGCCGCCGATGCCTCGCTTGGATGCAGAAATTGAGTCTTCAAACAGGTACACCTACCTTATTACTTACTTATGTTTAATCGGATGACGAAGAAGATAGGGCCAGCCGAAAGCGGTTTCAGCGAGTATCAACCGTTTTCCTCTGGTTGGTCTGAGTGTGGAGATAACTCATGGAATATTTCGCGATTTCCTGAACCGTCAATTGACATTGAACACGGACAAACAATTATATCATTGTTTTCACACTAATTAGCACTGTTTCAGTACCAGTTGTTCATGTGGACGCATTTTGGTTGACAAAAAATGGATAACTCGATTGCTCATGGCGTTATTTTCAAGGTAAAATTGAGTTTCGATTGGTTTTGACGATTGATAGTGAGCACGGACATGGCCCTTATACACGGACAGCTTATTGAACAACGCACATGTCAAGGAATACCGTTTTCTCCGACCAATAAGTCTGAAACAACCTCGCATTGTCATGTTCTGGAACATGTAGCGATACATATCTAATGTAAAGGCATTGTAAATGTTAGTTTCGTAGTCGAAATTGGATATCTGGATCATCAAAATTTTATTTTCAATATGAATTGTATTGCTACTCTGTTTCGGTGTAGCGGCTTTTTTATCGCTTGTGAGTATTTGAAAACATTGTTTTTGCGCTGGACAAACAGTTGTATTATTTATTTATTTTTGTATTGCTGTTTTTTGCTCGAAGAAATCCCTTCAGGATATTGGCCCCGTTTCATAAACGTTCGTAGGCACGGTTTCTTTCGTAAGTATACTTACGCAGTTCGTAAGAAAATCAGAGCGTTTCATAAAAATAAAATACTTACGCAACCACCTGCTACGTATTCGTAAGTTCCTATGTAAAAGTTACGAATGTTCAAGGGCTGTCGTAGCGTTCACAAATATGGCCGCCATAACAGAGTGAACGTATTCACAAATTTTACACTATAAAAACAAAACGATTTAAAGTGCATTTTCGACAAAAGAAGCATGTCTTTTGTCTTAAAATTAAAGCAAACAATCGGCAAATTGTTCTACATGTATCTGTATGAAGTACATTATAGAGAGCACAGTTGTTTCCCTTGGTTGCAAAAACGCGACGAGAAGAACACGTTCAAATGTAAACACAGTTTAATGGATTGTTTATTTTGAAATACCTCGGGCCATGCTTTGTATTACTGGATAAGCATTGTGTAAATACAGAAGAGAGGATTGTTACAGAAGCAAATTTTATATAAAAGGTTAGTTAGATCTATGTCAAACTGGAATGTATGGAGCAGACTGGAAATTGGAATACAAGTCATGGATGATGCAGAAGACACTGTCATGTTATTGAATCAACCATTTACGATTTCACAGAGTGTAACAAAATTATAAAGTTTCTTCTAGGATTGATTTTACTGGAAGGTTATCTTTGATTCTGTTCAATGCGTCACCGAATTATTATAAATGGATGTTCAAAACAGGAGAAGAAAAACAAATGTTTTCCTTTTGTAAATAAGGTAATATTTTTTAATAATTTCATTTACAGAATTGTACTAGTATGGTTTGGGAAGTATTACATATTTGGATCTGGATAGATACATGGAAGATATCAAATCTGGCTTTTACTCGACTGTGGACGGCTCTTGAGTCTGTTTCCTGGGTAGAACCAGTACTTGGTGTCTTTGGAGGCGATCTAAAGAGCCCTCCCACCGCGGGGATGGAACCCATTACCTCCCGGTCGCTAGGTGGACACCATATCCACTACCACATGGCGACCGTATAGAAAATGTATGAACAAAGTTCTCTGCAGATTTTATTCAGTGGTGGTAGATCCATATTATGATATCCCAACTCAACATCTTTTTACCATTATTATAAAGGCTTGAGCCGCTTGAAAATCATCATGTTTCAAATGAACAACAATAATAGATTTTTAGTTATTAGTTGATATTTCAGCGGAAACACTATTTTGATTTTCTGTGATAATTTTAATTGTTCCATTAAAGTTGTGTTTGATTCAAATCAACTTTTTTTGCCAACTGCAATTATCTTAAAGTTTGTAAATATATGTTTTGTTCCCTATTAAAATGGACCTTGAGTTTACATGTTAGATTGCTTTACCAACATCATGACTGAAATATTTTTGGAAATAGTAATTATTTTCAGAAAAAAATAAAAACTACTAAATTCAGTTTATAAAAAAACAATCTCTTTAATTATGACTTATGTAGATTCTATTTATATTGTTTTATAATTTATGACATAATTGAAAAGTACATCCATGAGAATATTTTGAGTTAATTTGGTGTTCAAAATGTAGAAAAATAACAATGGTATCATTTAAATAAGTTGGTTGCCATGGAAGCAAATGTACAACACAACACAAACAAATGTATCTTTTAATATGTTGTTTTTTTTTTATTTGAACAGGTTAATGTTTTTAAAACTTACACAAATTACATTTACTTATAGAAAGTAAGGCATTATAACTCAAAAAAAGTAATTAAATGGTAGGAAACATAAAAATCACAGAATTGCTTTTCACAATTTGAGATACAATAAAGAGGGCTTTGCAAATTTTACGGCCGTATTGTTTAACAATTACTTACCTTAATCTCATTTACTATTAAAATAGTATTAGGCATTCCCTTGATCACAAAACTAAGAATAAAGATCAAAGGTAATTGTGCACAGATAGTAAAAATGACCATTTTTCAAATTTAAGTCACATATTCAAAATAAAAAAAAGAATACTGTAAATCAGGGAGCAAAATGCCACTAATGATGTGGACTCGAACTGAAAATACAGCTATTTTATGAGTAATCATCCTGTGTTATGGATACAATTCTAAAGAGTTATGATTGCACAATTTTTAATGATTCTGTTCGTTCTGTTAAATTTTGCTATTTCTCATAGATCACATATATCAAGTTTAAAATGAATGCTTAAATATAATATTCAGGATGGCCGAGTGGTTAAGGCAAAATAATTTAAGGACCCCCATGGGTACTAATATTTTTGTGTTGTTTTCTATCTCTTCAAAAATTCTATTTTGAGGTTAAAATCTAGCAATTTAATGCTTCTACTGACATACTTAAAAAATGCATAAATCGTTGAACAAGTCCCTTAAAGTCAGCTTATTGTTATTTTGATTACCCTAACAATCAACATAAAAAAAACATAGTTTAGATATTAAATAGGTCAAACACTTAATTAAATACACCACTTAAACACTGATTTCTCTTAAGTTTATACAATTATTATTATAAAAAAACTGTGCTTGTGTTTAAACATAATTATTCTCAATTATTTTAGTTTTACACTTCGAGTAAAATTCCAGCATACATGTACATGAACATGTTTTTAAATTTATATTTCAGGTTTGAATTTCCATTGTAAGAATAAATATTCACATATTTTCTCCATTAAAACAGTACATGGTGATCTTAATTTCAAACAAGCTGTAGTGCTTTATGTCCACATAGTGAAGAGACATACACAGGTACAGCAAATCCTTTGACTGATTCCACATCAACATTTCTGTAAATAAAAAATGAACATAACAAAGTAGCAGTTCAAAAATGTAATCCTACAAATGTATCTTAAAATAATTTGGAATAACACAAAACTGACAGTCATGGTTGAAACTCTTATGGCTTGTAATCATCAGGATTTACACTAAACTTTAGCATGTACAAGTTTCTTTATTTTTGTATGCCCCCGGTAGGGTGGCATATAGTAATCGCACTGTCCGTCCGTCTGTTCATCTGAAACTCCGTCACACTTAAAGTTTAAACTTTGCATGGGGAATGTGGGAAAAGGGGGCATATGTCATCCTACGGTGACAAGCCTTTTTTAGATATGTTGTCTTAAATGGATTCCTTACACATCAACATTCTTAATTAAAACTTCTTATTAAAATTAACTTAACATTCAAACTAAAAAAAGTGTTTATATTTGTACTTTTGGTGCGTTCCGATGCATATGTTTGAGTAAAACCGGAGTTTCAAAGAATCACTTAAATGGGTAAGAATTATAACAGTCACTATATGCAAAACATAAGTTCTTTCAAGCAGATGTAAAATCTGTTGCCCAAGTTATCATCAATTCTTTCACCCAAGATGCATCTGCGCAAGTAGTCAGGTCCTTTCTCTGGTGATTCATGGAGTATCTGTTCACCTAAAACACAAACTGCTTTAATAACAAATATCCATAATCAAATTTAAACACTGTATTAAATTACAAAAAAATCACTGTTGCTTACTTGATCATGCATGATTTTATGAAGAAAATAATCATGTTTTACTCAAATAATAAGATAAACTTTCATTTTTTAGCAGAATTGTAGTATATTTGCCTGACCAAACCGGTATACATTGACATGTGCGTTGTTCAAGAAGTTGTCCGTGTATAAGGGCCATGTCCGTGCTCAATATCAATCGTCAAAACCAATCGAAACTCAACTTTACCTTGAAAATTACGCCATGAGCAATCGAGTTATCCATTTTGTGTCAACCAAAATGCGTCCACATGAACAACTGGTACTTAAACAGTGCTAATTAGTGTGAAAACAATGATATTATTGTTTGGCCGTGTTCAATGTCAATTGACGGTTCAGGAAATCGCGAAATATTCCATGAGTTATCTCCACACTCAAACCAACCAGAGGAAAACGGTTGATACTCGCTGAAACTGCTTCCGGCTGGCCCTATCTTCTTCGTCATCCGATTAAAAACAAGTAAGTAATAAGGTAGATGTAGCTGTTTGAAGACTCAATTTCTGCATCTAAGCGTGGCATCGGCGGCCATTTGTTCTCAAATCTGACCACTTGATTCCCCGCTTTGCCATTAGGATTCTTAAAATTATAATAAAACCGCATCCTGTCTATTGGAATATACTATGGTAATACATGCATTTCAACTTGATGTTTATATTGTTAACCTAAATAAAATAACGTTTATTCAACTATTTCTTTGTATTTTACATATAAGACATGTATGTTTGCATTGTATCAATAACACTATTTTGTTAAGGTGGACAAGTACGAACAAAACCGATGTACAAAGGACACAAATCAAGCATATAGTTTATGCTTATAGAGTTAACACGTATCAGGATAACGTTGGCGAGGTATATATACATGGATTACGAACTTTATGTCTATCGGTTTGTATTATACCGGCTACAACGATAATCTTACTCTTATCTCAATTTATACAATATTCTCGATCAAAAGAAGCTGTAACATTGTATTCATTACATTTCGATTCGTCCATTGGAGATTTTTTTTTTACTGACACATCACTTGACCTTTGTTTGACTTTTATGATTAACCGGCAAGTTTTTGTAAATTTATCAGTTTCATGTCTTTAGAACTAATGTTTTTATCTGTTGAGTTTTCAAAGCCTAGGCATCACGCAAAATACAACCAACACTAACGGAATATTGGATACGCATGCATGCATCCTTACATTCATGGATGGGGGGAAGAAGGGGGAAATTAGGAAGAAGGGCAATTACCGATTATAGCATTCCTAGTCCAAATTTAATCAAAACACGCGTGATCTTTCTGGATTATTTCGCTTGATTAAATTTGATACCGATGTGACGTCCATGAAAGGGATATATCCCGAATTATGGTTTCTTATTTTGTATAATAGTGTCGTACACTATCGCATGTTAGTTTTAAAGACACACACATATGATTAAGCACACATTGATTGTTTATTTAATACCTCGAATTTAGATTTAGATTTCGTTTTTTTTTTGCTTTTGATAACGGATGTATGCAAATATAATGGCCAATATAATAACCGTATCTATGTAGTATATGTGGTAAAATATTATTAATTCATTATATTGTTTCAAAGAATTTGTTTCATAAAATATGCTGTGTGTACGGTGTGAACATATATAATGTACATTTGAAATGCATTTGTATGCAACACAAAATGTGGAAAATGTATTTTCGGGTTTCTCGTTTTGTATTATAGTGTCGTACACTATCCGCACTTACGTTTTGAAGGAATTATAAGATGATACAGCACATATTTATTGTAACGTTGATACTTCAAATCATAAGTTTATTTCCTGTGTATTTATTTTTATACTCATACATCTTGCGAACATGATATTCAATTTGACCGTTGCTTGGTATTAATATTCTGTTTGTTCTATTTATTGTTTTTCATTTTCTTCGTCTTCTGCTTCTTCTCCCTTTTGTTGCATCTGATTCTTCATTATTGTGGTATTCAAATGATTCCTTGCACGGACACCAAGTTCATACACAAAATCAAGCATAACATTATACAGAACAAACCGAACTTTAACACTAGTTGAATGAAGAAAAACAGCGATCTTGTATTGGACCATAATCAAATCACACTGTTTTGTATATGAAAACGTCCAGAAACACGTGTCGGTATGAAGTGACGACATTTCGCGACATAATTGTTCGAATAAATACAGAATTTTATCATTGGGTTTGTGTTGTAATATAGTTTGTATTTTGATGATGTTGTTTAGTAAAGATGTAATTATAATCTAGTCCGCACCGTGAAGCTGGAGGTGGCGATAGGGATGTCCTTCATTAGATCATATGTCCGTCCTCGCCTGTGTGAAGTCTGCTACACATGTGTGGTTTACAGTTTAAGAATTGTCATAACATGCGTTTTATATGTCACCAGCGTGTCGTATTCGAAAACAATACATAGTTATTAACACAGTCAAATAGTTTCGAAAAAATACCGTAAAAATTGTGTTTTGTTGTCTAAATATGAACATTGGTTAAATAGGAAAAAAATAACGTAATTTGCTTTCTGCATGGTTAGATAACCGTCTGTCATATTTCTTGTTCATTTTCACTAGGTGTGAAATGCACTTGTGCAACAGTTGGCGGGGAGTGTAGCTTTTAAATCTGTAACTTTAAATGTTTTTTCTTCACTGGATTTCATTTAAATATCCTGTTTGAAAGTACAGAAAACGAAACGAATACTCTTAAAGCAAGTACAATCTTAATACATTCGGAAATTTTCCAGAAAGAGAACATTCTCGTCAATTTTACGTGCTTGTTACTGATTTATTTGGTTGTTAATGATTAATATAATAAAACGTAGGATTTCAATGCACTGTGTAATGAGCGATTGATGAAATAACTATACATATATCGTAAAAAAGTGTATTGTGTCTTATTTTCTATTAGTCGTTCTACTCTGTCTTGAAATGCGATACATAGCCTGTGAGAAAGGTCTTTATTTTGTAGGATCCAATTAATAGTACGTTTGTTTTTAAGGCTTCGTTACGTTAATGTTAGTTTCTTACTGAGCTCAACGCTAAAAGCATTATCGTAGCGGTGGGGATATTTTCCGTACGACTGCACGGGACTGGAAGCTGATATTGGTGCGTTGGGGTCACAGTGTATTGCTTTTGAGAACACAAGTTCGCACTTAACTTTAAGCCAATTGTTTCTGTGACGTCTTTTAGTGAACCCATCTCCTAATGTTCATCGTGGAAACGCAAAAATTGCATATTATTTCGAAAAATAAGTGTTTTTTGCCTATGTAACTATCAGTCGTATAAAATAACGATTCCAGTGCACATTGCAAACAGCAACAAGGTCCGAGGACAAGCGGTGTTTTTGCTTAGAAAAAAATGTGTTTGCTTCCAGTTGAATAGGTTTATTTTTTATTTTTAGTTTAAGCTCATATTGAGTTAAACAATACATTACAAAACATATTAGTATTTCTAATTACATAATATAATGTATGAATCAGTATATAAACCAGCTAATTATTAATATTGTGCAAGGGCAGTTATTCGTTCATGTAAGTCAGATATAGGAATGTAATATATTTTGTAAAAAATACGATATGTCAAAACACAATGCTCTTAATAAAACTCATCTATTTAACTGTCTGTATGTCTGTCTGTATGTATACTCGACGTTGTCTATATGAGTTTTCATAACCTTTTCAATATACAGCATGCACACGTGCAGTCATTGATCCTAATGATGTGACATAGTGTATGTGCAATGTCCTTCGTTGATAATTAAAGAAGGTGTGTCCTTTTTGAAACTTAGAACGTTATGTAACGTTATTATTTTAGCAATAGATTTGATTAGAAAACTCATTAATATATGAAACAATAGCACCAACATGTTTTTTCTTTAACTTTGTATGTTGGCTTCCTACTTTGTTTCGTCAAATCATGGCCGTGGGATCATAACTTGCGACCCCAGTGCTATCAAATAAGTATTAAGATTTATTTTGAAAAAAACTTAAACATTTTATACTCTTAAACCACAAGGCACAAACGTTTAAACATTGCCACGTCTTCTACTGAAGGCACGCAATGGGGCTCGATTAGGCGTTGATAACATCTGCGAATGATTTAATATGACAGAAAATAGATAGCGCCTTTCTGTAACGTTTCTAATGGGCACTCACCACAATTTTATTGGTAAAACTGATAATAACGGCTCGAGTCACATGTGACCCAGAATGACATTGAATACGTTGTTATTTTTTCGCTTTTATCGATAAAGCTTGTATAATAAATTGTCTTTAAAAATAATTTTCAAGTTGTGTTTTTATAACGTCACCATTATAATATGCTTTCATCCTGTGCTTGTAAGGGATGAAGGCCAGCTTGTGTTGCTGAAGTGAGATATACACATTACGAAAATAATTTCTTTGAGAGTATGTATTATTTCGTTTGTAAAAACAATTAAACATAAACAGTTAATCCAATATAGCGGAATGTTTTGATATATTTTCATTATGCCCAGCATGTTATATTCAAAATAGCGTATTAAAAACCCCAAATATGTTCACTATTAAAAAAACTCTATATCAAATATAAAATAACTTTTCTATGAAATGAATATGCTACATGAATGTCACATGTAAATCATCTTGCATTATATGTTTATATAAGCCTAGCCCCTAACGCTATACATTTATGTATATGATTATTCCATTGTGTGATGTAATGTATGTATAAACACCACAAGACATATCATAATTATTGTATTAAGATATTGAAATATGAGGATCTGGTGCGATGTATTTTAATAAATGTTTTTCTTGAGCAACCCAAATCATTTGAAAATACTAGGGTACAAACTGGTATAAGAAAAAATGGTAGCATGAGTTTTCACTGTTGTTTTCAAATTTGAATTAAATTATGCCATATCAAGACGGCTGCTTCGTGTCCAGTTTAGACATTGAGTAATAATACGAGTTTTTGGATGTTATATACTCGCTGAATAGTTTCATTACTTTAAGAATTATATATATATGTTAGGATGGTTTATCAGTATGTATTTAAATGATTTAAACATTTAATCAAACATAGAGATAATAGAAATTTTGAAACGCATATATTTTCTATTAACTAATAATTAATCAATGTGTATCTTAGGTTTAATGATATCAAGAACAGAAAACACAAGACATAATTTTACTTCAAGTATCACCTCTTTCATCTTCTAAAGATACCAAAGCGTATCTTGTGTTTCCTTCCCACAATGTTTCCGCCTTACACATTAGCTCCAATTTCTAAACCTAAATATATCACCAAACTAGGGAATGCAAGCTTCTTTTTAAAAAAACGAGTACATATATATAGGATACAGCATAATTATAGATTTAATTGACAGCAATTTCTTCGATCTTCAGAATAATATCATCAATTTAATACTTTTTTTCCTCGTGGTATCATTGCAAATGTGATAGCATCAGCAATATTATAGAAGGCAATCTACTATAATTATATTTGTATATGTTTATGTGTGTGAGTATAGAAGCATTTTAGATAATTGATTTATTAAAATCTCCTCTGGGAATGTTCTGCGACATAAAGTTTAGTCGTTTGGCTAGAGTTCAATACATTTTCCCAATAAAACACAAGTGTTTGCTGTCAGCAAAAAAATGGGCGCCGTCAAAACTAACGTGATTATCGGTTTAGTGTAATAAAACAATATATAATGTAAAACGTATATCAACGTGCTTCTTTGAGGGCGATCTTAGCACTTGTAAATAAGTATATTTAAACATGCTTGACCATTTAACACTAACATAAGATTAATCACTGTTATGTCTGAAACAATGTTTAAATAGAATGTGGTCATACTCGTACGTCAGCATGTTGTCGGTGTATTCGTTCGGGCAATACCATTTCGAATTGTAGTCAATTAAAAGTATGGCAATATTGATCTTACACTTCACACAATTGCGTAAAACCGTAAACATTATAAATACATAAGATGTATAGAAATGTGTCACCAGTGTCACATACAATAACAATAACAACAATTGCACAATGAATAACTTATTTAAAAATAAACATAATTACATGCCAACAGCGTGTCATTTTCAAAGACATACGTTGTTGTTTACACAGTCAACTAGATTAAAAAACACAAATTCTAATTATATTTGTTTACGCTGTCTAATTAAGAACATTGATTGAATATTAACACATTAACTTAATTTGCTTTCTCCATGATGGTGAGATTACCGTTTGTTATGTTTCCTGTCCATTTTCACTAGTTGTGAAATGCACTTTTACACCAGTTGGCAGGGCATATCTTGCTAATCCGAAAGCTTATCATGTTTTTTTTTCTTCACTGGATTTCAATTGAAATATCCTGATTGAAAGTATCTGAGTTTCTAAGCAGTCGATCTACTCTCTCATGAATGCGATACATGGCCTGGGAGAGAGGTCTTAATGTTGTCGGATCCAATTAAGATTGCGTTTGATGTTATGGCTTTGTTACGTTATTGTGAGGTTCTTATCAATCTCATCGTTAACAGCATTATCGTAGTGGTGGGAATATTTCTCATACTATCGAACGGGACCTGCGGCCTATAATGTTACGTTTGGTCAAAATGTGTTACATTTGAAAACACAATTTCGCACTTAACATTGTGTCATTTATCTCTGTACCTCTGTATTCACTTTAAGACAACATATATACTTATGTTCATCTTGGAAACGCAATACTTATAATGCCGTTACCTTGTTGTTGTTTTTTGCCAAGAGTAATTTACAGCCGTATCAAGCAATTCTCCCAGTTCACAGTGCGATCAGCCACCCGGTATTACGACCGACGGTTTGTTTGGCTCTATAATTATATGTGTGTATCTAAGTTCAATAAATTAATGTGTGATTAGTGTGATTGTTGATTAAGAAAAGAATTGGGACGTTGTATTGCCTACATGAAACGATATACGTATTCTCCGATATACCCTAACCACAAATACATTAGAAATGTAACAAGTTATAGTTCATACTTANTATCTAAGGATGGTTTATCAGTATGTATTTAAATAATGTAAACATTAATCAAACATAGAGATAATAGAAATGTTGAAACGCATATATTTTCTATTAACTAATAATAAATCAATGTGTATCTTAGGTTTAATGATATCAAGAACAGAAAACACAAGACATAATTTTACTGCAAGTATCACCTCTTTAATCTTCTTAAGATACCAAAGCGTATCTTGTGTTCCCTTCCCACAATGTTTCCGCCTTACACATTAGCTCCCCTTTCTAAACCTAAATATATCACCAAACTAGGGAATGCAAGCTTCTTTAAAAAACAACGAGTACATATATATAGGATGCAGCATAATTATAGATTTAATTGACAGCAGTTCGTTCGATCTTCAGAATAATATCATCAATTTAATACAGTTTTTCCTCGTGGTATCATTGCAAATATGATAGCATCAGCAATATTATAGAAGGCAATCTACTATAATTATATTTTTATATGTTTATTTATGTGAGTATAGAAGCATTTTAGATAATTGATTTATTAAAATCCCCTCTGGGAATGTTCTGCGACATAAAGTTTAGTCGTTTGGCTAGAGTTCAATACATTTTACCAATAAAACACAAGTGTTTGCTGTCAGCAAAAAAATGGGCGCCGTCAAAACTAACGTGAACATCGGTTTAGTGTAATTATACAATATATAATGTAAAACGTATATCAACGTGCTGCTTTGGGGCGATCTTAGCATGTGTATATAAGTATATTTAAACATGCTTGACAATTCAACACTGACATAAGATTAATCACTGTTATGTCTGAAACAATGTTTAAAAAGAATGTGGTCATACTCGTACGTCAGCATGTTGTCGGTGTATGCGTTCGGGCAATACCATTTCGAATTGTAGTCAATAAAAAGTATGGCAATATTGATCTTACACTTCACACAATTGCGTAAAACCGTAAACATTATAAATACATAATATGTATAGAAATGTGTCAACAGTGTGTGTAAAAACACATAAAATAACAATAACAACAATAACACAATGAATAACTTATTTGAAAATAAACATAATTACATGCCAACAGCGTGTCATTTTCAAAAACAGACATTGATGTTTACACAGTCAACTAGATTAAAAAACACAAATTCTAATTATATTACATTATGTTGTCTAATTAAGAACATTGATTGAATATGAACACATTAGCTTAATTTGCTTTCTACATGATGGTGAGATTACCGTTTGTTATGTTTCCTGTCTATTTTCACTAGTTGTGAAATGCACTTTTACACCAGTTGGCAGGGCATATCTTGTTAATCCGAAAGCTATTCATGTTTTTTTTTCTTCACTGGATATCAATTGAAATATCCTGATTGAAAGTATCTGAGTTTCTAAGCAGTCGATCTACTCTCTCATGAATGCGATACATGGCCTGGGAGAGAGGTCTTAATGTTGTCGGATCCAATTAAGATTGCGTTTGATGTGATGGCTTTGTTACGTTGTTGTGAGGTTCTTATCAAACTCATCGTTAACAGCATTATCGTAGTGGTGGGAATATTTTTCATACTATCGAACGGGACTTGCGGCCTATAATGTTACGTTGGGTCAAAATGTGTTGCATTTGAGAACACAATTTCGCACTTAACATTGTGTCATTTATCTCTGTACGTCTGCATTCACTTTAAGACAACATATATACTTATGTTCATCTTGGAAACGCAATTATTATAATGCCGTAACATTGTAGTTGTTTTTTTGCCAAGAGTAACTTACAGCCGTATCAAGCAGTTCTCCCAGTTCACAGTGCGATCAGGCACCCGGTCATACGACCGACGGTTTGTTTTGCTCTATAATTATATGTGTGTATCTAAGTTCAATAAATTAATGTGTGATAAGTGTGATTGTTGATTAAGAAAAGAATTGGGACGTTGTATTGTCTACATGAAACGATATGAGTATTCTCCGATATACTTTATCCACAAATACATTAGAAATGTAACAAGTTATAGTTCATACTTATGTTAACGCTGTTTTTTATACTCACTTATCATCGAAAATTGAAGGAAAGACATTATCACATATCATCAATATAAAGAGTACCTATGTAAGTTAAAACCTTCTTTCTCACGATTAATTAAAAAAAAAACATAAGTGTGATGTTTTACTATTTCGAAACAAAAGCTTACACGTACATGTGCATTATAAAATATACATAATGTACACAGTAACATCAATTCGTTTTCTCAGTCTTATATTTTTATGACCACTCTATGCATTACGCTCCTCGTGTAATGCTATGTTTACTGTCATTCACAGAGTTCATATTGCGTTAAGTAATAAGTTTAAAACATATGCGTATTTCTGACAACGAAAAATACATGTCGGAGTCAGTATGCAAACGATTTAAAAAACTGATATTCTGCACGACGTTGATGCGTTGATGTAAGTCAATTAAATATATACTGTATTCAAATATCGATTTATTAAAGCACAATAATCTTAATCAAAATTATAAATTTACATGTCTATGTGTCTGTCTGTACACACTTATTTTCCGCAGACATTTTCTTAATAAATTCAAAACACAAACACTCAAAGGACGGGCAGTGTTCCTGATTATACGAACTTGCACATGTTCAATTTGTATTGTCTTATGTTAACAAATACGAACGTTTTGCCCTTTTTGAATTAGAATTTCTGTAGAAACCTTGTGTATTGGAACCGTACTTCGTTTGGTTTTATTTCAAGCATGGCAAATCCATTCAGAATGCTGCAAAATCGTGCTTAGATAATCGGTTATCTGTACAAACACTATGAATGTCTGGCTTTATACTTACAATTTAAATTAAATGTCCCCAGATAGTTTAATGTTGCAGAACTTTGCGATATCAAAACAATACGTTTACTGACAAGACAATATAAACAGAGGCTTCTTACAAACGTAACACAATGTTCGAACTCAGCAGAATAAGTTTCCATGAATAAATATTGTGTTGGATGACCCAAATTTACCAGTTGAGTCTCATGTGGTATAATGTCATTCGGAAAGACAACAGCGCAATACAAATATTTGAAAATAATGTATACATTAACACCAACTGATTTAAAGCCAGTTGTTAAATGAAATCGAATGAAACTTTTCTTAGAGCACGCTAACAAAACAGTTTTTCATTATTTTATTGTATTACAACATTAAATGGCATTAACCTATTAATTCATTCAGTTCGCCGTTCTGGCTCGTTAGAGAATACAATATTTCCTTACAAAGTATCACAGCTCTTACTCATTGACGGCTGTAAAATGTTTGAATGTTGGTAAGCAACGGTGATTTATCTACGATGACCTTCCGGAACATTTCCATTGGTTTCATTCGATAGGCCTCTGACGTCCCTGGATGCAATTTAACGCTAATTTACAGTATTTGATGTAGCGGTTTTCAAAAACTTAATGACATTTGGCGCGTTCGTATTTGGTTTGTATTGTAAACATTGTATTATGTTTTTACTGCAGCGTGTGTTATCAACGAATTGTAAGCAAATTGATATTTCCGAAAAATATATGCATAACATAGTATACATGTAAACTAAAGAGTGATTTGCACATAATGCCTTTTCCACTATATGTTTATTTTCGTTAAGTTAACATTTAAAACTGTAGAAGAAATTAATTACCTCGTTTTTTTTTCATTAATACTAATTGTGTGAATATAATGGCATATTTGTTTTAGATTGACATTTATGGAACATATTATGGTACTAACTTTATTTCAATCTTATGTTTTTATGGTTCTATTTCGCTGTAGTTTACATTCTAGACATGTATGTAAACATTGTATCAATACAATTATTATTAAAAGAAATTGTAACAAAGCGTTAAGGTTGCGTTGACAGTTTACATTTAGGTGTTGCATATTTTAAAATTCATAGCACAAAATCTTTATTTTTATATCCTTAACGTAATCAGAGAACATGTACATTTCAATGTTGGTCTATTGACATAATCACAATTATTATTCAAAATTTACAGGAATTAATATAGTTAGCCCCATGACCTCAAGGTGTAGATATTGATACTGTGTGTACGGGTGTGTATAATTTGAATATACCATACCTCTCATACTGCGGTGATCAAAAACAAAAATATTACAGAAGCATAATTGCAAATAAATGGACTTGTGTTGGATCAGCGCAACAAAAGTGTAAAAAGGAAATAAATGTTTATGACGTTAGGCCTAGCACTGTAGTTCTTATTATATTTCTGTATGTTTTATGCAAGATATATTTTATTAAATGTTTTAACTATCTTACTATCAATAAACATATGCATTAACAACACTGAAGTGTTAACACATAAAGATCATCATGGCGGCGAAGTAGATGTAATGGTTAGTTACTTCCAAAATTAATGGCTCAATATAATTATTCTGACGTAATATGTAACTCGATAACCGATTCACATACTTCATCCCCTCAAATTTGAAATATTGATTATTATTCAGAACGCCCGAGATACATTGATGATGTATTACGAATACAACATGGTTGTAAACAACTAATGTCGCGTCGCAAACACGTGGGCCAGAGAATTATTTCGAATCATGATGCGAGTATGAGCTTTTGATTGCCGGTATGCTTGTAGTATTTTAAACATATTACGAGTGCCGACATGCTTTTCATTTTGATAATTGTTACTTATGATACAGATATAGTATGTAGGTAATACAGTTTGTATATACCTTTTGATAAGCTGAAACTAATAAAGACGTATTTTCTGTATAGAATCCATACAACGGGATATAATTTGCGTACTTTGCGTTATTAGTTTTCTTATTCAATGGCTGAACAAACGGACTTTTTAATGACTTAATTTTTTAATATATCATAATAAAGTCGTTTTGACATGTAAATATTCGAATAGTTTAATATAACGTTATTTGAATGTTCAGAATGTATAATATATAACGTAATGCCTTGGTGGATGTTACGGTTGTTTTTTTCTCATAGAAAGGTATATAATAAATGGTTTATTTCATAGACTTAGACAAATTGTTGAAATTATTCTCTTTGATGTGTTTGTTAAATCTTGTTTGTAGTATCGATGTTTTAGTTTCGGTGCCGCACCTTGAACTTGGTTTTAAAGTACAATTCTGAAGAAAGGATTCGGTTTCGTAGGGGAAACGCTATATATGTAAATAAATATAAGAATACATCACTAACTTACTCACGCATGTTGTCATTTATCTCATTTGTGTCATGATACATGTGGACGAACAAAACCAACTGTGTAGAAAGGACACAAACCAGGCGTTTTGTTTATGCTAGTAGAGTTAGCAAGTATCAGGTTAACGCTGGTGAGGTAAAGACACACAAAACAGAAACAACGATGGTGATATCGTTGCAATGCAAAACAAATACAGCTCCAATGTATAGAAAACTACGTATGTATCGGCATTTATTTTAACGGCTACAACGATAACACTACTCTTATCACAAGCTCAACAATATCTTAAATCAAACGACCATGTAACATTCTGTTTGATAACATTTAAGTCGTTCCATTAGCGATGATTTATGTGACTGATAAATCACATGACCTTATTTTGACAATATTACTCTGACAACGTTAAATGACGTCAAATCAGTAGACGACTTTCACAATTGTGATTTAACAGCAGATTTCCAGTTGTATATCTTCAAACTAAATGTCTGTAACGGGTTTGTTTTCAAACCACACGCATTTATAGAAGCAAAAAGAACAATAACGCAATATCGGAAACGCATACACCCTTAAGTGCATGGATTGGAGGAAATAATGAAGCAAGGCAATTACCTATTAATGCATTCCTAGTCCCAAATTAATCAAAACACGCGTGATCTTTCCGGAACATTTCGCTTGATTACATTTGATACAGCATTGACGTCAATGATAGTAATCCTGCCCGAATTAGGGTTGCTCGTTTTGTATAATAGTGTTGTACACTATTCGCACTGCAGTTTTGGAGAAAGAAAAATATGATACAGAACATACGTATTATTACGTTAATACCTCCAAAGCAAGTTAGTTTCCTGTGTATTCTGTGATCCTACGTCTTGCGAACATGACATTTACATTTCACAATTGATTGAAATTAAAATTCGTTTTTCTTCCACTCATTGGTATTCCTTTTTTACGTGTTATGTCCCTTCTTGTTTATGTGCATCTGATTCTTTGAAAACGTGGTATTAAAATGTGTCATTGAACGGACTCCAAAACATAACACAATACAGACCCAATATGATTGTAAATTGTTGAAAAACAATGGCATTGAAGTGGAGCAAAATCATATATATATATACATGCATTTTTGTCGACATGACAGTTTTTGGTATGCAGTGACGATTTTTTCTACATGCAACTCACTTCATAGTTGTTCTTTTGATTAACTACACACCTTAAATATTGCGTTGTTGATGTAATGTATATAAACTTTGGTGTTTTTTTTTGTAGTTTATAGATAATAAAACGCTATCCTCACCGTGACACGGGAGAGGACTTTTGGGATTTCATTCATTAGTTGGTTCATCTGTCCATAGCTGTTTGAAGACCGCTTCAAATTTGTTCCATCCCTTTATAGATTTTAATAAAATGAGCATTACGCGATGTATAACACATTGAGGACTTTTATGAAGAGTTGCGACATCCACGGTCACACTTGACGATCAACTGGACACGTACCGACGTAAAGCTGTGTTCGCACTGGCTAAACAGGGACGACATTTTCCGCTTTTATTGTATTTTGTGTGTAAAGCATGTATTCCCTTAGCGCAAATCCAGTTTAGGCGGAAAGTGTCGTCTTTTGGTCGACACTTTACGCACATGCATTAGACCCCGTTTTCCCAGATTGAGGCTCAAATAAAAACGAAGCCTACTAACGTGTGCAATAAGCAAAATGAGCTTTCACATGCAGTACCGATCTTACTTCGTCTGCCAACAGAAACTAATTGATCTCGACTGACCACTGGGCGTAAGCAATTAGTGAACGCCGACGGAATGGGATATCACGTGGAGGGAAGTAATGTTGTAGAACATTGAAATTAATTATTCTCGATCGTGTGGTGAACACATCTTCGTCGTTTTCTGCGCTTACAGAATAAGAATTAGGGGAAATACGTCATAAGGCCATAAGAGCCATGTGTTGGTGAGAATGTGCGATTTATAACATGAGGAATATATGTTCGCATCCATTCTTTATACCTAAGTCTAGAAATTGGTAAGAAGACGTGACAATGGTTGTGTGTCACTTTCAATTGTATTATCTCAATACATGACACAATTACTATCTTAAAGAAAATGTGGAGAATTGTTGTCAGTTTTCCTTTAATGTCCTAACCCGAGATTATTGTATTGGATTTTTAAGTAAAATAATTAAATGTTCTTGCATGTGTTTTTTTGTGTGTGCTTGTTTTTACCTGTATAACCGGAGTTGACTTGAAGGTTACACTCGGTCCCTCTACGTGTCCGTGTTCCGATGTGTCAGTATAAATGTGTGTTTGTCACAAACTGGATCCTGCATTAACTCACAAAATTATGTGAGTAGATTGATGAAACTTGATATGTGGATAGATGTTCATGTAGTAAATGCTCACGTTATTTGAGTTTGCCCGTCAACAAAAAATGAACTTGCTATCTGTAACGGAAATTATAAAAAAACAAATAGAATCTGGAGAATGCGATACATAAAACAGTAATCAAGCTAGGTCGATGAAACTTGGTATATGTATAGCGGGTTATACTGAAAATATGCAACTTTTAAAGTAGTTTTCGTCAAACAAAATTTGTCTTGCTATCGATTATTCTTGAATAAATCGATTAGGAACACGTCAATACCTACAGTCAAGTAATATAATCAGCAAACAAAATATTTTTTTGGTAGCATTAACATAAGAACACTCAAACGAGGCTTGTATAATTTTGTGATACTACGTGAACCCATTCAAAATTTGAAAACATACAAATGGAATGCTTAATCAAAAATGTATTGATAAATATTTGGTATGTCATTATTGATAACTATGAAAAGCAGCTTAAGTCATCGGAAGTCAACATGGAAAGCTCGCGTGATTACGCAACGGAAACTATCAACTTGTGTAAAAGGCAATGAGCGATTTAACTATGTATACAGTTTTAGCGTTTGGACATTGTTTTAACTTTAAAAAAGGCGTTTGATTCGTTTTTGCTAGTCTGCATTCAGCATCCACCGGAGTTAAACAACTTCTGATTGAAAATGGCTTCGGGTTTGCTTGGATAGCCGGCGAAATTGGAAACGTCAATGCTTTTATGAAACTCTTTAAAAGAAGACTTCAAGATTGTGCGCTTCAAAGGATGCAGGATTTTATTAATACATCACCAAAAGCACTTCATTATAAATATTTCAAAACTCTCCTGAATACCGAGAGATACCTTAATATGGATTAACCTTATATTTTAAAAAGGACGTTATCGAATGTTCGTTGTTCAAGCCACGAACTACAAATTGAAAAGGGCCGACATATGATTTTAAATAGAGAATATATAGATAGTGCTAATTTTGTTTAAAACACATGTTTTATGTAATTGAAGACAAATTCCATTTTGTTTTAGTGTGCCCATCATATGATAAGTTAAGACGTAAATATTAAATGAACATTATTGGAAACCATTATATAACTTTTAATCTGTTTTGTACAATGATGTCGGAATATGACAGAAAGAGTGTAATTGCTATGGCAAATTATATGCACGATGCATTTACTACTCGGAAGACGTTTTTCCTTTATACTTTATTGAATATAAAAGTGTTTCATGACGTTATAAGTACTTTTATTATGAAATATATAACTTGATTTACTTACTTGTCAAATATATGATATGTTTTATATTGTATGCTTATGTCTTTGTGGTACATGTTCTGCTCGTTTATTATATAATTATTAATTAACATATGTCACCACCATTGGATGATTATTGAACAATTGTATTTTGGGCTGGATGCCTTGCATTACAAAAAATCATATGTTATGTTATGTACCTGTGTACTGTTTATACCCATGTATACAATGTGCTAATACTGTATTGACTTGGCCCACGATCGTTGAAATATCTTTGTGTACAACCATGAGGTTTCGAGTTTCTTTTTGTAACAAATACGGATTCGGAACTGTGGAAAACTACTGCCAAAGTGAATGCTCATTTATCAAAATATTGAAGCGCTCAATTAATTTAATTTTAGTTTATGTAAGAAAGCAAGAAAATCCGTTTCTATTCATACTCAAATTTACCTCATACTATTGCATCTTTATAACATGAACATTCCTTCTGTTTCTGTAATTTTTTGTCAAAACGGATTTGATTGTGTCGTTTGCGAGTACGTGCTACAATAATGAGTTAGTTTATGAGTATATACTGTATAATAGGGGCGTGTTGTAAATTTACGTTTTAACCTTATCAAATTTCATTTGAATTTAAAAAAACATGCCGTCTATGTTTTGGTATTGCTTTTTTACCATTTGTATTTACCCACGATATGCAAAGAATATAAATATGATATTTAGCCGAGAACAATATCTCCTGTTTTTTTCTGATCTCGATAGATGATACGTTGTATCACCAGGAATTAAATTATTCATCGCGAGGTGTTTAATTATTGAGACAATACACAACTGCACTGAGCTCATGCAGAAAGGCTCGCAGAATCGGCAAAAGACATATATAAGGGCTCCATCACTTTACTCTGGTTTGTTTGGTGGAAAACGTCACTAAACATGGAAAGATGATGCGGTGTATATCGAAATTGCGGTTGCATTTAAATGAAACAAATTGATTTAGTAATAACCATCAGTATCAATGAGGACAGGTTGGACGAAATAAATAAACACGCACTGAACAAGAGCATCAACGAATCAGTGGTTAAATGAATTAATTAATTAATGCATGAGGAACAGATATAAGTGAGAAAGTAAATATTATATAATATATACATATTCAAATAAATCTTGAAACATTACATACATTCATCGAGCATAGGCATTGCATTAATGGTAACTTACTATTTGTACTTATGCCAATATGTTTGACATAAATACAAAAGAAATTCACCAACTAGAATAACTCGTTTAATCGTGCAGCACCTTTGTGCTTGTCAGTGGCCGCTTTCAACTACAATGCCCACAAAACATTGTAGATGTGCATTCGACGGAGAGTGAATTTTGGAAATAGTATTACAGAAATTACAAGATTATTACCGACGTAAGATAACCAATTAGCATGTCTATCTCTGCTGAAACAATCAGTTTAGCATGTATAACACAGACCTACCACTTCGTTCGTAAGGTTGATTTATAACCTGTCAACATTAACAATGCAAGGAAATCGAAATATAATGTGTATAAGTTATGGTGTTTATTTCTGTAAGTATAATAATGTGTGTATTTTCGGAAGAATTTGGTCTTTAACTCGATCATAAAATGTACAAACAACATTATGTTAAAAGAAATGTCTGGATTGGTTTGATGTCGGTGCACGGAACACAATTGCAATTACGACATAATAGACGATGTTACAGATAAGTATTGAGGAAACTTCCGAAATGCACACTCATGCAAAGAACACATTAGTTTTCTTCATAGACAATGCGAGGGTTGCGATACCGCAGGACCTGCTTCTATTGGAAAGCGAATAGCCTGATGGTATAATTCTTGCCACACTTACCTACTTTTCGCAGGTTTGAGGTAAAACATTCAAGCAAAAAAACAACAGCACATACAGTGTTAATAGAACATTTAATTTATTAATAATTGACACTTTCTATTTCTATTTACTGGGTTGGTATCCCTTGCCACATAACACTCAATAAATGTCATATGTTTGGAATAAACATTACTGCTATCCTATATGTCGTTCATTCTCTACAACGTTTGAATATATGTATACACTAAAAAGGTATCGGGAAATAAATAAAATATTGGTTGATAAAACAAACTCGACACATTGGTGTTGTAGAAACAAAAGCACTGAAATGAGTATGTCGTATATGCCCAAATAATCAACTGCCTTTTGTTGAATGAAAACAAATATCATTCAAGGTTATCAAAATTGCTAAATAATCCTACTGAAGCATCCTCAATTCAGTTTATGACAGTTTTTGTCGGCAAAACTGTATAATCCCTTTATAAATATTGTATTGAATATGTTGTGTATAACTATTCAATATATACAAGTACTCCAATATGAACTTGTATTATAAAAAACCATTACGCGTTGTAATTGTAGTTGTGTTCTCTTTTAACTCGATGTCAATTAATGTGCGTATACATACATGTGATTGAAAATGTGATCAGTATTTGAAATGAAACTGATATACAGACACGTTCATGCCATAGTTGACTAATTCTTAAGGAAATCATATAACATATAATTTGACTAATATTTCCACAAACTCGTTCTAACTGTTTTGTTTCAGGGATATATTAACTAATGGAATTAATGTACACAATACGGCTATCTGACAAATGTGTTGCTAATACTCTCATTTATCAGCGTGCAAATCATAAATGCGGTACTTCACCTAATACCGGGCAAAGCAATTCACTCTCTAATGAGATTATTCCAGATCAAATAAACTTCATATTGTTGTCTTTATAATGTATCCATGTAATATCATTCTCAGCATTGTCTACGAATGATGTAGCGTTAGAAATGGATATTTGCGTAACAATCATGTATGTCTAGTAATCACAGCAACAACAATGCACGAAATACGACTAGATATAAGACATATTGCCGATATATCAAACCGAAGACTGACAATAACTTGTATTGCACTTTATGTTAAAAAAAACAGTAGCGATATTAAACAACAAAGTTTCAAGCCGGCGATATTGATTATTTAGAGGGTCTAAACTGTTTCTTTCGCTTTATGGTTTTTCTTGTGTTACTTAAACAGGTAAATATTAATATTGAGTCATATGACGCATGAGCAGGGGCGTGTCGAATACATTTGAGTCTCGCTATGGGAAAACGGGGCTTCATGCATCCGCGTATAATGCCTTTCTATATTGGCATGTGGAGTCCTCACATGCTAATCTGAGACGACATTTTCCGCTTTAAGTGAATTTTTCGTTTAACGGAAGTCTCTATTTAACGAACCTCCAGACCAGGCGGAAAACATCGTCCCTGATTAACCTGTGCGGACTGCATGGTAAATCTTTGACGACAGTTTACAAACATGCATTAAGCCCGGTTTTCAAAGAGCGCGGCTAATTCGCAATTGGTTTAAGATGTGTTTGATTCAATTTTAATTTGAGATATGGTCAGTGTGTATAACCTATAAAACAATCTTTGTTTTCTGCGAAGAACACTCAGTATAATAAAATACCTACTTATTACATTATTATGTTATATATTATCTATCACATACACAGTTTTATTTTCATGAATTCTTACCCACTGTTTTACAACCAACAAATACTAACTGTATACATTCGTACAAAAGTGATTAATATCGCTGTCATTCGGATCGCTTGAACTATGCTTGGTTTTTGTTTAGGCCAATGTTAACATACCACGTTCATGACGAATCCAAACCCATTGCCGCTCAAAAAAGTGTAAAAAAAACTAAATATTGAGTAGACTAATAATATTTGCTGAAGTACGCGCGTGATACGAGGCCCCCGATACAATATTTGGGACAAAATTAAATATTGTTTTATATCTCAAATAAATGATGCAATTATTCGGTCTATTACACTAGATATATCTACTTCTACCAATCATGGATGTATTCTAACATAAATTCAATTGGCTAGTTCTATCTAACAATGATTTCTGTATTATGTATACCTGTGTTATCTAAGTGATATATTTAATAAAAACAGGATGATGAGCTTGTTTTGCTTTAACAAAGGTTATGCAGCCTGTTTCGTAACCACCGAAAGAAATATCGCACAAATCAATAACGACGGCAGCCATAAGGTCATATGAAAGTGTTAACAATATATTCTACATCTGTTACAACTTTGGAAGTGGATTATCTCGTTTGATCCGATCTTGAGAGGATGTTTAGTTTAAACAGAGAACCTTATCTCGGTTTGCCAGGTTGCGATGTAACTGAGGTAGGAAATTGTGCTTTTATATAACGGAGGTTGTAACACATGGAGTGGTATTTTTTTAATTTAGTGATTCTTGTGTGCCAACCGAATATGATTTTTATTTTCCTCGTGAATACTTTATATTATTGAAAATTAATACAATTGTGTGCACTTTCATCTGTGTTAGGAATGCCATCTCAAACTTCACAAATTTCAAAAACAAACACCAATAATTTGTATTTTACAAACACAAATGTCCCCATTCAAAATATCAGAAGCACCAAGTGTGTCAGTATTAGAGACATTAAGCAATTAATGTTGATGCCTATTTAACCAGTCACAAACGGAATAACGACCGGACGGACGGATGGAAAAAGGACGGACATGACAATCACCATACCTCGCATAAATATGCCGAAGCATAAAGTCAAGCATAATTTGATAAACGTTTGTCTCACAAAATGGAAAAAAACACACTAAATATACATCGCGATGGCAGAAAGGTAGGGAATTATATAATCGAATTCGAATAGGTGATACACATTACTCAATAATTGTGTGTACATTAATTCTTCTGATGAGAAGACACTTTTCTAGTTGTCACTGCACCAATTACTCTTGAAATATAAAATGTTACTAGGTGGTTATTGTTGTTTGCTCACTATTTCTCTCTCCACACTTGACACTTATTAATCAAAAAAGTGTCATTGTGTTTGGATCATATAACTAAATAGAAATGCTGTTTGATTAAAATCATTCACGTATCCAGAAAACCCCACAATTCTTTGTTAATTTTATTGCGGATTTTCTCCGCTAACAACTTATTGACAATGGAGGGAAATTACCATCCTTAATAAGGCATCAACAAAAAAATACTTAAGAGGCGTACGAGCGTTGAAACATATTAAACGGCAGACATGTCTAGCACGCAATACCTTGACATTAATTGAAAATGTATTTGAACAAAGCAGTTCAATAAAAACACACTGCAGACAGATAATACTTGTTTTCTGTACGGTCTGAAGTTGTTGAATTATTGATCTCCTGTCATTTGTTCAGGATTATTAATTGTGATAACAAAACGTTACATTAATCTTTAAGACTTGTCTGAGTTTTATGATAAATCGTGCATAGGATGTAAACAGCATATTAAGTATTCATGAGAATAATAACGCTGTGCATACATCATTTATCGGTCCAGTAAAGTACATCTGTACCTTGCAATAACTCACAAAGTACTTAGGCTTGGTTGTTGAAACTCGGTATGTGGACTGATTGCCATATGGGGAATATGAATGTTTTATAGTTATATCTGTCTGTATGTCGGCCATAAGACAAATCTTAATTCAGTGATTAGTCAAAAAGGCCTTAAGCAAGGAAGATGCAACTCAGTAGAGGGAATTTCTGGCAATACGCACGTTATTTCAGCTTGTGCGTCGTACAAAACAGGGTTTCTAAAGTTACATAAATAAGTGAAAACTAAACCCTGGACCCTATGAAAACGCAACAAGTACTTAAACTTGGTTGATGAAACTCGGAATGTGGATAGAGGACCGTGCAATGGATATGAACGTCATTTCAGTTCGTTTTCGGTAAACCCAAATCATGGTTGCTATGGATACAGAACTAATTGAAAATAAACACGCATAATCCTGACATAACTAAAAGGAAATTAAGCTAAAGTAATGCACCTTATCGAGATGCTGTTCTTACCACTATTAAATTAACAACAATAAAAGAAATACGACTAGATATAAGACATATATGCTGAATTATCAAACAGCAGGCCAACAATATTTGCACTAACTGTTACTGTTAGAGCTAAAGAGGGAAACAAAACAGGAGCGACATAAAATAACTGTTCAAGCCGATAATATTGCTTATCTCGAGGGTCTAAACTGTTTCATTCGATGTATAGTTTTACCTTTGTTACTAAAATAGGTAACTATGAATTTGTATTAATGTAACGCATGAGCATGCGCGTATCGAATACATTTGAGTCTCGCTCTCGGAAAACTGCACGTCATGGAAGCGCGTAAGTTGTCATCCAAGATTAGCGTGTGCAGTTCGTACAGGCTAATCTGGAACGACACTCTCCGCTTGAAAAAGAGTTTTCGTTCACAGGAAGTCTCTTCTCAATAAAAATATAGTCAAGACGGAAAGAGTCGACCCGAATTGTTATCTGTAAATTACACTCATGATAATAATATAACGTCTGTCTGTTTGTTCTGATTACAGTATAACGTTATTTAGTATCTATCTCATGAAAATGTTTAACTTTAATTGCCATTTCTGAATAGAACAATATTCATTTAGATATATTGTTTATTTTTCTCACTTCTTAATGACTGGACGTTGTTTTACAAACATAAAAACTTATTTTATATGGCTATATGTGGGAGATTCATAAGTATTGTTTTAATTCTGATCGTTAGCACTATACTTAGCGGCATGTGTTAAGGCCAATGTATGCCTTAAACTGTCATGAATATTTTGCCTAAACAGCTAAAGCAATTACCTCTGATGATATTATTCCAATTAAAATGACGCAAAACAATGTAGAAAAAAAGACTCGAAAGTTTAGAAAGAATTTTGACTTAAGTTTGTTAGTGGTATTTTGCTCATTAATACATATTAGGGGAGAAAATAAAGTATTATTTAATATGGAAATAAACTATGCGATTTGTCGGTATATTAAAATAGTTACACTACTACCTATCATGAATGTATAATAAAAAGCATTACATAGGCATACTATATCGAACATTATAATTTGTTTTCTGCTTACATGTCTGATATAACGGTGCGATACATTTTGTTAAAACATGAACACAGGCATTTTTACACGTTTTAACAAACGTTATAGGACCTGTTTCGTAACCCACCGATATAAAGAGCGAACACATATAACGACGGTAGCCTTTAGTCCAGATAACACGTTTTACCCACAACATTTTATACATCTGTTACAACTTTGGAAGTGGATTATCTTTTTTTGATCTGATCTGTTGAGAGGTTTTTAAGTTTAAACAGAGAACCTTATCTCGGTTTGTCAGGTTGCGATGTCACTGATTTAGAAAATTCTGTTTTTATATAACGTATGTTGTAATACTTGAGAGTGTTATGGCATTCTTTTTCATATTTATTTGTGAAAAGCTAATAAGCGTATCTGTCGTTATTAAATATGAGTGTTATTTTCCTCAGACATACGTTATACTATTTAAAATATATGCGCATGTTGTGAGCACATATATCAATGTTAAAATCTGATCTTTAACCAGGCACATTCAGAAAACACAATACGAATTTGTGTTTTACAAACGCATATGCCCCATAAAAGTCACAAATAAAAGGTTATAGTAATAAGTGTGTGATAGGAAATGGTCAGATGGATCAACTGTTTAAATATAGAAGAGTTGTAGTAAGGATCAAAGTGTTGTATCAAATGTTGAAGCTGCGAGACGAAACGAAGTAAAATAATTAACCAAACATAGCCCATTTGATTATTCCAGGTCTTATCAGGTCATGTTCAATGACAAAGTAAGCATGGATAATATGGGTGGACTATAAACGACCAAAATAAACACCTGCGCAAGTATTAAAAAATTGAAACAATAAATGATGATGATAGATGTTTACTTTACCTGTCATAAACTGAATGATGTCCGGACGGACGGATGGACGGAATGACGGACATGAAAATCGCCATATCCCGAATCAATATGCCAGAGCATAAATACAAGTACATGCAAGACACTAATTATACTTTCGGTTAAAGAAAGCATTCAGTTAGTGAGTTAGATTTTACATTCGAATAGGTTATTAGCATTTCACAAGAATCGAGTGTACATTATTACTTTTGATGAGAACTATTTCTACGATTTGTCTTTAGAGAGGCCACTCTCCTTATTAGAACTGCCCAAATGCACTCCACGTATACCAAGTATACCACATTACGAGATGTGTGTTGTTGTTTGTTCACTATTTCTCTCTCAACATATGACACATAGTCAAAGGTAGAATCTGATTTCAATGGTGTTTGATCTTATAACTAGATAAAATGCTTTCGTTTAACATAGTTTACGTATCCAGAAACAAAAACAAGTATTAGCCAATTTAATTGTGGTATTTTTCTACTCACCACATGTTGATATTCCAGGGAAAATACCAACCATAATAAGGTAGTTAAACAAGAACACTTTCGAGCGTGGAAACATATCAGACGACAGGCGTGTTTTGCACGCAACACATTGACACGAATTGCAAATGCATTACAAAAAAGGCAGGAGGGGGGATAATAAAACACACTGCGGACAGATGATACTTTGTTTTCTGGACAGTCGGTCTGAACTTGCTGAATTATTGCTTTATATTCCCTGTTTTATGTCATGCCATTTGTGCAGGATCTGCTCTATTACGATAACAAAGAGTGACATCAAATGTCTAGAATTGTCTAAGTAGTATAATAAAGCGCGCATGCGATGTGAATACAACAACATATTAAGTTTTTATAAGCATTATCATACTGTGCATACATTATTTATCGGTCCATTAAGTTAAGTGCACTTTCTCTGTTGTTCTTAAGTGAAGAAAAGAAAGAAACTTTGATGCCGAGTATTGGATAAAGCGTAGTTAGAATAGTTATACTGTACTTAGTCTACTAATCAACTTTCTAAAACTTTACAATGAAAATCAAGGATAAAACCAAGCATGTTGCTTGTTACATCGGTTTCCCGTTTTCATTCGTGTCTTGATCTATATAAAAATATTCAGGAAAAAAAGTGGTAATTAAAACAAACGATGCACATATGATACTCGTTTGTAGTCGATTTGAAATCTCTGTATTTTTGTATTTTTTTGTATTTTTGTATGGGGTTGCTTCATTTAATTAGCTAACGTGACATTAAAGTTTAAGACATGGTCAAGTCATATAATAAAGCGTGCATGGCAATGAATACAATAGGATTTTAAATATAAATCAAAATAATTATATGGTCCATACATCAATTATCGGTCCATAAATTTAAGTACACATTCGAAGTTTTGTCTTAAATTAAATCCACGAAAATGCAGATATTACCTTTTAAGTTAAATTATGAAGAAATAGTATTGACATTGTAATGTCCGTAAAGTGTGCCTCTGTGATTAGCATACGTGTACTTGCAAATATGAAAAAAGACAAGAAAGCAGACTTTGTGAAGCTTCGTTAGAATTGATATACTGCTCTCGTTTGAGTCTACAAGTTTTTAACCCTTTTGGTCTCAACATATTTATTCCAGAATTTGTTGACAAAATAAGTTACAAACATCTTAAGCTTATGGGATTGGAACGTAAGCTAAGCTAGAAGGGTTCCTTTCCTCAGTAATATATTTACAAACCTAGTGACGGTAATTGTTATTTTAACACAAAACAATGAATAATGATTCGTGAGGTTAACCACATGCGTAATTATGAGTTGAATCAACTATGTTTTAAAACACATTTAGAGGAAATAATTAAACAAATTATGTTGTTTGTATTATTAGCGTATATATATTTGGCGAAATCGTCGGTGTCCTATCTTGGTTATTATCAAAATGTTAAGGAGCCAAAGAACATTCGAAATTTAAAAAGAAATATTGCATCATGCTATTTACGCATAAGCAGCGTTTTCCTGAAATCCTAATTTAATATTTTAAATTGATATGAACTTCGTCATTTATTCTTACGTCAATTTCCAAAAGAGATAGAAAACAGAGCGAATCAGTTGTGTAAACCATATTGCGATGCAATATTCCAGTGCCTGCTATCCAAAAATAAAATAATTCAGTCCAGCTTACCATGGTGCGGAGGTTATTTATGATAATATCAATCATTATTATAATCATAGTAATATTCATATCGTCTATATATCATTCATCGGTCCATTTAGTACAGTAAACTTCTTTGTGTTGTCTTAAATCCACACAACGCAAATTTTACCTTACTGTATAAGGACTAAAGTTTGCTGTAAGAGATATGATCTTTAACGTGTCGATGTATTCTTATTTTGCCTTTTTGCCTGTCAACATTGGGTAATTGACTTCGACTGACCATTGTGCGTCAACAATCAGTGAATTCCGATAGAAAACGCCGCTCGACGAAATCACGGAAGGAAGAGTTAAGTAAAATTAATTATATTTCGTTAAGATCACATGATGATTCTTGATAAGACTTGATTATGAAAAGTGGCGATCAAACATTTATCTCCATTTCTTCTTAATCGCAAATGTGACGAATTATGCATTATAATTGATACAATTAAGCATAAATAAGTTTAACACCCAATATATGATCACTGTATTGTGCATGAAAAGAATGTTTCCAGGTGTTAAAAATGGTATTACTAGACATAATGTAATACTTGACAATTAATCATCATTTCGCCTGAAAAATATCAGACTAACTTAATCAATAGTTTTCATATGCAAAAGCTGTTTTATAAGTCACTTGCCGCTTTCAACTATCAATCACACAACACAATCGACAATCGTGCAATCGACACTGAGTGATTTTAGGAAATAGTTAACTAATAATTTCGATATATATATGCCGGCTTGAGATAAGCAATTGACATGCCTGTATCTGCTGAAACAATCAGTGTATTATGTTTAACGGTGACATTCCGCAGTGGTTTTAATATAGGGGTGTGTGAGGATTGAAAATCTTGAATCTGAATAATTCAAGCCGATGTGTGCTTATGTTATGTTATTTCATCTAATCACTATCATCAAGCGTATAAATTCAGGCGAATATATTGCAATTGTTGATTATAGATTAGAACAGCGGACTATAAGCCGTGGAAGATACATGACACGTATCTAAGAATAATTCCGGAAATACAACTATAGAAAAAAGCAGTTGACACACGAATGGCGAAATTCTCAATAATTAAGGATGTAACTGACTAATGTAATAAGGTAATATCTGGTAATATTGCCTTCCTTGGTACATGTAACTTACCGAGTGTGTCTATTATAGTAACGTTCATTATCGAACAACACAGATCTCAAAGAGTGACAAGAATAAATATCTTATATTGTGTTAATACACGATAAACTAACAGGAACAGAATGCATACTTAACACTAACTGTGTTTTCTTTTTTGCTTCGGGAGTATAAATATAGGAAATATAAACACGGAAAAGGAGTTGTTTTAACACAACCAGCCTGACACCATTATTCACTCGTTAAAAAAGTTTAGGTCAAACTGAACGTGTTGACATGACCCAGATACTTGTGTACATTACTGAAACATGTCTTAGGTGCATAATCTTTTGCAATGTTTTATCAAATAGTGATATTTGTTGTAGACGAGTATGATTTGGAATATTGTGTTCACTATTTATAAAAAATAGTTATCAATGTGTTACCTGTTCAGCAGAGTTGGCTGAGGAATAGTGTACCGATTCAGGAATGCGTACTATTAAGGACGATTTTATTAAAGGCAATGAAATGTGTTCAAGAGAGGTTGGCTAAATTTGAATACAGGGTTTTAAAAATTGGGTTACATCATCTGTGTTGTACCTTGATACAATATCTTTAACATGTATACTAGCATAATGATATAATGATTGTATTTTAAAATATTTATGTTTAAAACGATTTGTAACATTTTTATTTTGAAAATCAAATCATTCTTGTTATGGTACAGTATATAATTACAATTTTCTGCTTCTGGTTTCTTTTGTAAATTTATTTTAGAAAACAGGCGATTTGTTATATTTTTATTTAACAAATAATGCATGTTAATACATAAAAACAAGTAGTATACACGTAACTTTCACGTTAAGATCTGTTGTGATATAATGATCTGAATTGTACATTGGCCATTTTCTGAATTAAGCACAACATAGTACTGAAAAAATATTATACAAGTTGGACACATGTTTATAAATTAAGATGATGCACTTCTTTTTAAGTTAGTACATATCTCTATGTTTGTCCTTTTTAATAATGTTGTCAGTGTTAAACAAACAACATATCTTCTACATTCCTATATCTAGGTTATATTCCTACAATACTTATGTACGCAAGGGACAGCGTTGACATGGTCATTGTCATAATAACCTAATACAGGCTGTGACGCAAAACATGCTGACTTTTAAAATACTATTGATAATAAATAATTTCCGACAATCTCCGAATCCCATGTGGTGTTCCTGATGTTTTCCAGTCGACAATGATTACATAATTCATCGTTCCTAGACATTAGTGTCATTGGAAACGCTATCTGGCTCTAGATGACATTAGATGTCTACCAGACACACACAATACACGTAAATATGAAAAAAAACTATTTAAAAAATGCTTCAAAAACAAAATAAAGTACAATGTCGTTATTCAATTATAAATCTTGTGTTACCATGCTGCGTTTTAATCTCATCTTCAAAATCAATGTAACTATTTGTATCAATAAAGCAAACATACGTAATAAATCATCCTGAAAATCAGTTTATGCTTGTTTATTTTATTTTTAAATATACTTTTGCTATGTCTTTATTTTTGCATTTCGTTAATTATTGATTTAACAAAAAGTAATTATACTAAAGGTATTAGCAGAGTAATGGTCAAATTACTAGTGCATATTTGTCATAATATTTGAGGCATAGTTTTTTGAAAATGTGAAGACATTTAATCCTTAAAAAATGTATTGGCATGTTGTCACGCGACCAACTTGGTAGAATAAATGCAACAGTCATCACGAACTCGTAAAAAGGCCACAACTAATGTTCATAATTTGTATTTACAGAATTGTTCTACTTTTAAACAGTTTCATCTATAAGCATAACAATCATATGCAGCTAAATCATACCGAGGTAGGGTTTCAATTGCAAAAATAGTATACAGACATTTCAAATAGTGTTTTAGTACATATCACGTCCATACATTACCTAAACATTAACCTATTTTAACATTGTGTTACTATCGACTTCGTAGGAACGCTAATGGCTATTTAAGATAAGTAATATAGCTAAATCCAAAAATATGTTTGTTTAATAACGCATCAAGAGTTATTTAGAAAACAGTTGTCAGCAAATATATTGTGCAACACTCCACACACAGAAAATTTATGATGTTTGATAACGAAAATCACATGTTATCTTTGAAATGCATGCTCTGTTAAGTTCATGCTTGTATTTCATGAAATGACACATTCATGGATCGAATAGTAAACAATTTTTTTAGTTTACATGTAACAAAAAGTCCACGTTAATGAGTTATAAACAATTCTTCTGTAATATGTATGTTTGCTGTCATGAATGTTTAAATCAAATTGCCAGTTTGAAAATAGACAAAAAAAATTAAATTTAAATTCAGTACGTAAATTATTATTCCATCTCTCTGTTGGTCTGACTAACAAATAATAACTCACTCAATGATCAATGATATACATGGTAACTCATCCTATATAGGTCAATAACCGAAATTGTTTTTTTTTATGTTTTATGGTGGTGCACTTGAACTACACAGGTAAACATAAATTCAAGTCGAATGCTTTTCTGTTCAATTTAATTCAAGACTTCAATATGTATTGACAACCAACGTCGAATGCATACACATGTTTTACGTGTCAATTGTGGCTCCCATAAACATGTTTTACTCACAATGTTATGATTTACATTGACCGCTACAAGGTTGAGTTTGTGTTTGTTATTTGCTTAAGCCCTTTGTCTTATTGTATGGAAAATGGTCATCTTACTAAAATATAGTACCATGAAGTGATAATTAGAATGATCTCAGGCTGATGCAACTGGAGTTTAACTTTTACCTTTTTATATTTGATTGGCTAATCGATTGCCAATAACACGACCTGTTATGTTTACCGATAATCAATACAACTGACCAATCGTTACCAATGATAAGTGCGTTGTTTGCTGCTCATTGGATCACTCAGGTTTGTATCTTTGTATAAGAGAAGGTACACTGATGCAATCTTCTGTGCTAAATATCAAACTCAGCATGCATCATGTTTCTTTCCTGTTGTTTTGCTTATTGTATGACATGCGTATCATGTTATTCATACTCAAGGCAGTTACGAGACATTTTTTAGAGAAAGTGTGTAAGCTGAAAAAAAATTCATTTGTCGTACAAGATGTTGTGTACTTGCTCGCCATAATATTATAACATTCAACATTTGTTATTCACTCTGGCAGGACAAAGATATTGTAAATGTTGATTTTTGTTGAATATCTTGTTAATAGTTTACATTATTGTCCTTGTTATATTTTGGTTTTAACAGATCATGAAACTGGGGATGTGAAGTCATATATATTAAACTAATTTAACTATAAACTGTAAACGACAACATTAATGAATCACCGCAACGTATAATATAATGACGACCGGGACTTCAGTGAGGTCAAAAGTAATAATGTTCACCTGCTGTATAGCTTTGTGCAAACATACAAACAAATTAAGCATAACATGTTTTCACAAAATATAATCATTGTGAAAAATCATAATGTAATACTGCCTATACACATCACGTTGAATTTGCGTTGTTTAACGTACACTGTTCCAAAACTAAAAGCAAAACGTGATGTATTGTGATTGCATTATATTTGACTATTCCTATTAAGATATTCTCTGTCAACCACGCATTTGTTGTTCAATATCCTGTTCACATAGTGTATCAGTAAACAATAATATCCAATATGCCAAGAAATATCTTATTGAAACAAAAGTTTGCTTGACCAGTTGACTACCTATTCTCTTCCTTGGTGTCATCGCAAGGACAAATAATAAGAAAGAACAAACATTTATATTGCAGAACTTAGCTTGTTTTATTGCTATTAATAATATAAGTTCTGGTCGCAATGTGGTAAACGAAAAATGATTTTAATAGAAAACAAATAAGAGGAAGAAATGTACTATACAGGTACATTTACCTTTCATATGTGTAAATCTATGCCGAGGGGACAAAGAATCGAATAAATTAACTATATTAATCAAGAAATCCTTTATAAAGATAATTAGGTCCCCACCTTCTTGAGTTCAACAACCATACGGTTAACTAACATAAACAAGACTTGCTTTCTAGACAGGAACGTATATTAACTATTAAAGCATTTGTCTTGAAGAGGCAACAGAAGAATCATAAATACAGTAAATACTGTAATCTCAGCAGTGGTTTGTATTGTACAAGCATAAGTTACTTTTATATTTAAAACAATAACATCCACACACAGTACGAGCTATTTGAAATTCAAGAACAAATAAACTCTATTTGACATGCAGCCTTGTCCCTTGTATTGGGTAATATTCACATACTTTTATTTAACGTGTGTCGTGAATATCGAAAATCTATCAAAAAGATTAAGGAATAGGTTTTTAAGATATTAGTATACACAGAAATACCATCATTCTATAAAAGATACTACACTATCAAGTAAGCGATGTATCTACATACCATTGTCAGACAAACTAGATGTATGGATGATCGTTAATATGTCTCATCCACATAAAACAAATTGTTATACTGCTTACAGTCAATGCAGACTGCAATGTAACAAGATTGAAGCCTTTGTTATGACCGCTTCAAAACAGTGATCCGAGTTTCAATCAGTGTTATGTATGTTTCGCTGTGTGTTGTATGTATGTATATTCCGTTGTATCAACTATAAAAGCATGAACACGGTTTTACGGTGGTTGTTTTATTTATATCCTAGACGAGTTTCTGTGATTTTTTATGACGTTCTTCAAATTTCGGTTAGAAAGAAATACATCATGGAGTTAATGAAATGTAGATAGGGGTTATCAATAAAGCAGTATTGTGTACCTTTATTCAACAAGAAAGTGACTTGTCTAGTGGTATAATTCTCGTCACACTAACCAAACGTTCACAGGTTTTAAAACAAGGTTTACACTTTGTTCATCGATAATTTATAAAATTATGTTTTATTTTTGGTGAACATTGAATTGTGTATATGTAAATATATGTTATCTCTTTCCTTTGCTTTGTCAATGTTGACTTTAAAGTTTTATTTTTTCCAAAAAAAACCAACATACGAATGATACATACAAATGGACAAATTCTGTTCAATTACGTCGGTCGTATATGTCGCTAATTATACTTGCAGTATCATAAATCTGGATCACTTTGAAAGAAATAAACAATAAACAAAACATTGGACACTCTATTTATGAACACGTTAACAATGAAGAGTGTTTTATATTAAGAGGAAACGTTATTGCGTTTTACCAGTTGATATTTCGTACTTTGATCCACGACCACAATACGATGGATGTTTATACGATTTTGCGAATTGTGAATTTTCGCGTAAACACAAAGAAATGACACTTGTGGTCAATGATATATCATGAAAAGTTAAATGTTTGGAACGGAAGAGATTTTCACATTACAATGCAAAATTTCAAAAAAAAATTGTATGTTAGTACAAAATTATACAGTTACAAGACTTTTAGTAGATATTTCGCTATCACTTTTGCGTTGTGCATGTAATTGATCACTGGCCCTTAAAATAACGTGTTCTCATATATTTTAGAATTTCGTCAATGAATTCTTCGATCAATGAAATCATCGGAACCTACGAGCTCAAATAAAAATAATGATATATTTTAAGTACAATAAGAGAAAGAAAAGAAAAAAACACCTGGCCTTCAACCACTGACCTTTATATTTTAAAATTATCGCCATAACCCCTCGACCGACAGAGCTTTTCCATAATAACCTGCATGCTATACTTTATATAAGCAATCATCGTATTATGGCAGAATATAACGAAAACAAGATAGCGCGCTGATTACTCATAAACGAAAATGTATTTTCATTCTGAGTCTAAGTCATACGTGTTGTTACGCTCCCTGGTGTTTAGTATTCTTTTCTTGTTTGGATCTGTGACAAAAGGTGGGACATTATTTTCCGACACTCTCTGAACAATTGCCTTTAACAAATGATATCGAATGACAACAACAATGTTTCCTGCTGTTTCCCTAAACTCATTATACCGTGTTTACCTAATGAAAACAATGTGTTGATAAAAAACAACAACAATTGTTTAGCGTTTAATGAATGCAAATATCAAAATGAAATTAAGTTACTTCACATGTTTCATATTAGTTAAATTAAAAGTGATGAAGGTTTTACATTGTATAATTTGTAGATCGTATTGTTAGTCACCTCGTCGATTACATAAAGCGTTTTTTTGTTGTTTAAACAATATAACATGACAACAATTGCCTACTGCGACCTTAAAACGTATCGCTAAAGTGTTAAACTATAACTCTATATCAACGTTTATATCTCTAAGAAAAACTACAATGTGTGCTTTAACAGTTGGTGTAATCCCATGGGATTCGATTTCATGATGAGACTTATTTATTATTTCAGTATATGCTTGACGTGTCAAATTCCATTCCATTATCGTCACGAAGAAATACCGACCACATTTCCCCAGTGTTCAACACATTTATTTCTTGGAAAATGATGTTCATATTAAGAACGATTATCTCTTTCTTCCCTTGAGTTCAAATTTGAATGTAGGTTTTTTAGTGGCAAACCCAGGTGTTATCATTTATGTTGTGTTGTATGTGTTAACCAATATTGTAGGAGCAATTCGTTTATTGACTTAAATGGGGAATTATTGAGTCATGCCTCCCAGAGGATTATGAAGCTTTTCGTTATCCCTATAATCAGAAATTTATGTAACCTAGTTGATCATATATGTATTTAATTTAATAGTTCAAGCAATTGTTTTTATGTTGACGATCAATCAATCGTATTTTAGCTTTCAAAACATGACGCTATGTTATTAATTATTAAAATACAAACACAAACACAAGTACCATCACGGTTGATAACTGTTAAACTTAACGTCCAACTGCAAAATTCAGGTACTTGCGGTAAATCCGGGCACTACCAAATTCGACAGAAATTTATTTCTGATTGGTTAGCGGATGGCACGGACATGAACGAAGACAAACGGAAAACCTTAGCTACTTTTCGAAAATCTGACAACTTGGCAACCAAACAGTGCATATGCCGCCATCTTAAAATATTTTAAGTGATTGATTAGCAAAGTAAAGCACTGCGGTAGCATGTTGAAAAGCAATATTTTAACAAAATTATATATTGATTACGTTTTTGCTACTTAACTGGTTAACTGCAGTCAAACGATATGCACATTGTATTTCATGTGCCCAATACGTACATTTTTTTCGGAGTGTCGTTTTCGGATATAGTATTTTCCGTCGATTTTAAATTAATGTTCGACGTTCTTTAAATTGTTTTTTTAGAATTACGAATACGCATGTGGTGATACGGATGGTCTGGTTTATAATATTGTATTGTTTAAATATGACGTCATTGCGCGAATGGGATATGCACTGAATATAACTTCGAATTAGTTACTACTTTCAGTTTGGAAATACGATGGTACTGATGATTTTAAAACAGACATAGGGATACCGTTTAAACGGTGACGTTTCTTTTATTTTATTTCGGTTAAACGTTTAGAAAAATCTGTAATCGTGATACACTTACCCCTCTGTACTTGACCGACCTGGTACCTCAACAAGTCGGAGCTGCTACTTGGCATAATCTCCGTTATGCGAATGTCTTACGCACAATCAAATCGTTGAATATATACATATTTAAATCCAAGCTTTATCCATGATAAATAGCGATGTTGAGCCCGATATTTTACTTTTCGGCAATACCCATTATAACGAAATTGAAAAATCCGACAGGTTTCACCATTTCCAGCATTAAAAAAATAATCCCTGGGCCGGTTATCAATAGCTGTTGTTATTTGATGCCCATGTCCTTAAATCAACAGTCCTTAGTCTCTACCATTTCTAAACATTTCCATATGTTTGACCCATATTTTTTATCTCTAGCATAAACTAATTTATATTTTAATTAACACACTGCCAATTGAGTGTAAGCATTACCCCAAGGAGAGACACTATAAGAAGTATTTCTCCCTTGTCAATCCCGTTTTAATACCAATTGCATTGTGTATTTTGATATATAATGAAACTGCAAAAACAAATGTATAAACTAAACATCAGAAAGAGAAGATTGTGATTGTGTATAGACGTAGTTTGCTTGAGGTACCAACCTGACAGAAGGGCGCTAATAAATTACAAATGATCAAAACAATTCGTGTCAATGTTACTCGAGCATCTTAAATCACTTACAATCGTTTGAGTCGCTTTGGTTGTTTGCCCCAATGTCCTCATATGTCTTCGCATATTGGGAACCCAATAATTATTACTTATATTATGATTAATATCAATTCCAAGTTAAAATCACCATTGGTATACAAAATCGTATATAAACATTGTAATCAAAGCTTCACAGCAGTGATTATAATTTCGGTTATATGCTTGTTAAATTGTGCGTTGCATGTAAAGGCCGTTTCCTTAACTGCCTAAGCAACACTGCGGTTAACGGTGGTTTCGTTATTGATATTCTCGAAAAGCTTCACTGATATTTTGAGGCCTTTTTATTTGTATCGGAGGCACACATCCTGGAAATAAAAAAAAAATGTTGGCAGGGGTTATGACTAACCGGAATATTGTGTACAGTCATGCTACAAGAAGGAGACAAGTATAGTGGAATGGTTGTAGTCACACTAAGCAAACGTTTACATATTTCAATTGTTTTCATCGATGATTTATATCTTGTTGTTGTTTTTTTCTTGTATTTTATTGTTGATCTTTAAATATATGTTATGTCTTTTCTTTGCTTTGTCAATTGTTACATTTAAGTTTAAAGCATTTTCAAAACTACCCTACAAACGACTAATACATTCAAATTGAAAATGATGATTTTACTTACGTATTTTGTAAGATTATGGTTGCAGAATCATAAATCTATATCACTTTGATAGAAATAAACAATAAATATTTGTTCTAATTATTTTATATTTTTATATTCAACAGTATTTCATTTGCCTAAACATAGCGCATTATATATAGTGGTTTTTTTAGTGTTTGAAACTGTGACATAGAGGTTGGATATTATTATTCTCTGAACAAGTGCCTGACAACAGCAATGTGTTCCTGCTATTTCAAACGACTGTTTGATGTCGTTCCTCCCTCCATCACCGTCTACGATTTTGCAGACGACCACACCGCAAACAAGCGATTCAAACCTACATCTTTTTCTGTTGAAAGAACTGCCATTCAAGAACTTGAACGCTGTGCACTCGTTATTAACAACTGGATGAACGAGAATAAACTGAAAATGAACGCATTAAAAACGGAATTCATCATGTTCGGTAGTAGACCCAAATTAAATAAATGTCAATCTAAAGAAATAGATATTGCTGGTGACACTGTTAAAGCAAAACAATGCATACGGTATCTGGGTGCATATTTAGACGAAACACTAAATTTTAAAGAACACATCAAAATCAAGTGCCGTACAGCCATGTACAACTACCTTAAAATCAAAAGCATAAGGAAATACTTAACAAAAGAAGCAACAGAAATACTCGTTTTGTCTTTGGTAATATCCCATCTGGATTATTGTAATCTCATCTTGTATGGAACAGCTCAATGCGAAATAAACAAAATGCAGCGTATCCAAAACATGTGTGCCAAATTGGTACTCGGCCGACAGAAATATGACAGTTCAAAAGATGCTTTGTATGAACTACACTGGCTACCAGTAAAGGCTAGGATAACATTCAAATTACTGACCTTCATGTATAATTGTTCTGATGGTCACGCGCCAAAATACCTTACAGAACTGTTAAAAGAAAAAGTACCAGCACGTAACCTACGATCTACTGTCTCGTATGACGGATGTTATGATGTGAAACGCACAAAGAGAAAAACTTTCATGGACAGGAGTTTCGGAGTTGTTGGTCCGAAACTGTGGAATGACCTACCATCAAGCATTCGGACTTCTGTCTCAATAGACATTTTCAAAAGGAATTTAAAAACATTTCTTTTCAGAGACTTTTACAACCTATTTTAATTTGAATACCTGTGATTTCAAAACAAATCGAGACTCAGTTGTACGGGCTTATTTGTCCAACAACCATGACTCGGAGGACCAAGAAATTAAAGAATTGTGCGGGCTTCTTTGCTCGAAAAGGATATTTATTGTACAAGTGACCGGTAACCAAAAATCATTAGGGCTTCTTTGCTCAATGATTGAATGACATCATACAGCGGTCTTTTAGTCACGCTTAGCCCCTCTAGTTGTGTCTTATAGTCACACTGAAATTTTAACCTTCAAGTTGTGTCTTGTAGTCACACTTGGTCAGTCTATTTGTGACTTGTAGTCGCAATAGTTCAAATAAGGTTAAAACCCAAAAGAAGTGTCCGTAAGGGTGACGGGTGACCGGTAGCTGTGGGATCCGACAGCCAGAGTGCAGAAATATCCTTTCACGTATCCTTTCAGTTCATGAAAAAAGTGTCTTAATGTTGCCAAAACTTTGCTAATAATATCATTATAATTATTGTCTTAACCCTAGTTATATCAATTTATTACATAATATTTTATTTTTCCTGTGTTTTAATATCGTAGCCTGTATTGTTTTATTGCTTAAGTTTCTTACAGCATTTTTATTTTTATTTATATCACACATTTTTAGATTATTAATCCTTTAATTAATGATGCATAAAAGTATCAATCACTCTTATTTATTTTTTTATAAATTTTATGTATATTTATATGTTTTGTACAACGCCATTGAATATAATTATATAAATAGACGTTTCATCAAATTAGCAAGTTTCAAGTTTATTTCTGGAAACTCATTATACCTGACATTACCCGACTCGATAATTATGTGATACATAATGTATTTTTCGTGAGCGTTTACTGTTAGCAAATATCAACACATATTTAAATTAAGTAAAGTAAGTAACAAATGATTGTTCTATATTAGTTTTCAAAATCAACATCGATGCTGTTGTTATATTGTATATGTTTTTTCTCGTATATTTGGCTACCTCTCCCATTACATTAAGCGGTTTTGTTGTTTAAACTACATTTCATGTCACCTCTTGCCAACGCAGACCAAAACAGTTAAGCGTTAATCTATTACTCAATATTTACGGTTATTTTCCTAAGATAAACTAAAATGTGTTCTGAAACAGTTGGTGATGATCACATGGGATTTGATGTCGTGATGAGACTTATTTTATAATCTCATTGTTTTCTTGACGTGATAAATTTCATTCCATTATCGTCACGTAGAAATACAGACGACATTTCCCCAGTGGTTAATTTCTCGGAATATAACGTTCATATCAAGAAATATTTCTCTATATTCCATTGAGTTTAAAGTTGAATGTATGTTTCTTAAGTGGTGTATCCATGTGTTATCCTTGATATTGTGTTGTATGTTTTAAGCTGTATAGAAGAAGCAATTCGTCAATTGACTTAAATAAAAGACAGTTTTGTTTTCAATCATACCTCCCAGATTATGATTCTGAAGAGTTTTATTATTCCTGTATTCATAAATGTATGTAACATAGTTGACCATAGACTTATTGTTTTTCGTATGTTTAATCATTTGTTTATGTGTAAGATCAATCAATCGTAGTTGTTCGTGTATACATGACTTTATGTATTATTAAAACACAAACAAAAACATAAGTTTCATTACAGTTGATACCTTAGAAGGTCTATAATGTATGAACAATATTACTCAACAACGACAAGTGACTTAGTTTTAACGAAAGAAGAACTTTTAAACAAAAGCTATACACATATGACGCGAATCCAAGCTCATTTACATAACTTGGAATTTCGAATTAAGACATTATATTGCAATATCTATTTTAAAAACCGAACGCTGTATAAAACAAAAGAGTTAACATAATGACCATGACAATCCTTAACATATGAAAGGAAAGGGATAAAGGCATTCGTAATTTCAATTATTCCATACTCCAAGACATCGCATTGTGCTCGTTTATAAATCACACACAAACGTCACGTGAGCTTTTGTATAAAACACATTCGAATTGGTTAACAAGTTATTGGGTAATGTTGTAAGTTAATTAAAATACGATTTACAGATTTTGAAAGGTCAATTATGATTCGCGGATGTGTGTTTGTGTCCAATGTTTATAAGTCTATATGCGTCTAATGACCAAGCGGTCGCAAAATATACCTTAACCTAACCACAAATGTATCTGACGCTTTAATATAAAGAGACAATTCTGGCGGTTTTAAGAAATATTTAACACAAATACATTCAATTATTAGATGTACACTTTATGAAAGTCTTTTCTTTTAGAAAATGACTTTCATCTATAAGTGCCATCATGCAAAGTTTACGTATTTTTTCCTTGAGTTCATACAACGATGAATGATGAAAGATAATATAAGTCAAAAAAGCCATATAATCAGAGTTGAGTCTTTCCAAATGGGGATTGACACTCGTGTTGTAGAAACAACGAGCAATATTCAATTTGAAGAAATACATAATGCCATGCTAAATATGGAAACTCATGAATCCAAATTTAGATTTTTATCGCGTGAAAAGGTAATGCAACTAAATATAGACACACTCACAGATAAGGATCGTATGAATCAATACAAACATCTTTTACTAAACGTGGGAGAGTGTTCTTTCTCAGAAAGCTTCCGAAACTCTCCCCATATGTCAAAACGGTTACCATAGAAATCTTTGGGATTCTAAGATATTAAACGAAATTGCTAGGCACAGACGGAAAAGTCTTTATCTGTTTAAACGGAATTATGTTTAACTTACAGAAATGAGTAATACACGGTTAAATATTAGAATGTTATAAACAGTTTGAATGACTGAAATGTTTTATAAATGTAATTTTAATATATTTGTCTTTATGTATTTGATGATATGAGAGTCATAGAAACCTTGGAATGGAACTTGGCGATTGAATGCAATTTATTTAATGTATACTGCACGGATATCTTACTACGTTTAGTGGCATAACATACAAAATGATGGTAAAATATGGAAATAATAGCATGTGGTGAATTCATTAAAGTCAAGAATACAGAGAGGTTCAAACATATCTTTGTATTTATTTTCCTGTAGTGTATCAGCAATAGGTCACTGGTCTTAAATATGCGGTTGTTAATTAGTATTCCTATCCTGATAATGTTTCTTGATTTACTTTTCCGTAAATTCTAGTTGCATTTCCATTGATTCCATGAGGAAAACGATGATATAGTATAGTACAATTATGGCCAACCTAAACGGCTCACATAATTATGTACGAAAAACAAGTTATGCCTTTTGAGTTTACCGCGTTTAAAAAAACATGTTTGCCTTTGTCGTTGTTTTATTTTATTTTTATTAAATGAATACGTTAAAGTGTACGCCTGGAAAAAAAAGCTTAACTATATCAGTGTTGTTATTATTGTCATATTCGTCACAAAAATGATATCGTTAAAACCATAGCGACGATAGAAAGTAACAAATCACAATTAAATCTAGTGAATAATTACCAATGGTAATCATTCAGAATAAAGGATGGTATTAATACTATTATATTTACTGAAAACGACCCTTTTTATATTCATCAAACATGCTTGGTTTTGAAGAACATAATATGTGATACTTTTGAACTGGATATAATCAGTTATTTTACCATTGAGGCGAACTATTCAGGATATGTGGTATAATTTACGACAGAAACTATGAGTTCATAAGGTCATTTAATTCCGTTCTTGCTGAATTATTGGCGTATCATTTATGTACGGTAGGTAAGGGTACATATTAATGCCAATACACATTATTTTTTCGTCCTTGATTATTTAAAGTTAGTGAACGAATGTGTTAAATATTCCTAACATTACTTTGGCGGATAAAGAGTCGTCGTCATTAACAATGCATAATATATCCATGAATGGTGCATTTATGTAACATTGGTGAAATGTTTCCTATACTGTTTTATCACTGTTTTTTTATAGTAAGATTCATGTTAGATTTTAAGCTTTTAAATTGTAAGTCAATGTTGCAAATCGAGCTCCATTTACCGTTCTAATATAAGTGTTATTACGTTTCGCAAAACACAAAAAAAGCTATTTTAAAAGTAGCAATATGGAATAAGTGTCAACCATGACATATTGACGCTTTATCCATGACCAAAATTTGGTTTTCAGAGGCCATTTGTGCTTACAATTTGTGTTTTGATATATATCTTTTTAAACTAAAATATCTGTCCAATAGATTATCTTTCATAATTACTTGTAAACTGTCGTTTACCATTATTTGTGTGTTGTATGGATGTTTGCATTTAATACGGATTGTTCATAGAACACACATTTTACTTTAATGTTTCCTAGTAATTTTCAACATTTCCGGAGCACTGATAATTGTATAGATATAAAACCGTCTGATGTATCGTGTATTTGACATTGCTGATATCTAAGATATATTCGTAAAAGCACTGTTCTAAATTGATAATATATTTACCATTTACTTTTCGTATGTAAACACCTGACGTGTATGTGTACCTACACATTTCTAAACGCAAATTGCATTATCGAAATTGAGAAAACTATTGTCATTCCAGCTGTATTTATTGATATTGCCTTCAAAATTTCGTTAAACGATGGAAATAGCCCAACCTGATCATAAAAATGGTAACAACCTCTATATCTGTATCTTGAATCTTGCTTTGCAATTTACACCGCCTCCAGAAATTCGGTTATTCTTACAGCCTTTTTTTAACTCGCTTAATGATCATTCTAGATAGGACAATGTCCGGCACTTTTATGAGGACCTTATAAGCACTTAGACACAATTTAATTTGACCGATCGGAGTATGAAAAAAACATGGTGGAAGTGCTTTGGAACGGTCAATATCAACTGGGTAATGAACCGTTCAGACCCTCCAACTTGGCAAAGATTATTTCACAAAAACAAATGAATATAACAAGACATTGACCTCGTTGCATCGCAATTCAAGTCGATCCGTAAACTAAAAGAATACATTTCAATGTATTTAATATTGAACTACTCAATTAAGTTCGATACAAATCTGAACAGCATACTTGCAACTTGCTAAGGCTTGCTGAAATGAAATAAATAACAAAAATATATGTATTACTTGTATTAACAATTGTGTAACGAGACCCAAACGCAAAGTCGACGATTACAAAGCTAGTGTTATAGGCATCGTCCTAATTGTTTTGAATACACAATTGTGCTGACACTTTAAATAATGGGTGACGTTAAATGGTTTTTATGTATTGTTAATAAATAATTGTGCATAGACCATTGTAAAATGAGCAATATCAGAATAGTTTCGCTAATATTTACATATTTTAAAAGATTTATATTCAGATCAGTTTAGAGTTATATAATGTTAATAGAGGAGGGTATCAATGCTGATCAGATTTAAAACTTGTCCTGGCCTATGATGCGTCCATCAAAACCCTATCCGAAGGAAGCAAACACACGAAAGGTTCACTGTTAATTCGGAAATCACTAATTCGTATTTGGTACAGTGTCGACATAGTCTACGCTCCATCGTCAGACAGCAAACCGGTTGTTCTTGTTTAACAATGACATATAGTGCTAAAACGTATCATGCATATTTTTCATTATGTTCCTTTAAGTTTTATATCGAAAATAACAAAAAATAGATAACCATGCTGAGGTTTTCCTTAAATAAATGAGTGAAAAGCAATCGATCAAAGATATTATTGTTTAGAATTGTTATGCCTGTTCAAAAAAGGCCATATATCAATGGCGAAGCAATAAGTGTGTGTATCACTAGTTATTCAAGTTATCTTTCTATTATGTGCTTGCAAGACTTCACATTTGCATGCTGAACGCCCGTGGTTAAGTGACATTCCATGTACAGCAGCAGCTTTGCATTTCAAAGTGACTATCCGTCTGTGAAAAAAGAATTAAGCATGCGCTATGATGAAATTGGCTTACAAATCGAAAACATCAAAATAAGCCCACAATCCCCATAGAACAATATTAACCAACAAAGCCCTATATTTTGCGTTATATCTGTCTAGATCCACATCATTAGTTTTGTAGCAACAAGTGCAGACAGTCCGAATATAGACACGGATCCAAATTTAGAAGTTTATCGTGCGAACCAATTACATACCCAAATATAGGAAAACGTCTAGATATGCATCGCCTAAATCAATCAGTGTGTTGTAATGCTTAAGATCGGTAATTCACCTTTACCATTAAGCACAAGAAAGTGAGTCCAAAATAATACAAGTGGTTGCCATATCAACAGGAAGGAATTTTACAATTAATGATGTACTTTCCCTACAAAATCGGTTTCCCCCTGATTTTAAGTGACATTACACCGGTTTGAATGCACTATCCACTAGTTATCTGATCGCAAACAAAGATACTCTTTTATATATGGAATGTTTGATAGATTTACCAACATTGTGAATATGTTTCATTCATGATGTTGAGTGTATATAAGCATTGTACTAAAAATAAGCCAAATTGCACGTATAATTTCGCAGTAATCGTCTCTTGTGAACATCTTGCCGACATAAATGCAAATATTATCATTAAATAGGACTGATAATACCGATTTAGTGATTAATAATTTACAACGTTTTTATTCACGCGTGTGATGTCTGTGAACTAAATCTATACAAACCGTACATTAAAGTATATTTTCTATTCTCACCAATATCAAAAAGACAGGTCATCAAATACATCGTCCGAAACAAAATAGTTTGTATGCAAATAAACTTTATTTTGCGTCACTCAAACAGATATTTGACGCTTTAAAATATGTTTTCTTCAAATAACAACATAACTTATCCTCATTCTCATAACTGTAACATTTCATAACCTGGTTATTTATGTCTTTGTCAAGGACTTTCACCGTGAGCTACCAAAAGTCAACTTAGGCCCTAACGACAATTAGGCAATATTTTTTACATTTTTTCGTGAGGACCTCATTCGCGCGTCTCACTGAATGACTTCATTGATGATGTAAATATCCAACATGGCGGACACATGAAAACAATGCAAAACGTACGGTAAATTAATGAAGTTTATAATGACGTTATCAGCATGGTACGATGAATTAATTAAGTATACGCTTAGAAAATACCAATATATAAATGTATCGTTCACAACAACATGGTATTAAATACTTTATGAAAAAATAACGATTTAACTAAGTTACCATGTGATTGATACTTAATGTAATGTGTACATTACACTTATAGTTAATCCAAGGCAAAGACATAATCATATATTTAAAGTTAATGTACCAGCTGTTATATTTTCAAAACGATACCTTGTTAATTATAACAGTAATGTTATCTTAACTTGCCGAATGAAAATTATGTAATGGCATACGCTGTAGTTGTTCCACTATTTTTTTGAACGCAAATTGCGTTACCAATTTTAACATTCTTCTATCATATACAAATTGAGAAAACTCGCATCATTCATATATGTTGCTATGGTCACCGCCTTGTAGGAAATTTAAGAAATCAATTATCTGCCAACAAGTTACTGTAATTTATTGTACGTACAGCCTTATTTTAAATGTTCGTTATAGGGCTATGTTCCGTGTTATATTTAAGTGTTTCTATGTTAATTTTATCTTAATTAGCGCGGAATAACCCACAGGCAGAATCATGATAACATCACGAGAAAGAACTAGAGATATTGATAAAATATATATGTCCCCCTACTTGCACCCTAGTCGTTATTTTGCAAAATATGTTAACTTAGTACAACCATCTATAATTTTGGTCGTTCCGACTAAAGTCCCTCTTGTTCTATTTTTTCACTTAAATAATAACAAATGAAAATAAAAGTCCTAAATTAAACAACAGTGTGTACCATATGTCAATGTGCTTTATGTGTTTAGTAGTGTGCAGTTCTCCGATTTCAGAACATTAAGTGGTGGGCAGGACCTAATATGCATCGGGAAATACATTGCGTGCAGTATATTAATTGATACATGTAAACACACACACACTTGACATGAATAACAAACATGTCCACGCAGGACATCTTAGAACTTCTCTTAACTGATCCTTTTGGATTGGCATTGCAGAAAGATGCGCTGTCATAATGAATAAAACACGATATATTTGTTGTTTTATATGTGGACTTGTTACATAACAACCAGTTCGGCCGTAGTGTTTTACGATTACTGCATAGCAGCTCTGCGTCTCTGTAAAATACCAATTGTATAATTTAATCTGAAATGTCAATGACTTTAAACACGAATAGAGCGGGCGCTATAAGTGTTTTACAACATATTTTGTTATCACACCACATACATCCAAAACATTTCCGATCGCATGGACGTTCCCTTGACGTCACGTGATGTCTCATGTAGTGGTGCTATGCCACGTTTCCAATTATTGCGCAGTCGGCTTCGCACCACGTAGCGAGTCAAATTATTCACAGCGGCTACCTATCTTGCGGTACCGTCTGCAATCGTAATTAAATATTTTCAAGATCTTGAAAAGGATTATTTGTTGTTATCCCACAGCTAAATGATTTTATAGTTTCGGATAAACGTGAGCTTTTAATGCCTACCTACCTTTCTTCTGCCCCTGCCTATAAAAAGCGGAGTACTATTTTTGATCTTTAATTTCTGGTTTAAGGTTAATTGCAGTTAAAACTTGAAGATGATTTAACTCGTTCAAATAAATCAACACCCTCATTCGTTTGTTCTTAAATTTGAATACAGTTTGTACATGCAAAAATGTAATTAATATATATCAAATCAATTAATCGTATAAGAAGTATAGCTGTTAATTATCAATTCAATACAGCATTTCTAGTTCGTTTTCAACTGAATAAAAACGAAAATGAAAAACTGCACGCATCGTTAAATTCAATGACGCGAGTGCATGGGCATCTTGAATCGCAAATGCATTAAAATATAACGTAATTATTAATTTACTAATTGCGGTTGGATTATCATAATGAAATGTCAATAACAGTGTGTATATATTGATCTAATGATACCGTCGAGACTGCTTTTTAGATTTCTTAAAAATGTAGAATGTACTCTAATAACGAGATGTTAACAATTAAAGTGTTTTGTTAAACAATTTACGAATTGAGAAAAGTGCCAGTGAATTGTTCTTTATCTTTTTGAAAAATAATGCTGTCAAATGTTAATGGCTTTTTCTTTTATGAATAAGTCGTTTCTTTGTAAGTGGATCAAATAATTAATATTCGCAAACAATTGCCTGTTTATACACACTTTTTTAACGGCAAAGTAGGATGGCGATGACCAAATGCATATTTTATGTCGTGTGCACATTTTCTTATCAACATGGTTAGTTTAATCTATTCACAAACTGGAGATTAGAGAAAGAGTCAGGAGTCATTTCATATTTTAATGCGACTTTCAAAATGCCAAGACAATCGCGTCCTTAAACTGCACATCCAGCTCAGCGATTTGATTTAAATACAGCTAAAATGTTTGTAGGAATGTAGTATGGTGTAACTTACTTACGGATTGTATTCTTATACTGTGCATTGATTTGAAATGGATATATGACATGCATATATTCGAACTTTTTAATTTAATTATTATTGAAGATGCTATACTCCCATTAAATTCTGATTTATATAAACGCTCAATCAAACATTTACTGGAAAAAAATAGTCCGGAAAATGAATGCACAACAGGGCTTCGATTGAATATTGCCTGTCATGAAAAGCACATATTTATCTGACACCGAGAATTTCTTTCTATAAAATCATTTAGTTATATGATAAAAAAAAAATACAAAAGCCACTACGGATTACTTCGCAGACGAATTTATGGCATATTTATCCAGGGGGATAATACATAGTATGTCTGTGTAATAGGTTTATTAAATACGTTCGAGAATGAAAGTTCCCCCACATCACCTTAAGGCTCTTGCGGTATTAATAAATTAATGCAATTGACTTAACAGGTAACATCCGAATGATGAATCTATTCCAAATGCATCTTAATGGAATGCTTATAATGATGCGGGATGTATAAATGTATTGTATCTTCACTGTTTTTTTTTAATATCGCATGGGATTCTGTTGACGTTGTAACAATCACCACCACTTAAATTGAGATGACAATTATAAAAATATATAATAATTCATAATAAAATAACTCACTTCAAGACATCTTTCAATCGAACTCACGTTGCTATCAAGAACAATGACTTTTCAGTACAATATTGTGACACATGTTGTGTCAAGAACATGTTTTATTACTTTTGTATAAAAAAAAATAATACTTTTTTAATCAAACATTTAAAAATTATGTCTACAGGTTAAAACATAAAACGCATTCCATGGAAAGGAAATCATGTTTTACACATTTCATTCGGAGCGAATTGTTCTAAGAGGTAACAACTGTACTTTAGCATACATGCCCAACACAAATTCTTTTAACATATCCGTCAATCAATTTATTGCCTAGCGACCGCCTAGCGATCGGGAGGTCATGGGTTCGAACCCCACAGGGAGCGTTCCTTTGATCTCCCCCAAAGACACCAAGTACTGGTTCTAGTCCCAGGAAACGGACTCGAGAGCGCTTATATAAGCCTACGGCTTTCGATGCAATCGAGCTAAAATAAATAGGTTTAAACTAATCAATTTCTTGCATGTTATTATTTATTTATTTTAATCATTTTGTTTATTTATTTATTTAGAAATTTATACATTTTTAATGTTTATATTTATATGTTTCATTAATGTGTTTATTGATATCTTTATTTATACGATGTGGCAGGTAAATTAACATGTCGACTAAGCGGCTGTCCATCATATAAGCACTCAATATTAGCAAGTATTTACCTTAGAAATAATGCGACCGTTATAGTTTTCAGACCTTGATACCCAAGTTTGAGCAGGAACATGTCAACATGGGTGGGGCTAGAGATCACAAGTTCGAAAAAAGTGCCGTAAACTGGATTTTGTGTTATTGATGACATACGGACCCTATAATTTATACCAAACGATATCATTTTAAGTTGTAGTTTGAAAATCATATGATTCGTGCACCGAACAAACATCAAATGATGCATAATTGTCCATAGGTATGTTAATTTCTATATTGTATGGTTAACTATATTTGTATCGTTTATAAAGCAAATTTTGTCATTTGTTATTGTATGCAGTAATTACTGCATTACGTTAAAGAAATGTGTTAGGTATCTAAAATGAAATGTATTAGCCCTATTCGAATGGCATTCAATTGTCCCGGTGTATAATTTATCGCAATAAATCAACTTGAACGTAAAACGTGAGCCTATTGAGCTTCACTGAAAAAAAGCTAAGAAAGATGGTCAATATGTGTTTTACTTTATGATTGTGCATGTATTTGTGTATGGGTTAATCTGTACAACATTATTACTAACGTAATATTATTTTTTTTGCATTCAAATCTAACAACCTGCCAAACTATCTCGATCGGATATAAACATAATGAACCATGTTTTATAAGCAGACGAATTGATTGCATCTTTATTCAAAATCAAAACTAATTTAACTGTTAACAGGACCAGTACTGCATGCCTGAATCATCGTGACGTATTATATAAAACGACAACCGAGAATTAATTTGGGCCAACAGTAAAAAGGTGCAACTACTGCATAGCTTTGTGTAAACAGACACACACATTAAGCATAACATGTATTTAAAATATCCTCATTGGCAAATATGAGAATGCAATACTGCCTAAACACATCACGTTGAATCTGCGTTGTTAAACGTACAGTGTGCCTGAAATAAAAGCTAAGAGTGATGTATGATAATTGTAATATATTTGACTGAAATAATTAAGAGAGTCTCTGTCAACCATACATGTGTAGCTCACTACCCTTTTTCACATAATGATGACTTATCAATAAACAATTTATCCGTTAACAACACTATCCAATGTTTCAAGAAGATAATTGAGATAGAGACCTTGCTTGACCTGTTGAAAACCTATCCCTCAAGTACGATAATTGGGTTCCCCACTTCTTGCGTTCCACAACGACGCGGTTAATTAACAAAAACAAGATTTGCTTATTACGACGGATAGAAATGTGACAGAAAATAGCCATATAAGTTAGTATTTGAAGTAGAAAATACCAGTTCGGTTTATACAATAAAACGTCTTCAAGCGCGCGGAAGAAACATTTACATGTATCGTAATACATACGGTAAATGTATTCTGGTTAATTTATTTTTGATTTACTTAAGAATTGTATGTATTAATTTTCTTAAAAAGTATATATCAAATATGCAAAACAAAAAAAAAGGAACTTAGAAAAAAAGGATAGCAACTTACTCTCCATCTTGGAATTAATGAATGAAGACGGGGTTATAGATACACAAGGCGATTAGTCTAGTGGTATAATTCTCGTCACACAAACCAAACCCTCGAAGGTTCGAAAAACAAGGTTGCAACATATTTATATCGATAATCCATATTAGTTTGTTTTATTTGTCGTGTATAATATTTTACTCGTTTTACTGTTTATCTGTAAATGTATGTAATATCTTTTCTTTGCTTTGTCAATGTTTACTTTTAAGTTTTAAGCATTTTCGAAACGACCCATCAAACGATTGATAAATACAAATGAAAAAAAGGATGTTAAATTACGTATGTCGTATGATTAAGGTTGCAGTATCCTAAATCTTGATCACTTTGAAAGATATAGACAATACACATGTTTAATAATTATATTGTAATTATATATTCAAGAGTATTCCATAGGCCTTAACATATCGCATTACATACAGTTTAAAATATCGCAATGTATACAGTATACAATGCTTTTTATTGTTTGAATCTGTGACCTTAAGGTGGGAAATTAGCATTCCGACAAAAGATGAACAAATGCCTAATAAAACTAGCGGGTGACAACAACACTAGTTTCCTGCTTTTTTATGGAAACACATCATACCTTACTTTACTCGATTCGATAATGATTTGATACATAATGAATTGTTCGTGAGCGTTTACCGTTGGCAACTATGAAAACATATTTCAGTTTAGTAACACTTGATTGTTCTATATTAGTTTGTAAAATCAACATTGATGCGGTTGTAACATGGTATAATTGTTTGCTCTTATTGTTGTCACCCTGTTCCATCTAATGGCGGTTGTGTTGTTTAAACAAAATTACATGACATCAATTGCCTACGCCGAACATAAAACATATTGCTGAAGTGTTAAACTATAACTCTTTATTTACAGTAATATCTTCAGGTAAAACTAAAATGTGTTCTTAAAACGTGTGTGATGATCACATGGGATTCGATTTCGTAATGAGACTTATTTATTATCTCATTGTTTTCTTTACGTGAAAATTTCCATCCAATTATCGTCAAGAAGAACTACCGACGACATTTCCCCAGTGTTCAACACATTTTTCCTTGGAATATGACGTTAATTTCACGAACCATAATCTCTTTCTTCCCTTTAGTTTGAACGTTGAATTTATTTTTCTTTAATGATGTACCCAAGTGTTACCCTTTATGTTGTGTTGTATGTTTTAATCTATATTGTAGAAGCAATTTGTCAAATGACTTAAATAAAAGACTGCTGAATTTTTCAATCATGCCTCCCAGATAATGATTCTGAAGTTTTTTGTTATCCCTATAATCAGTGGTTGATGTAACATAGTTCATCCTATATGTATTGTATTAAATGGTTTAAACAAGTTTGTATGTGTACGAGCGATCAATCGCATTTTAGCGTTTGTGTGAACATGACAATATTTTATTTATTATTAAAATACAAACAAAAACATAGGTATAATCACTGTTGATAAGAAGTTGTATAATATATGAAAATATTACTTACCAAAGACAAGCAACTTAGTTTTACTGTTTCCATTATGACCATGACAATCTGGAATATAATATAGTACAGTAGAAGCATCCGCGATATGCAACGCTATGTGAAAATCCCTGCCCAGCTTTTCGAAAAGGATTAATTTCCATTCTTTACATGAGCTATTGCATAACAAAATGAACTGGTAAACACGTTATTACAAACTATGCTTATTGGCTTTTCGTGTAAGTTAATCAAACATATGATTGACAGATGTGAAAGTTTGGGATTTAAGTTTGTTTGATAGTTTTCCAATGTTTTAAGTCTGCATGCGTCCTATAAAGACATTATGAGCAGACCTTCGCACATATACATGCACGAAGGTTTATATTACTTTCTTGTTTCTCAAGTTGTTCATAGTTGTTTTTGAAACATCATACACTACGTGTGCACAATATTGATTTGCGTGATCGAAACAATCATATTGTGATAACTTCAGCTTATTAAGTGAACCTTTCGAAAATCTAAATTCGGAAGCAACAACAAACAACATGCTGGCAGCTTTTTGACATGTTTTGTATGTACACGTAGTGAAGATTGCACTGAAAATGTTTCCATAGCAATTGGCAATTATATAAAAAAAATGTTTAACGTTGGTATACGTCATATGCCAAAGAAACAATTTGTAATACAGTTCATGTTTGTTTGGGCGTGGTCATTTTTACAATGCGAAGCCTTTATGTTAAATATGTTTGTAATCAATAGGTACACCTGCTACTTTACAAAGGTAGATTGCCGTTGGAAAAAGCGTGTTTTAGGTCATATATTGTTGTAAGTCGGATGTCTATTCCCGCTGAGGTTGTCCACATTTTCCTTTGTTCTGATATGCGAAAAACACAAATACGCTTAATTATTAGATTCACACTTTATGAACGTCTCTTAATTTAGTACAAGGCGGTCATCCATTAGTGTAGTTTACGCACATTTTGCGTTTTTTTTTTGTTTGTTGATATAATACAACGATGAATGTTACAATATTATATAAGAAAAGAAAGCAATACGCTCAGAATTTTGCCTTCCGATTGTTGATTAACACCCCCGTTGTACAAAAAACGAGTAATATTCGCTTAAAGCAACACATACAGACGGGGTAAATATGGAAACTCATTAATCCAAATTTAGAGTTGCATATGAACACAAACACAAATAAGGATCGTAAGAATCGTAAATACATTTTATACTAAACATGGGACAGTATTATTCCTCAGAAAGCTTTAGAAAACTCTCCCAATTTGTAAAAACGATTCCCATAGAAACTAAGGTATTCAATTGGTGATATTAAACGAAATTGCTAGGCACAAATGTGATTGTCGGAATTATGTTACACAAGGAAAGAAATTAAAAGTTTATTAAACAACCTCTGTTTTGAAAAGAAAAAGGGTGATATTTTTTAACTGGATATTATGAGTTATTTAGGCGAACTATTTATGATAATAACATGTGGTGTAAATTACGACTGCAAATCTGAGTTCATAAGTTCATGTAAATCCGTTCTTGCTGAATTATTTGCGTATTATTGCTGTACGGTAGTTACAAGTATAAATTTGTGCAAATACAAATGAACTTCTTATTTGTACGGTGATGTAAAATCTTGCTTACATTTTTTGAAGATAGAGAATCGTAATCATACAAAATACATAATATATGCATGAATGATTTATGTATGTAACATTGATGCAATTTCGGTAAAACAATATGTTTTATCACTGTAGTTTCTAGTTAAATGTATGTTAGTTTCTAAGCTATAATATAGCAAGCCAATCTTACACATAAATATCCATCCAGCTTCAATCGTTATTATATGAAGATTTCTAAGTTTCTCAAAACAGACAAGAAAATTTGAAAATTGACATCAGAAAATAAGTTTAAACTTTTATTGAAAATGTATCCAACATGTAGATGCTTTGTTCATTACCAGGCTTTTGATTCTAGTCGAAAACCTTATGTGTGTTTGTCATAGAGAATGTTATATTTATTGACAAAAAATAATGTTCAGTAGATTATATGTCATGATAATGTGTAAACTTTCGTTTTTGAATTGTTTGTTTGTTGTTAGGTTTTATATGTAAATACATATTTTTGAATAGAGAACGCATTTGACTGTAATGTTTCCTAGTAATTTTCATCATTTTCAAAGAATTGATAGTTCTCTGGAAATAAAACCGTCTGATGTGGCGTGTATTTGATATTGCTGATATCTTAGATATATTCGAAACAGCACTCCACTAAATTGATCCGATATATATTCATTTTCTTGACGAATGTAAACATCTGACTTTTATTTATTTCTAGAAATTTCTAAACGCAAATTTCATTATCAAAATTGAGGAAACTCGCGTCATTTTAGCTGTAGGTATTGATATTACCTTCAAAAGTACGTTATGCAAAACTATGGAAATAGCCCAACCTGACCATACAAATGGTTACAACCTCCCTATCTGTTTCTTGAATATTACTTTGCAATTTACCACGTCTCCAGAAAATTCGGTTATGCTTACAGCCTTTTATAAACTCGCTAAATGATCGTTCTAAATAGGACAATGCCCGACACTTTAAGAGGACCTCTTAAGCATTTAGACAAAGTTTAATTTGACCAATCGGTGTAGAAAAAACACGGTGTCAGTGCCTTGAAATGTTCAATATAAAATGGGTTATAAACCGATCAAAACCTCAAACTTTACAAAGAGTATTCCATAAAAACAAATAAATATAAATATAAATTGACTTCGTTGCATCACAATTCAAATCGATCCGTATTTAATATTATACTACTCAGTGAAGTTTGATACAAAACAAATAATTCGAACAACATAATTACAACTTTCTAAGGCTAGCGAAAATAAAAACATAACAAATATATATTTATTACTTTTCTTAACAATTGTCTAACGAGACCCAAAATCAACGTCGACGATTACAAAGTAGTGTTCTAGGCATCGTACTAGATTAACTGCATATTTAATTGTGTTAATATTTTAAATAATGTTTGACGTAAAATGGTTTAATATTATATAGTGTTAATACAATATTTGTTTATATACCATTGTAAAAAGAGCAATATCAGAATATTATAGTTAACCTTACATATTTCTAAATATTTATATTCATATAAGTTAAGAGAAGTATATTATAATGTTTATACAGGGGCGAACACATATTGACATGACTTCATACGTGATATTATCTAAAATGTGCCCAACACAACCATATCCTAATGAAGCAAATAAAGTTGTGTACACTGTAGTCAAATGCGGTAATCACTGCTTCGTATACGATACAGTGTCGAAATAATAGTGGCACCAATGTAAGACAACAAACTTGAATTAGCGCAGTAACATTTATGTTTCTTTGTTCAACGGTGGCACAAAATGCTTTAACGTAGCATGCATATACTTCGAAATATGTATTGACAAATACTGTTGTACACTTTAATCAAACGATACATAGACTAGATAGCCGTCTTGAGATTTTGCTCAATTGTATTTTAGGTATTCTTGTTTAGAACTATTATGTATTTTTTAATTAAATGCCATATATCAGTGGTAAAATTACACGTTTGTGTGTTTCTAGTTATGTGCTTTTAAGACGTCACATTTGCATACATTCAAAGGCGGAACGCCCATGGTAAATTGTCGTTCCGTGTACAGCGTCAGCTTTGCATTTCAACGTTTCGGAGAGTCTGTGAAGAAAACATTAATCATGCGCTTTGATGAAATTGGATTACAGACCCACTACACAAAAGAACGCCTGCAATGCCATTGTTTTATGTGATTTTGTGAACCGAGTAGGAATGAACTAGGTACATTGTACTGGACCTTTTAAGACCAAACATCGTCTGTAGAAGTAAACGTGTGCTGTTTTAGGCAAAATGTTCCGTAACCCAATTTAGCCCAGAACCATTTAAGAAAGACTTCTTTCTGCAACGGCCATTGTTCCGCACAGAGATACATACTTTTGGATTACGTGTAAATCAGTTATGCCTGACCATATGCATTTTTTGTTGTTTATTTTGTCGATATTTTATTTCGATAAATGCGACGTACAAACAATAACGTAACAAGTTGAACCCATAATATCTGGCGTTTTTATCGTTCACATGTTAAACACTTCACATTTACACATTAAGGTCATCACATATGTATGTATTACACGAAAACATATAATAGGGTGGATATCTGGTTGAGCGTTGAAATCACTCTTTAGTCGAAAAATGTTACATATATTTTGCCTAAAGATGTCTTGTCCGTTGAAACACAAAGCATTATATGAACCAAGAAAGTCATATATTCAACCGTTTGGCTTTCTTATTAGTTACACCACAACATAAGCTTTGAAGAAGCAAATACAGACCGTCCGATCCAAATTTAGATATTAATCTTGCAAACCAATCTCATATCTAAATATAGGAACACGTCTAGATATATATATATATCTCCTAGATCAATCAGTGCGTTGTAATGCTGAACATCGGTAATTCTCCTTTAGCATTAAGCAAAAGAAATTGAGTCAAAATAACACAAGTTGTTGCAATATCAACAGGAAGGAATGCTCCGATATAAGATGAACCTCCCCTACAAAAGGGTCTTCTAACTGATGTTAAGTGGCATGAAACCGGTTTAAATGCTTTTTCTAATAATACTAAGTCTTATCTTTAACCAGATAAAAATACAGAAAAAAATCTCTTATATCTGGAGCTTGTTTAAGATTTACATATATTTCGTTATTTTATCATACATGTAGTTGAGTTGAATATAACAAATTTACTAATAAATAAGCTCCAGTCCACGTAACTATGTCTAAAAATGATTTTTTTTACATAAATCGTTTATAATGGACATCCTACTGACATATAAGCAAACATCATCATTATATTGGACTATTAATAATTAATAATAAATTATGTATAACATTTCTATATTTGTATTATAATAACGCTTTTCTGAAGATGTATTTGTAACTATTTTGAGATTGTAATTCGGATCAATCTGGTGGGCGTCCGATTATGTCAACAACACGAAGACTTGCGCGCGAAATACCAATTACAAATTGTTAAGACTGTACTAGCATATATACAATATAGAAACAACTCCCATAATTCATATCAGTTGCCATGGTCACCGCATTGTTGCAAATGTAGGATATCAATAATCTGAAAACCATCAATGTGCTTTATTTAAATTACACTCCGGTTCATTTGACAAAGTCGTTATACGGCAGTATCCCTTGTTGTATTTAACTTTTTTATATTATAATTTGCGCTTAATAACCTACAGGCAGAAGCATGATTACATGACGAGGACGAGCTAGACATTTTGGTATAATATGTATGTACGCGACGTGCACCCACCTCGTTAATATGTGTATTTGTTAAGATATAAATGTTGCATTCCTTTGTGATCTTGACAATTGATTTTTTTTATCTCAAAATTGATTGTTTTCTTTCCATTGATACTAACCAGCATACTTATATTAAACCTCCTTAAACCTGACGCTTGTCACACATTAAATTGGGTATAATAAAAAAAAAACGTCTAATATTCATGAAACGTATACTTTGCTTACAACTGCAAACTGAACTATACTATTATAGCTTATTTACATTGTGATAGTTCACTGGCATACAAGTATTCTACACACATATTCCTATTGTTAATTTATTGTGTTTTTTTATATATGTATTTTTTTTTTAATTATTAAAATCGATCACTTTTCTTTTGTCTATTTACTCAAAATAATTCTGATTTAAAGTTTCTGTTTTATAAAACATGTTCTTTCACTAAAGGCATGCTGCAGAAAAGCCGACCAACAGATAAAGAAGCGCGCACTTAAATGTAATTCGATCAGAGTTTTTTATCGGTGTATCGATTGAATTGTCCTATATCAAAAGCGCCTGTATCGATAATAATGTAATACTTATCTTACTATTGATCAGATGAAGGTAACGATCGCAATTTATATTTAGGGTTTATACTTGGATCAGTATTTGCTGATAAGCTCGGTCACTATCCAGTGATTAACTGAACATTTCAAACATGGCTACTGGTGGGAGAACACGCGCAGACGTAATTACATTTTTCTAATAGTTGTGAAATTATATATGACATGATGATCATAATAATAATAACAATAATAACAGAAAGACGACCCCTACTACTTACTACTATTTCTACCATTACCACTGCTCCTTCTATTCCTGTTACCTTTAAGAATAAAAAATTACTACCAATAATGATGACGATGATGACGATCATGATCATAATAATCGTCGGATGGGCGGACGATGCTGCGTAGAGCTCATTTATTTTTTTGCCTTTAAAGTCTTACCGTTTTCATTGAATATTTCCAAATTTCTGCAAAATTGTTTCGGCGTTAAACAAAGGCCATGTTTAATAACCAGCGAATTTGCATCAGACGAAAAAGAAGTTTGTATTAATGTTTTTCCTCGTTATTCGCTGTTTTCGCTTGATACATCAAAAAGTTTTCTCCAACTCTTCTGGAATTGTCTGTTGACATAAAGTGGAGGTCAAATTGTTAACCAGCCAAATTGAGCCAGACACTTCAGACTTATATCCATTTGTTTACACAAAAAAACAATGCAAAATTTGAAGGTTTGGATATCTTTAACTCCTTCACTTTTCACCGATGGTTAACCAAACTTTTCATATATGTGTGTTCAAATAAAATAAAAGGCAAGTTTGATAAACAGCAAATAGGCATCTCATTTGGTTCTTTTTGTCAAAGACTGGCAAATATTTCAGGCCATGACCTTTTTGTTGTCTATAATAATTGAACATTTTTTCCAAACCTATCCAACATTTGTGTATTGGCAATAATTACCTAATTAATTATCTGATCCAGTTTTTGACCCTGAATTGTGTAAATAATTGTGTCAGCTTGTATTACTTGAAGTCTAGGTATTTATCAAAACAAACTTAGCCGACCAATCAGAACCCGTTTCTTCGACCCTATTAATACAAGGACCAGTTATTTGTTACGCTGTAATGTGTGTGCCCTTCATGGTTATATTCATATCACAAATCTGTTTTTATATATTAAATGAATCCATTCCGATGACAGGTCATAGTCATAAAAATAGGAAACTAGCTATTCGGTGAAAACAAAACCGGTTGCATAGCGAAATGGACACTTAAAGCTCAATTAAACAATATAAATATTTTTATAACATTTTAGATGCGGCATTTCTAACGAACTTCGTTGTGTCTGTTATAATTTAAAATAAAACAACTTTTAAAAGCCGAAAGCAAAATTATCGACCAAAGAACCGCAATTTTACAACCGTTGTATGTATACAAACAAAACGAAAGACCTTGCGATTTGCATAAATTGATAAATATATTGACACAAGACCAGGATATACGTCATTTAAACTTCTTATCGAAATAAATATGGATTTTGGCCTACTTGAATAATCCATTAACATACATGTTTCTTTTTTATTTTGAAGGATATCACGTATAATCAATTCTTTTATCCTTTCGATATTTTACGGTCATTGTATTTCAATGGCATTATTATGTAAACATGCAATGACAATAAATTACATTGGAAAAAAAAACATGTATCAATACATAATGCTTTTTAAACATGTAAAGGTACTTGTGCGCAATTTAAGATATTTGTGAACATTGTCATTTGCTGCATCAACTATCATATATATATATATATATATATATATGAAGCACGTGCCTGTGGCTGGTTGACTCTATGGCGGACTAGCGGGGTTATCCCCGGATGCTTCAACCCACATAACAAGACAACCCCAAAATTGACAATCTTTCAGTAACAACTAAATATCTAGAAATTGCAGATATACAATTTCGCCAAATTTCGTGAGTCTAGTAATTTAATTACGTAGGAGTGATGAGACACATCCCGGGTCCGATCAAAATGCATCTTCAGGTGCGGAAGTATCTCATATTCGAAAAAATCACTATTGATTTGGACAGTTGAATGTGAAACAGTTGCATCTGCACATTTTTTCTTAATGAGATACGATAGCTTCACGATCAAACTTTGGCTAGCATCGTTGCAATGTCGCAACCATCATCTTTTCAATTTAACAAATGCAGCAGTTTAGTCGAGTCTTCTCAAACATTTTACGGTGTGTTGAAAACGCCAATAAAAGTCAAAATCTGGGTTAGAAAGCCACGCCACCACATCAACACATTTTGTCATCTTTCTCTATGTAAAGTATAAAGTAAAATTAAGTGTGTTCATATAACGAAATTGTATTAAATCGTGTTCCTGTTTTCATTTGCGTAGCATGAATGCACGATCTGCGATACTTAAAGCATTGTCCATACTATATGGAGTCAGAAAAATCATGTTACCGATCATCTTTGTTTTACTTTACTGAGGTCAAATCATAAAACTATAAATTGTTACGTCGATCAGCTTTTTAGAAAACATTTCTTGTTTTCGTACACTCTATCTTCCATTCCCAATTTAATAAGGACAAGTACTTGTATGCCAAAATCTTCCAAAACGTTATTTAGCATTCTTGATTTAGTTACTTTTTTAAAATTCAAAGTTCATTTACTGAATGTGATCAAATCCAGTAAAACTGATCGCTAAAATGCATTCGTAAATAAAGCAAAACCGATCGAAAACTTAATCTGTCATACCATGTTTTACGAAATGTGATATTGAGATAACGCCAGAGAGCTAATGCGATAACGTTTCATGTGTTGTTTAGTGTTCGGTATGTTGTTTTTTTTTGCATTTTGGTCTTGAGATTTTACACACAGCAAATTTTCTCTTAGATGTAACAAATGGAATAATTACACAATGAGGGTCCCGTAACTAATATGCTATATAACACAGTGATCTTTAATACTAAAATAATAAGCAATTGTTTCCAACACACATACAGACACATTCGTTAAGTACAACAATCTTTTATTCGATTTCAGGCGGCCAGTTCGGGTTTAATAAATGTCAATATTATACCACACTTTGAGTTCCGTAATCTTCAAAAAAAGAATGAACAACTAATAAAGGATTTGGAAAAAATTCGAAAAGACCTGGATTCCAAAGATGCTTTGCTCAAAAAAGAAAAAGAGAAAGAAACCGCACTTAGAAAAACTATAGATAATAAAGATAACGAAATAAAACAACTACAAATAGAGCTTGATAAGTACAAGCGCGAGCTTAAATTCAAAGCGCAGAGCCTAAGGCGACTAGAAACCGAATTGGCCGATGTTAAAAAGAAAAAGAGAATATCGAGTTCCAGCAAGGATTACAAAGATCAACAGACAGCGTTGCAACAGTCCAGAGAACAAATAGAAATGCTTGAATCAAAGGTCGATAAGCTTCAAGAAGAACTACGCGCCAAGGATGAATTAATCGCGAAGACAGTACGTGAGACGAATGAAAAAATTGACAAACTGGACAAGAAATTTGATGAATTTAAAGAATTATTGCTTAAACAATTAGATTCTAAAGACCCTCCGCAGAGCCAACAAGGAGACCAAAAACCAACGCCGGGAAACCAACCCGTAAAACCCGTCATGCAATTTGTGCCGTAGGAGATGACATTATTTGGATGTCGTTTTATATCATAAGCAAATATGTAAATAATGCCAAACAAATAGACTGATAGCCGAGGCATGACATTTTAAATGAAAGACCTTCGCTTTGAAACCATTTTTATATATTGAAATTATTAAAAAAAACAATTATGGCGCATGGCTTACATGATGATGGAAGGTACATGTATAACTCTTTGAACATTTCTTGACTGTAGGGTCTCTAAGATTAGCATGGTATTCACTTTTAAACAAACATTGATTGAGAGCACAGTTATGCCTTATATGGCAGAAAAACAGACTGACATTTTATTCAAGCTTATACAACAGTATATCGTCTTCATATATACACATTGTTTTCTTCCACGGAAATAGGTCTAACAACATAAAATTAAATAACATATAATAGTCATTTACGAATGCAAATACAAATAAACACAATCGATGGCAAGAACACGTTTAGTTCTATCGAAGCGGTAATGGCATTTGTTGAACATTATTTTAGAGGATCGGTATTCTAATAAAACAAGTATTTTGTGATATACTCAAATACACGCGACATAACTTATATGTCGCATGAAACTCATGCAATTCGTATATCGTAATATTTCGTATAAGAATAAAGAAAAAATACTCAAATAACACAGTGTTGATATAAAGGCAAAACACATACTTTCTGTATATACTTTACTAATACTATTCAAAATAGAATATTAAACAGGAAACGTTCATACAATTGTTATATCCAGATAAGGAGATATATACACTCAGTTTTTCCATACAAGTATTGCTCTTATAATCCAAAGAGCCACATTTTTGCTACATGAAATGAATATGATTTAGGTTATTTGTGCTCTTTATGATATGAAAATTAAGACTATATTAACTATATTACAAGTAGTCTTTGATTGCAATACTACACACACACACGTGTTAAATATGTTATTAAATAATGTGCATATTTATATGCTATAATGATTGATGTTAATATCATTATCGTAGAACAAAATATATACATTATTAGGCAAGAGAAAGTATGTTATCAATACGAATAATCTTTGTTTAGCATGGGGCATACAAACCATTTCAAGATGGCAAGAAATGAAATTAAACACTTGGAAATCGAGTAGCTAATTATCTACAAATAGCATAATTTTACTTTAAATAAAATTATTGTGTTTAACTTACTAATACGATGTGCGCATGTGAGTGTTTGTACGATGAATGTTAACGTAATCAGTGCGCATGCGAGTGTTTGTAAGATGAATGTTAACTAATACTTTGTGCGCATATTAGTGTTTTGAAGATGAGTGTTATATAATGCGGTGTGCGCATGTGAGTGCTTATTAGATGAATGTTAACTTATACGGTGTGCACATGTGAGTGTTTGTAAGATGAATGTAATATGAAAAATAAAAATGGTTAACTATAAATGTTTTGTTATTGGTGTTATATTCGTCGCAATAAAAACAAATTATCAAACCAATAAAGTCATAGCGACGATTAAAAAAAACACACACATAGATCTAATGAAAACGTTTTAATTGTACACTGGCAGAATAATCGATGGTATAAAAACTACTATATTTACTGAACCCAATCCTATTTTACCATTATCAAACAAGCTCGGATTTGAAAAACAAATATGTGTGCACGGATACTGAGTTATTTAATCACTGCGGCAAAGTATTGATTATATAGAAATATGGTTTAATTTACGACAGCAAATCTGAGTGCAAAGGTACACGCATGTTATCCTTCTATTATGTGCTTGCCAGAGTGAATATTTGCATACATTCAAAGGCGGAATGCCGGTGATTAATTGACGTGCCATGTATAGCGACAGCGTTGCATTTTAAAGTGACTGAGAGTATGTGAACAATGCGCTTTGATGACATTGGATTATCAACCCACGACGCAATAATAAGCCTACAATCCCATTGTTGCATGTGAATTTTGAACCGATTAGGAAAATACAAGGTACCTTGCACTCGGTCGATATTCACAAAGCTCCTTTGAGAAATCTTCACTTAACTTGTACTTAAGAGGAAACTTTCAACTTAAGTTTTCTGTAAGAAATATTATGTTTAGTTTTGCTTACACAAGGTTTAACAAATACCGAAAGAGACTTTAGGAGCTAATTAATTTAAGGATTTTCCTGAGGTTATCGCTAAAGAGCTTTTCGAATACGGGCCCTGGATACTTTACGATCGCGAATGGTCTGTCAACGTTTGTTGCATCTGGTACACTGTTCCGTAACCCGATTTATATGTCGCGTAGGAGCAAAGGTCATTTGGGAAAGACTTTTCAGTGCAACGTGCATTATTCAGCACAAATATACATAATTATGAAGAACGTTAATATGCTTAATGTTTAAACACGTTTTCACACAGTTGTATGCCCACTTTTTAAAAAGGGGGTATTTTGTTTTTGGCCTATCTGTCAGTCATTCTGTCCAAAAACTTTAACCTTGCTCATAAAATGAAAACTCTTGGTTCATGTTCTTTAAACTTCACATGTGCATGCATCTCATACACATCTACAATCAAACATGGTTTGAGTTCACTAGGTCAAAGGTCAAGGTCACTGTGACCTTTACATTCAAAATATAACCTTGTTTCTAAAATACCTGCCATGCGGCTTCAAAGCGCAGTAGGGGGCATTGTGTTTCACAAACACAGCTCTTGTTTTATTTGTATCATACATAAAGTTAAGGTGTATATAAATATTTTACTTAAACATAAGCCAAAGTGCACTTATATGTAAATAAAATTGATAATTCTTAGGAAATCGTTTCTTATAAATGAAAATAGTATCATTGAATCGGACTGAATAAGACACGATTTCTGTAACGCACTTTGCATAACAAGTTGTAAACACTATACTTGCATATACAAATTGAGAAAACTCACATAAGTCATATATGTTGCTATGGTTACCGCCTAGTTGGAAATTTAGGATATCTTTTATCTGGAAGCAAGACATTTACTGTTATTATATGTACATTACGGCTTCATTTAAAATGGTCGTTATGGGACAATTGCATGTGTTATATTAACTTTTTTCTATCTTAATTGCAGACGAAAAACCCACAGGAAGAATCATGATTGCATTACGAGAAAGGGTTAGAGATATTGAGATATATATAT